>CM029550.1:28548242-28805742 GCA_017141385.1 Sogatella furcifera
TATTTTTTTTCCTTTTAATTCAAATTTGCCCTTGATTTTGACCATGAAACCTGAATTCTGGAGAAGAAGAGGGCACTTTTGATGACATTATTTGAATTTTTTCCTGATCACGCTCGCCGTTTTGATAATTGGAGTTATGTCCCCTGATTTGGAATCATTAATTTTCTCAAAAATTGATCTTCAAAATTTCCATTATCTTCATCTACTACAGAAGCAGGTTTCTAAAATAATTTGCTCATCACTGAGTCATCATCGTGAAAAAACATCATATAGTTTGAACAGGATGGAATATTGTTAGAGCAGACGGATGTGGGTGATCAGCTTCATCAAAGTCTAATTCATCAATCAGATTCATGAGCTTTTCACAATCCGATCTGCTGTACATTTTCTTGTTGAGTTCTTTGATTTTTTGGACTTAGTCCATTGGTAAGAAAACCGGTCATTTCCAAGATACTCATTCCATTTGCACAGAATTTTGTAGTTTATATTGATCGTTGGAAGACATTTCTTTTCTTTTTCCTAGCACCGACAAAGAGAGAGTTTATTTCTCAACTACATTTTATTCTATCAATGGATCTCTTGACTCTGATTTGGTGACAAGTTTTTCAGAAATGATTCGACACTATCATACTACAGATGGGGGATTTTTCTAGAATGTATTGTTTCAAAAATGTCTATTAATGAAATTATGCTCCATTTTCAATGTTGATAACTCACTTCTTGGAAAGATGTTAATTAATTTTGCAGTTGGTTCACTTCTTTAGCAAATTGAGAAATCCCTGTATGTTTCTGTATTCGTGAATATGAAAAAGACAAAAAATGGTTGGAATTGTATGTGTGTGTGATGGAATATTGAATTAAATTTATTTGTTTGAGCATGATAATCAGATTTTCAAATAAAAAGCAGAAAATGAATGATTTTTTCAAAAATAGTGTACTTTTTATCATGAGATCAAGGAAAAATATCGTAAATCTCCAGAGCTAGTACTTTGTGATACTCATTAGTTCCTCCAGTTAGCATGCTCATGAAATTTTCAATGAATAGAGATAATAATTAATCTAGTTTTTCTGCTGGATTGCATTTAGCTTGAAAATGATTTCGATATGAATAATATTTGTTTTATTTTTCATCAAAATTTCATTCAAAATAACAACATGGAAAATTCACAGATTGATATAATGTTTTGCAAGTGTTTTAATATTTCAGATTTGCAAATGCCACAATTTTTGTCAAATCATTGATTTTTTATTGAATAAATACACGTTGGAGATGTCACACTCGGGATTTCTCGAACAAATCGATAATGGTTAGAGTAACCACTTTGGATAGCCATGAAAATGACAGTTGTTTTTTGTTTTTTTTTGTTGAACAAATCACAAAAATGGTTAGGTACCACAATGGTTTTTATCGAATAAATGGCTTAGGGTAACACTTTTGATAAAATATGAAAAATGACAGTTGGTTTTTTGTTGAATAAATCAACAAAAACGGCTAGAGTACACATAGGATTTTTATTGAATAAATCAATAATAGTTAGAGTAAATTCACACTTTTGATAAGCCATGGAAAATTGTTTTTTTAATAAATCAACAAACTCTACTATGCTATTTTTGTAAATGAATCATCAGATTTTTTGTTTTTGGCAATAAATCAATGGGTTTCAGAGAAAATCACATAAAATCAGAAAGTTTACAGTGAAGTCCATCAAATAAGATTCATATTAATTGGCTAAATCATAGATCACAACCAGCTTTTCAGACTTACTTTCTATTTTCAAAAAGAATAAAACTTTACAATTGAAAATGCAAGAAAATTGCTTAAAACAGGCGTGTGAAATGATTTGCAAACTAGCGTTAGATATAAAGCTCCCATGTTTTTTTCACTTTGTGTTAGATTAATAGAATTGATTTCCTCTGCTTTTTTTTCATTCTTGATTGGTATTTAATACAGTGAATCAGCGGGAAAACATTAAAGCTAAGGTTCAAATAATAGATTTTTAGACAAAATTATATTTTTTCATGGTAAAATGTGTATAGAAATGAATCAGATGAATGGAATATTTTTTAACCTCACGTTTTCTTGTCAATATTGAAATTTTCCTCTCATCGCTCCTCAATGTTGGGCAATTTATCGTACATTTCGTGAATGGTCCAAAAATCTGAGTATGTAAATTAGCGGAAAAAGAAATAATTTTGTTAATGATAAAAAAGTGGTTTTTTGATAAGAAAATTCTCATATTAATCCTTTCATTGTCTTTCATCATCATCATTCACTCACTCATTATTCCTTGTTTCAAATACTGTTAATGTAACAATAAATCAAATGAAAGAATATTTTCTCATCAATCACAATGAATACCAGAAATTAAGCACAAAATAAATGATATTTGCGTATAGCAAATGCATGAATATTTGTACCCACTCACTTCAACTTGTATGTAGTAAAGGTGACCGATGTCCCATTTGCGTCGGGGACGGTCCCGCTTTCTGGAGATTCTTGTCCTGTTGTCCTCACCGAATTCTGGGACGCTCATTTGTCCTGCTTTAGCATGTTGGAGTTTTTTTTTGCCTTTGAAGTTTTATATTTTGAAGACTAGCCAAGGATTTCTAAATTTTTAACTCCAAAGTGTTTTGTATTTTGAATCAATAAGAAATTTCCTTTTTCAAAATCTGCGCCATCTAGTTCGTTTATGTTGATATGGGAGTGCTATGGTTCATTTGAGGGTGTAACTATAAGTTTTAGTCCGACACATTTCGCCGTGCCATCGCGTTAGGAGCGCGTACGCCTACTACATGATGTTCTGTTGGGGACGTCTAGCCAACCAGTATTTTTATGTAATGTTAATTGAAGCCCCGCTTAACACTGCCGACCGGGAATCAATTGTTACGAGTCACTACATTCAGACAAACTTTGCAAGCAAATGAAGACAAGACAATGCAGTCTCAGGCGACGAGATCACCCATAACATGGAGTAGTGAAGCATTCAATTTGCAATCACTCACAGCATCTGCGTGTTATTTCGTTGGACTTTCCAACATGTAAGGATTTTCCTTACTGTTAGATGAGGGATTTGGCATTACCCAACAGTATTTTCGTAACGGCACACACTTCAAGAGCTGTGTTTTGAGGAACACTCCCAGAGTGTCTTTATCTCACCGCGCGAGCTCCGCGGGACAGCCCACTCTCCCAATCTGACTTTTTCTATGGGGCTTACATCCCGTGTTTATTTGAACCGTTCAAGGACTCCTTATTTTTTAAGACAAATTCCAAAGAAGAAATTTGCATAACGCCTGCTATGCTGGTTGGAGCAGACAAATGCCAAAATCGCCAACTAGGTATCATGGCGCAGAACGTCTACCTCCGATTTGACCTGTAAACTCGGGCGGAAACAAACTTTATGTATTGTCTGATAAAAAACGAAAAACTTTTCTGACTATTAAATGCAGCTCTATTGCCTTGAAAAAGGAAGAGAGAAATGCACTCCCGCAAATGACAATAAATCGCTGAAACAAGACGGAACAAAGACTAGAATGGGGTAAAGTTGACAAAATGCCGACACTAAGATACACGGTAATGGTGATTTTACATTATTCTTCAAATTTTCATTATTATTGATCGAGCATAAGTGAGGTCTAAGGGCAAGGTCATATGAGCATAAAAACCCACATTTAATATTGATGCAGATGTTCCTGACTTGACTAAATTCTTAAATATGTTAAATTTGATTATTGCCATTATAATGTAATAATTAGAAAAGTATTTACCCCCAGAAAATGATTTTTTCCGTTCCTGCGGACAAAAGGATCTTCAAAGATTCCCCCAAAATTTTTTCCGGGCCAGACAGCACCGTCTGCAGCAATGTAAAATACCTTAGGCTACCGCATACTCAAATATGAACATATGCTCCGTGGCAGAAAAAAGTCAGTTGTTCCTTTTTGATAAGTTTTTCAAAATGTCGGGGCCGGGTGATACTTCGGATGAAACTAGTAAGCTTTTGCTCTTAGTGTATATAAAAAGATACAGGCTGTGCAAAAATTCTGACTTTGACTTAATATTTTGGCGTCTATTTCCACTCGTAAAATGATGAGAAAGACAAAAAGAAAAGATGCTTTCGAAATACAACTAATTTTCTCTACTGGCTGAACGTGTAACAGGTGTGTTCGTAGTTATTGTAGTTTGTCGAGATAATATTTATATAGTTGGTAATGGATTGCACCTATTTATATAAGCAAATATTATCATTGCCGCGTACGTCGCTATCAGCTGATTTTTTATTATTAAAATTCAATGTTTGTTTTTGAAAGGTTCAGATTGTCTAGTCACTTGATCACTTCTGGCTTCCCAAAAACAGAAAGGCAATAAAATTTTTTGGTTCAATTGATACAAAATTGAGTATTTAAACTATGGAGTACTTTAATTGAATCTGGACAAAATGTTTTTTATCATCATCATTTAAAATCTGATAAGGATGAAAATTTTGTCCTGATTTTTATTAAAAATTTGACAGTCGTGAGCACCTCGTGCTGACAAAATTTGCAGCAAAAAGGGCCAGTAGCCTTAGGCTGCTCAAATTTCCTCCCAACTTACCCAAAAATAATAAAATCATGTCATATTATAATTTAAAAGTTTTATATATTCGAAATGAAATTATTCATCCTTTCATTTTGAAATAATGATGATAGGGAATTTTTTTGCCCAGATTCCAATTTAAAATTACGTCATAATTTAGTACTCAATTTTGTATCAATTGAACCACCAAACAAAAAATTTTTATTCCTTCCCATTTTAGGGTAGAAGTCATTGAAAAGTGGGGTGACTGGGACTTATCCTAGCCAAATACCAAAACAAAGCTAGAATTTATTATTATTTTTATGATAGAAAACCAGCTGGTGCGGCCTGACAAGCATAAAGGCAAAATATATTTGCTGCAAATTAATTGAAATCGCGAATAATTTTTTTCAGCAGCAAGGTTGAGATTTCACTTCAGATAGTTATGAATGAGGCAAGCAGGGCAAGTACATTAGGTAATATCAGCTGATTTTGCTGATAATGTTTCAAACATTTTTTTTTTATTAAAATTTGATTAAATCTTCACAGGTGCTGAGCCGTATAAAAAGCGCCCATGTGGTTAGCAGTTTTGATTTAAGTTGATAATTTTGCATTTGTTTGTATGTATAAATTCCACATTTATGACTGGGGAATGTAAATGGAATTTTACAAAAAATAAAATTTTTTCTTGAAATGCGCAGCAGTGTTTTTTTTGACAATTTTCATTAAGGACAAAAAAGGAAATAAAGGATTGAAATATTCTCTGATATAGTATACTCCATAAATTATTTACAGTATATTTTATGTTGATATTACTTAAAACATCTGATACATGACATTCATAATTAAAATTCAAAAATTTCTACTTCGAGATATTTTCATTGAGTTCGCTGAGATAGGCTTTGTGATAGGTTTGTCAATCTACAAGAAAATTACCGACAGAATATTAGATCAATGGTTACTTCGACAAAATTCCTTCAATAACATATTGCAAAAATATTTTTCATTGTTAAGATCACATGTGTTTTTTTTTGTTTAATATTGTTAAATTAGGAGAGAGAGAAGAAGATAAGATGCAATGACAAACAAAACAAAGTCAAACAGAATCAATATTGTAATCGTTTTTCCGTCCAAAATTTACCAAAAATGGTAACTAGAAGTGGAATGGAAAATACAATGTAATTCCCGTTTGAACACAGGTGAACTAGCAATGAATGAGATTTTTATAAGTTGTGATGAGGCTTAGTTCCACAGATAGGCTTTGGGAAAGAGGTGGTTAGTTTTGTGAATCTGAGCCATTTTTTATCATCATTGAAATTCACAATGTAGAATGAAGTAAACATTATCTCATTTTCCTATCATCATGCGCCTGCATTTGGGACAGAACCGCATAAGTAATTTTTCATTCCAATTAGCACAGCTCTTGCTTTTCTCTCACATACGTTGCAAGTGATATCTCCGCAAATGCTAAATCATGTGAGTTTTTCACGAATAGTCTGACAAAGCATGGGAGAATAGGATTTTGGAGGGGAAAGGTCGAAACACATTTGTTTGGTCGAACAGTTTTTTTATCTAATTAAATTAATAGGAAAATTCAAATTCCTACAAAATGCCTTTTTGTCATTCTCTGATCAAATGTTTCAGGTGTTAATTTTCGATTGATTATTGATTTGGTTACCTAAAATTTGGTGTGTTCATTTGAATCCCGTGGGTATTCTGCGTACCTTTCATGGAGAACATAATTTAGATGTTTTTTAATATCAGTTAAATGCCATATTCAAATTTTTGCAATAAGGTAAAAATACTATCAATAATTTCCTTGCATTCCTGCTTGACATAAAGAAATTCTTGCATTTGTGATGGTCCCAAAAACCGTTGAATGTTTGTTTGGAGATCAGTTAGAAATCCAAAATTTCTTCTTTGCTAAAAACTCATCAAACGCTCGTAAATGCATACTTATGGGAAATTTTCAAGCTAATTCTACTGCTGATAATTGTATAAAAGATTGAACACCAAATTTTAGTCTCGCTGATGCCAATTTTTTCATAAGAAAATGTTTGAGAAAGGACTTGTTGATAGCACAAACATCTCAATATAAATAGATTAGTCATAATACTTGAGTTGGCAGTATTCACTCATCATTTCAATTATTAACAAGGACTTTGAAGAAAAAAATGCATCACAAAGACAAGGTGTTCTCTCCTATTCAACTTAGAGAATCACTGATGAAAATTTCCTGTAAGCCTCGATGTTTGCAACGTTTGATGAGATTTTTAGCAAAAGAAGATGGATTTCTAACTGATCACATTCCAAACAAGCATTCAATAACAGTTTTGGATTCATCACAAACAGGAGGATTTCTGTCAAAAGCAGAATGCAAGGAAGTTATTGATGAGTATTTTACTATACATTGCAAAGATATTTTGAATATGGTAATGATGTATCTATATGTTCTCATGAAACCAGATACAGAATATACAGAGTTCAAGGAACACACCATTTTTAGAACCAAATCAATAATCAATCAAGCCAATATACACCTGAAACATTTGATCCAGAGAAATGATAAAAAAAGGCATACAATGGGTAAAGACTAATTTTCTAATAATTTGAGTAAAATAAAAGCTTATTCTATTATAATAAATGTGATTTCATTTTTCTACTCCCATCCAAAAAATCCTATTCTCCCATACTTTGTCAAAAGACTTATTCATTAGCTGGTTTCACACTAATTTAGCATGCAGAGTCCTTTACCGCTTCTTATCTCAACATATGTGAGAGAAAAGCAAGAGCGCAGATTGCAACTAGTTGGAATGAAAAATTACTTATGCGTATAAGTGCAGGCGCATGATGATAGGAAAATGAGATAATGTTTACCCATTCTACATTATTGTGAATTTGTGATGATAAGCAAAAATGGCTCAGATTTACCATGAGAAACTAACCACCTCTTTTCCAAAGCCTGTCTGGTGGAATTTAGGCCTCCTTCTTTTAACTTATAAAAGAGCAATCTCATTCTTTCACTAGTTCACCTGTGTTCAAGCAAGTTGTGCAGTTGTGATTTTTCCATTCAAACTTCTAGTTACCATTTTTGGTAAATTTTTGGACAAATGTGAGTACAATATTGATTCTGTTTGACTTTGTTTTGTTTGTCATTGCATCTTATCTTCTTCTCTCTCTCCTAATTTAACAATATTAAACAAAAAAAAACACGCTTTATATTTGAATCTTAACAATGAAAAATATTTTTTTGCAATAATGTTGTGAGAGAATTTTGTCAAGTAACCATTGATCTAATATTCTGTCGGTAATTTTCTTGTAGATTGACAAACCTATCTGAAATATCTCAGCTGACTTCAATGAAAGTATATCATCTGAAGTAGAAATTTTTGAAAATTTTTAATTATGAATGTCATAATATCAGATGTTTTAGTAATATCAACATAAATATACTATCAAATAATTTATGGAGTATACCTATATCAGAGAATATTTCAATCCTTTATTTCCTTTTTTGTCCTTAATGAAAATTGTCAAAAAACCTTATATATACATTGACGCGCGATTTCAAGAAGAACATCCCTGTAAAATTCCATCAGTATTTATTCCCACATTCAGTCATAAATGTGGAACATACATACAAACAAATGCAAAATTGTCAACTTGAATCTAAGGCTACGGCCACATGGGCAGCTTTTTGCTGCAAATTTTGTCAACACCTGTGAAGATGTTCCCGACTCGTTCAAATTTTAATAATAAAAAAAAAATGTTTGGCAATATCAGCAAATCAGCTGATATTGCCTAATGTACTTGCCTACTTGCCTCTCACCATTACTCAGCTGTCTGAAATGAAACTGAAATCTCAACTAGCTGCTGCTGAGAAAAAGGTATCATGACCTATTGGTTTGCAGCAAATATTTGCAGCACTTTTATGCTTGGCAGGCCGCACCAGCTGATTTTCTATCATAAAAATAATAATAAATTCTAGCTTTGTTTTGGTATTTGGCTCAGGATGGGGTCCAGTCACCCCTTTTCAATGACTTCTACCCTAAAATGGGAAGGGGTAAAAATTTTTTGTTTGGTGGTTCAATTGATACGAAATTGAGTACTAAATTATGACGTAATTTTAATTGGAATCTGGGCAAAAAAAATTCTATCATCATTATTTCAAAATTGAGAAGGGATGAATAATTTCTTTTGATTGTACAAAATTACTCAAATTTAGAATTATATTATGACATGATTTTTATTAAAATTTGAACGAGTTGGGAAATTTGAACGTAGCCTAAGGCTATGGCCACATGGGCAGCTTTTTGCTGCAAATTTTGTCAACACATGTGAAGATGCTCACGACTTGTCCAAATTTTAATAAAAATCAGGACAAAATTTTTCATCCCTTATCAATTTTAAATGATGATGATAAAAAATGTTTTTTGTCCAGATTCCAATTAAAATTACTCCATAATTTAGTACTCAATTTTGTATCAATTGAACCAACAAAAAAAAATTTTGTACCCCTTTCTGTTTTAGGGTAGAAGTGATCAAAAAGGGGTGACTGAACCCAATCCTGAGCCAAATTTCAAAACAAACATTGAATTTTAATAATAAAAAATCAGCTGATGCAGCCTGACGTGCAGCAAACGGCTGTTAATATTTGCTGCCAACAAATAGGTCACAATCCATTTTTCCAGCTGCTATAAATATTATCTCGACAAACTACAATAACTGCAGACACACATGGTTGCACGTTCAGCCAGTAGAAGGTGGATTATTGTTCAGCATCTTTTCTTTTGTCTTTCTCATCATTTTACAATGGAAATAGACACCAAAATGTTAATTATCAAAGTCCAAAATCTTTTAAAGCCTATTTTTCTTTTTTCTCTCTACTAAGAGCAAAGCTTTACTAGTTTCATCCAGTATCACCGACATTTTGAAACTTGTCAAAAGAGAACAACTGACTTTTTTCTGCCACAAAGAACATATGTTCCATATTTGAATACGGTAATACAAAATTATTTTACATTGCTGCAGATGTTTGCTGGTCGTCTGGCCACAGGTCAAAATTCTTTGAAGGTTATCACTTTTCAATCACTTTTACCCAGAGACAGGAAGGAGAACAAAATCATTTTCTGGTGGTACATAATAGTTCAAATTTAACACTTAATCATGGCAATAATCATGATTTTTATTTAAATTTAGTCAAGTCAGGGGCATCTTCACAATATTGACAAAATTTGCAGCTGTTTGCTGCTCATGTGGCCTTGCCCTTAGACCTCACTTATGCTCGGTCAATAATAATGAAAATTTGAAGAATAATGTAAAATCCTGTACCATTATTATCTCAGTAATAAAGCATTTTGTCAACTACTACTCCATCCCCCCATTCTAGTCTTTGTTCCATCTTGTTTCAATACGATTTGTTGTCATTTATACAGGGTGCAGCAACATAACTTCCTTTTTTCAAAACTTAATAGAATGCATTGTATGAATCAGAAAAGTTTTATTCGTTTTTCTATCATATAGGCACATACATAAAGTTTTGTTTCGCCCAGTTTTGAAGATCAAATCAGGTAGGTGACGTCCCTCATTCTGCATACACTGAGTTAACCGATTTTTGGCGTTTGTCATAACTCCAGCCAGCATAGCAGGCGTTATGTTGGCAATTTCTTGCTGGAATTTGGTCTTAAAATCTTGTAGGGTCCTTGAACGGTTCAAATAAACACGGGATCTCAAAAAACCCCATAGAAAAGAATCACAAAGGGTCAAATTGGGAGAGTGGGCTGTCCACTTTGAATCGCCCCTTATTGAGATAAGGCACTCTGGGAAGTGTTCCCTCAAAACAGCTCTTGAAGTGTGTGCCGTTGCAATGTCTTGTTGGAACCAAATGCCCCCTCATCTAGCAGTAAGGAAAAATCCTTTACATGTTGGAAAGTCCAAGGGCAGACGCATATTTGCACACAGAATGCTGTGGTGATTGCAAAATTGAAGCTCTCACTACCTCCATGTTATCAGGTGATCTCATCGGCTGAGGAACTGCATTTCTTTGTCTTGTTGCTTTTAAAGTTTGTCTGAATGTAGTGACTCACGTAGCAATTGATTCCCGGTCCAGGACAGTGCCCAATGGGGCTCAATTGAAGCAATTACAAAAGGCATGCTGGGTTGTGATCCCAGAACATCCGCTTGAAAAGTAGGCCTCAATAGTGAACACGCGCTCCTCACTGTTTTAACGCTTGATGGCGACTGAAATGTGTCGGACTAAAACTTTATGGTCCCACCTCTCAAATGAGACCACTAGCACTCCACTCCAACATAAACAGACTAGATGGCGCAGATTTGAAAAAAGGAAGTTATGCTGCCGCACCTTGTAGTTCAAAAATACAAAAACTTTGGAGTTAAAGGTAGAAATCATAACTGAGTCTTCAAAATATAAAACTTCAAAGAGCAAAAAAACTCCAACATGCTAAAACGGGACAAATGAGCGTCCCAAGAGGTTCGGTGGGGACAACGGGACAAGTCTCCAGAAAACGGGACTGTCCCGACAAGAATGGGACATCTGGTCACCTTACCCATACATAAAGTTGAAGTGAGTTGAACAAGAATATTCATGCATTTGCTTCACACAAATATCATTTGATTTTGTGCTTGAATTCTGGTATTCATTGTGATTGATGAGAAAAAATATTCTTTCGTTTATTTATTGACGAATTGCAATTTGTTAACGAGTATTTTGAGCAAAGGTGATAATGAGTGAGTGAATGATGATGTATGAAAGACAATGAAAGAGTTAATATGAGAATTTTCTTATCAAAAAACCACTTTTTTATCATTAACAAGAATATTTCTTTTTCCATAATTTTCTCAGATTTTTTGGACTTCATAGAACAAGAGTGCTAACTTGATAAGTGCCCAACATTCAGGAGCGTGAGAGGGAAAATTTCAATATTGACAAAAAAACGTGAGTTAAAAAAATATTCCATTCATCTGATTCATTTCTATACACATTTTACCATGAAAAAATATAATTTTGTCTAAAAATCTATTATTTGAACCTTAGCTTGCATGTTTTCCACTCAATTCACTGTATTAAATACCAATCAGAATGAAAAAAAAACAGAGAGAATTATTCTATTACTTCTAATCTAACACAAAGTGAAAACAAGTGGAGGCTTTTGCCATCTAGCAGCTAGTTTTCAAATCATTTCCTACGCCTGTTTTAAAACAGTACTGCTTGCATTTTTCAATTGTAAAGAGTTTTATTCTTTTTGAAAATAAGTAAGAGTCTGAAAACTTGGTTGTGATCTATGATTTGTGATTAATATGAATCTTATTTGATGGACTTCACTGTAAACTCTGATTTTATGTGATTTTCATCTAGAAACCTATTGATTTATTGCCAAAACAAAAAATCTGATGATTCATTTACAAAAAATAGCATAGTACTCTAAGGAGTTTGTTGATTTATTAAAAAAAAACAACTGTCATTTCCATGGCTTATCAAAAGTGTGGTTACTCTAACTATTATTGATTTATTCAATAAAAATCCTGTGTGGTTACTCTAACCGTTTTTGTTGATTTATTCAACAAAAAAAACCAACTGTCATTTTCATGGTTTATCAAAAGTGTTACCCTAACCATTATCAATTTATTCGATAAAAAACCAGTGTGGTTACTCTAACCATTTTTATTGATTTATTCAACAAAAAAAAACAAAAAACAACTGTCATTTTCATGGCTTATCAAAAGTGTGGTTACTCTAACCATTATCGATTTATTCAATAAAAATCCAGTGTGGTTACTCTAACCATTATTGATTTATTCAATAAAAAATCCAATGATTTGACAAAATTTGTGTGGCATTCCCGCCTGGGATCTGAAAACATTAAAACACTTACAAAACATTATATCAATCTGTGAACCATGTTGTTATTTTGAATGAAATTTTGATGAAAAAATAAAACAAATATTATTCATATCAATCATTTTCAAACTAAATGCAATCCAGCAGAAAAAACTAGATTAATTATTATCTCTATTCATTGAAAATTTCATGAGCATGCTTAACTGAACTAATGAAATCTAGTACTAATGCAATGGAATTTTGATATTTTTCCCTTGATATCATGATAAAAAGTACACTATTTTTTGAAAAAAATCATTCATTTTCTGCTTTTTGTTGAAAATCTGATTATCATACTCAAACAAATAGAATTTAATTCCAATATTCCATCACACACACATACAATGTAATTCCAACCATTTTTTGTCTTTTTTCATATTCACAGATACAAGAAACATACCACAGAGATTTCTCAATTTGCTAAAGAAGTGAACCAACTGCAAGAAGTGAGTAACATCTTTCCAAGAAGTGAGTTATCAACATTGAAAATGGAGCATAATTCATTAATAGACATTTTTGAAACATACATTCTAGAAAAATCCCCCATCTGTAGTATTGATAGTGTCAGATCATTTCTGAAAAAACTTGTCACCAAATCAGAGTCAAAGTCCATTGATAGAATCAAAAATGTAGTTAAGAAAATAAACTCTCTCTTTGTCAGTGCTAGGAAAAAGAAAGAAATGTCTTCCAACAGTCAATATAAGCTTCTAAAATTCTGTGCAAATGAAATGAGTATCTTGGAAATGACCGGTTTTCTTACCAATGGACTAAGTCCAAAAAAAATCGAAGAACTCAACAAGAAAATGTACAGCAGATCGGATTGTGAAAAGCTCATGAATCTGATTGATGAATTAGACTTTGATGAAGCTGATCACCCATCCGTCTGCTCTAACAATATTCCATCCTGTTCAAACTATATGATGTTTTTCACGATGATGACTCAGTGATGAGCAAATTATTTTAGAAACCTGCTTCTGTAGTAGATGAAGATAATGGAAATTTTGAAGATCAATTTTTTGAGAAAATTAATGATTCCAAATTGGGGGACATAACTCCAATTGTCAAAACCTATCAAAGGCGTGATCAGGAAAAAATTCAAATAATGTCATCAAAAGTGCCCTCTTCTTCTCAGAATTCAGGTTTCATGGTCAAAATCAAAGGTCACCAATTTGTGTGACATCAGAAATGTAAAGGATACTGAGAGATAGAGGAAGGTAGCAAAAAATCCATATTCATTTCTAAAAATAAGGATGATCCAAAATTAAAGAAAATAAATGAGTGTCTAAAGCTTGCAATTGCTGATTTGGCTAAAAAATCTAATGTTACAAAGATCACAAGGAATAATAATGTAATGAATTGAAATACTGATTTGCAAGAACATCCCTAATATCATAAATGAGCAATAGGCTATAAAGTTCTGGCTTTGACAACTTTTCTCAACTTAACTCTCTCTCTTTTCAGATTGATTACGATTTGGGGATAAAAAATGAATATTAATCAAGCTTGACAATGATTAGAGGTGGTAGATCAAAATGTAGTAGAGTACAAATTCCTCCTAGTAACAATTTTGTAGAGTTAGAATTGGCCTTCTCCAATACTCTTACTATTACAGAAACAGTCAATTTAAAGATATATGTACCTTATTAAAATCATTGAAAAATCAGTGTGTTAATTTGTTGAAATCTCAATTGGATGAGATAGGCTCTCTAAAGTTTAACATTGTAGTTGAATGCACCTATAGAAAAAATTCAGAATCATTGGATGAAATTTCATATCAAAACAGATCTTTTAAAACTAGGAACACTCCTCTTTTCCATGGTTCATCTATAAGTAATATTTTTAATGAATGCATTTCATCTATTTGTAATGAGGAAGCAAATTATCAAGGTTTTGGTTCGGGATGGACATTAAGTAGAATTGATGGGCTCCTTCTTAGAACAATCAAACCATTGAGAGGTGCATCCTTTATTGATCTACCCAAAAAGATTGTTAGCAAAAAGGCCGTTATCAACTGTAAAAACAAAAATGACAATCAATGGTTCATGTGGGCTATTTTAAGCAAATATGTAAGAAGCAGACCGAAACGTATTTCTTATCATCATTTAAATTTGAAATCAAAGTTTAATTTCAGCAAAATTTCATTCCCAACACCTTTGAAAGATGTTGGAATCTTTGAAAAGCTTAATCCATCTGTATCAATGAATGTTTATGGATTGGATTCCTCTCAAAATATTTATCCTCTGAGACTTTGTGAGTTTGTTAGGAGAAACCACTTTGATATGATGCTTGTACAAAAAAAAACTAACACACATTGGTGTTACATAAAAAACTTCAGTAAACTAGTTGTGACTCAAATTAGAAAACACAAGGGGAAAATACATATTTGCAAACGGTGTCTCACTCATTTTACCACAATGAAGGGATTTGAATCACATGAAAGGATTTGTAAAAAAATGGATTGTTCAGAGCAATCATGCCCAAATCAAATCAGACTGAGGAACCTTCCATTATGCGTTTCAAAAATTATCAGAATCAATATTTGGTCCCAATTGTAGTTTATGCTGATTTTGAAAGTATTCTAAAACCTCAGCCCTCACTTGGCACTAGTTTCACAGAGAAAACCCACAAACACAAACCATTCAGTTACTGTTGCTACACAATCATGGATGAAAGTCTTCCAGATCAAATAAGGAATAGCATCTCAGAAAACCCATTTCTTTACAGAGGTAATAATGCACCCAATCATTTCATCAAGTACTTGATTGATTTAGCCAATAATATAAGTGAGATGATAAAAGTAAATATACCAATTATCTTTACAAAAGAGGATGAGGATCATTTCAACTCACAGTCATGTTGTGAAATGTGTAAATGTGAGTTTACAATGATTGTAAGACCTGTCAAGGATCATGATCATATGACTGGAAGATATAGATCAAAACTTTGCTCCCCTTGCAACCTGAAAAGATTGAGACAAAGATATATTCCAGTGATACTCCATAATCTCTCACAGTATGATGCTCACTTCATCATACTGAGTTTAGATTGTGATCAGGAAAAAATTGATATTATCCCTAATACAAGTGAAAAGTACATTACATTTTCAAAACACACTGAAAATGGATTGACCCTAAGATTTATTGATTCAATGAGATTCATGAATTCTTCCCATTCTAATTTGGCAAACAATTTGAATAGAGATCAATTTGTTCATGTCAAGAAGTTTTTTCCAGAGTCGAAACTCAATCTTGTTTGTAAAAAAGCCAATTTCCCCTATGAATATGTTGATTGTTATGAGAAAATTGAGGATGAAACTTTACCCCCAATTGAAAACTTCTATAGCAGTCCAATGTGTGAGGGAATTGATTATGAGGAGTATAAACATGCACAAAACATGTGGCACTCATTTGGAATTAATAACTTAGGTCAATATTCAGACCTATACCTCAAATTAGATGTCCTTATCTTGTCAGACTTTTTTGAAACATTTAGAAAAAGCTGTATGGAAACATATGGTCTTGACTGTTGTCATTATATCACAATTGCCTCTTACACATTTGATGCGATGCTATTTTATACTAAGGCAGAAATAGAGTTAATTTCCGACTATCAGATGTACCTTTCTATTGAGCAGGGCATATGTGGTGGAATCACATCATCTGTGCATCACCATTCAATTGCCAATAACCCATATATCCCTGAAACATTTGATCCAGAGAAAGAAAGAATATTCTTGAATTTGATTGACGCAAATAATCTTTATGGATTTGCACTATCTAAATCTCTTCCAATATCTGATTTTGCATGGATGAATGAGGAAGACATTGCATCATTAGATATAATAAAAAATCCAGATGAATCAAGCAAAGGTTACATTCTCAAAATTGACATTGACTACCCAAAAAAAATCCATGAAAAACACAGTGACTTGCCTTTTTTCCCTGAGAAAAAATGTCCCCCTAACAACAAAAATGAGAAATTAATGCTTACATTAGAGCCAAAAAAGGATTATGTATGTTATTATTTAAATCTAAAACAGGCCATTAAAAATGAGTTGATTGTCAGAAAAATAAAGAGGGTTTTGAAATTCACTCAATCAAAATGGATGGAACCATACATAAGACTTAATATACTTTTAGACAAAAATCAACAAATAAATTTGAGAAACAGCTGAGAAAATTAATGAACAATTTGCTGTATGGTAAATCAATTGAATCCACAAAAAAAGGGTTAATATGAAGTTAGTCAATTCACAAAAACAATTAGAGAAGTTAGTGAACAACACAGCATTCAAAGATAGAATTATTTATTAAGAGAATCTTTGTTTGGTAGAGTCTCAGAAGCAAACAGTTATTCTTTCCAAACCAATTTTCATGGGTTTCACTGTGTTGGAACTCTCCAAACACTTGATATATGAATTTGTTTATGATGTAATGCAGAAGTACTATGAGGCTGATAAACTGAAGTTGTTGTATATGGACACTGATTCATTTTTTTTTTTTGAAATAAAAACACATGATTTATATAGGGATTTTGCAAGATCATTTCTGAACAGGCATTTAGACTTGTCTGACTACCCCAAGGATCATGAGTTGTATTCCCTTGAAAACATGAAGGTTTTAAGAAAATTTTCAGATGAAACTGCCTCAATGCCAGTATGGGAATTTGTTTCATTAAGATCAAAACTTTATTCCTATAAAATATATTGTAAAGATGGTGATATTGAGAAAAAAAGCTAAAGGTGTCTCACGTCGTGTAATTGAAAATAATATCTCATTTGATGACTATTTCTCAGTTTTGGAGAATGATGAGAGTTCAATGAATAGGGAAGATAGGATTGAAAGTGTGAGATTGAGATACAGAACTATGTTAACTTTTAGATCTTCCAATCATGTTATTAACACAGTCAAAATGAATAAGATTTCATTATGCAATAATGATGATAAGAGAATTATTCTCAGTGATGGAATTACCACAATACCTTATGGTCACTACCCAGCTGACAGAATAGATAAAAAGCTTTTCTCATGTGATGTTTGAATTAGGTATTAATTGATGTTTTGTTATCTTATGAAGAAGCTATGATATTAGAGTATGTGAAGCAGAAGTATGAAATATTTCCATGAAACTTGTATAAAGCCTATTGATATACTCATCAAATATTGATGTAATCACTAAAAATAAGAATAAATGCTGTATTTGATAGAGTTAAATGTAAATTTTAGTGGCTATTGGTATGGCCAATACACCACAATATAATCATTATATTTTATTCAAAATGTAATCACTAAAATAAGAATAAATGCTGTATTTGATAGAGTTAAATGTAATTTTTAGTGGCTATTGGTGTGGCCAACACACCACAATATAATCATCATATTTTATTCAAAATGTAATCACTGAAATATTTTTTCTTATATCTTATGCAGTGACTAATAAATATAAATGTAATCTCAATAAAATAAAAGTATTTTTCTATAAAAGATGTGAAAATAAAAATGATTACAAGTTTTGGAGTTCATATTCTTCTATCATTACCTAATCCCTGTCTTAATTATTATACTAGAAAATTTTAAAAACATCATGCATCATACAACAATGTGTTATTTGTTGGATGATGCTTGAGGAGGAATGTTTAAAATATTAGCTCTGCATTAGTTGAAATTTTTTTTTAGTTACAACATTTTTTCAAGTGAAGTCAGAGAAATTTTAAGTGATCAAGCATGAATCAGTATAATGTATCAGTAGAAGAAAACAATTGAGATCTAATTTGTGTCAGATGCAGACACTGTTATCATGAACATGGTCTGTATAACAACACCAAACTAATGATAACATCTTATTTCATTCTGATATGTTGGGTTATTCTATTGTTATCTCTGGTGATCTCCTGTCATGAGAGAAGATTATATGGTAAGTTTGCAATAAATTCATCCAAGTCAAATGAAGTAAGCAGGGAAATACTCAATTCAAGTGATACAATCAATGATGATGTGGAGTCTAGTATTTTTTGCAATGAACTATCACAATTTGAAAGTGCTCGACTCCATGCAATAGCCTTCATAAGTGCTTGTTTAATCTCAGACATGGACTATAAAACTCCAAAAGAATTTAATTTCCAACTTGAGAATTGGTATGATTCTTTAATGTCAACCAATGATAAGATATGTGGTTTCAGTAGAAAATACAGAATGTTGACATACTGTGCTAGTAACACAACAATTGATGAAGTGAATATTGCAATAAAGACATCATTTCAAATCTGTAAAAACTAGGTCAGTTGAAGATATAGTAGACATGACCTTGAAATCAATGCATGTTCAAACATGCTTGTGAGAGATTGTTTTTTTTTTAATTTCCATGCTTGGTATTTCTTTATCAAATCTTAAAAAAAACTAGCACAGTTTGAATCAAGCTCTACTGTTTTCTATGCTTGGTATTTCCACCACTCAACATTAGCAAGTATTTAAACAATGCCAAATGCATTTTTTCTCATCATTCAATGAATTTCACTTGAGGAGGAAGGTTGAAAGAGAGACAAAGTGGTAAAGGACTAGTCTCAGATATTGCTAGTAAAATAGGCAATGCAGCTGGATATGTTTTGAACAGAGCGGTGGATAAAATTCCATATGAAATTCATATCCCGTTTTATTCTTTTTGCGGACCAGGAACTCATCTAGCAGAGAGATTGGCACAAGGTGATGAAGGAATAAATAAACTTGATGAATTTTGTAAAGAACATGATTTACAATACTACAAATTTAAGGATTCCAAAAGAAGGGCTTTAGCAGATAGAGTTTTAGCAGAGAAGGCGTGGGAAAGAGTTAAAGCTGATGATTCAAGTCTTGGGGAGAAAATTGCTAGTTGGGGTGTAACAAACATAATGAAATTAAAATCCAAATTGGGTTCTGGCTTGGGTAGGAAGAAAAAAACCAAAGGACGCGGACTTTTTCTCAGACACAGGATTAAGAAAGGTGAAGGACTATTTTTAAGACATCAGAGAAAAACTGGAGGTGGTGTCAAGAAGAAGAAAAGAAGGGTGAGTAAAAAAAAAACTCCAAAAGATGTGAGTGACATTCTTGGAAAAATATCAAATAAGTCACTATCAAATATTGAATTAGAGGAGTATGCAAAACATTTGGGTATAAAAGGTTTTTGTGGAGTTTATATGAGGGATACATTACCTTTGAAACCACGCAAATATGAGTCTGCAATAGTAAATTTAGATTCTGTGAGAAATAATGGAACTCATTGGGTGTGTTACAGGAAAAAAAAATAATAATGTGTTCTATTTTGACCCAATTGGAGATTTAAAACCTCTGAAAGAGATAGTACAGTATTTACAAAGTGATGAGAATGGTGAAAAAATGAAAATCTACTACAATTATGATAAAAAACAGGGGATGAACACAGTTAATTGTGGTCATTTATGTCTTTATTTCCTTGCAAATCATATGAAAACTTAAACTATTAGATGAGCTTTCATAAGAAGTGAGGAGTGGGAGTAAGATTTTACTATAACTATAATGAAAATGTGGAATAGTTTCAGTGAATCTTGATTGTTTGCATCCAACACACACATTAATTTCTAAAAATGTTCAGTTTCAGTGGAAGTGAAAGTGTGTTAGAGTCAAAGTTTTTTCCCCTGATTATTGCTGAAGGTCTAAACTGGGAAATTGCACTGATAAGTTTTTCAACGTTGAACGCAATACCAAATGTTAGAGATAAGGTGAACAATATTTTCCACTATTGGTCTGATGATGATGATGATGATGATGACAAATTGAATAAAAAGAGAAATTTGTCCCCACTACAGAAAAAGTCGGTCTCTACTAGTGAAAGATCATCTACTATTGAAAAAGAATCTCAACCTACAACACAAGAAGAAGAATTGCAGGAAATGGTTACATATGGTTTTGTGAGTGATTATCATAAATATCTCATATAAACCCAACACAATGAATATGTTGACAAGCAGAAAAGTGTTGATGATAATGAGGTTGTAGACAAGGAATTGAGAGAGATTTTTCTGCCACAAGGAGCTTATGAGCTCAGGGATATTTGTGATTTTTTGAAAACTACTCTCATGAATAGAGGCATCAAATTCAATCTTAATGCAAACATACACACACTAAAAGCCGAATTATACTGCTCAAAAACTGTGGATTTTACTCAGCCTCATTCAATTGGGAAGGTTTTGGGTTTCAGCTTGAATAGAGTTCTAGAACCAAATAAATATCATCATTCCAACATACCAGGCACTATTTCAAGTGTAACAGTACTCAGAATAGTTTGTAATATCGCAAGTGGGTCATATAAAAATAGTAAGGAGGATCATGTAATATTTGAAGTGCCAACACTTGTTGAACCAGGAGAAAAAATTGAGATAATACCTGCAACACCGATATATTTGAGTGTGAACACTGAGAGAATAGAGAATATTATTTTAAAAATAGTTGATGAAAATAATGAGTTAGTTGACTTTGGAGGAGAGAGCATCAATATTAGTTTACACATTTGTCAACATGTATAGATTGTCTCATACCAGCATGGGATTAGTTTTTAAAAATTTGAAGAAAAGTGGAGTGAATGTTTCAAATGACACCAGTTGTCATCCATCCATTGGGAGATTAACATTGCAGAATATTCATTTCCTACAATCACTTGGTTTAATTTCTAAGAAAAAACTAAAATGACAAGTGTTGGAGTATTGGATATTGACACCAGCAATGCAGAGTATGAAGAATCAATAACCAAGTTTGAATTGCACTTGCACACATCATTTCATACAGTGACAAACTTTGGAAATAATGATGAAATTTGCATACAAATTTCACAGCTTGACACTTTTGCTCTACCCAGTGACTCATATCTGGCAATCTCCAGTAAAGTGTACACTGAGAATAAAAATGGAACAACAGCAGTGGCAAAAACAGTTCAATTAGTTGATGGCTTTGCCCTACATCTTTTTAGCCAGATTGCATATGAGCTGAATGGTGTTGAAGTGGACCAAGTCAGGAATCCTGGCATTACCTGTTTCATGAAGAATGCTGTAACATTAAGAGAGTCACAAAAAAATCATACAACAAATGCAGGATATAATTTTAGTGGAAGTAACTGGGATGTAAATGAAACTACTGGTAAGTTTGATGTGCTTATACCATTGAAGTTCATATTTGGCTTCACAGATGATTATAATAGGATTTTTTTGCATTGTAAACATGAACTTATCTTGAATAGAGCTGCATCTGAAGTCTATTCAGTACTTGTTCCATCCACTGTTAAGGATAGTGTTAAAATTGATCTAACAAAAATCAAATGGTATATGCCATTCATAGAGTTGTCCAATGAGAGGAAACTGCCATTGCTGAAAATTATTGATCAAGACAAGCCCATTACCATGGCATATCGCCGCTGGGACCTTCATGAATACCCTGTCCTTCCAACAACCAACAAACATGTTTGGTCAGTGCGTACTACTTCACAGATTGAAAAACCACGACTCATTATTATAGGTTTCCAAACAGATCAGAGGAATAAATCAGATAAGAGTGCTTCTCTTTTTGATAAATGTAATGTCAACAATATAAGGTTGTTTCTAAACTCAACATTCTATCCATATGAAAATTTTCAAGGCAATATGAATATGATTTATGAAATGTTGAGCAGAGCAAACCGTTCTTATTATATGAAGAAGTATTCTGAATCTATTCTATCTCCAGATACTTTTTCATCTTCTATTCCACTCTATGTTCTAGACTGCACACATCAGGTTGATAATATTAAAAGTGGTGCTGTTGATGTGAAATTGGAATTTGAAATGTCTAGTGATGTACGTGCAAATACATGTGCTTATTGTTTGATAATTCATGACTGTATGATGCAGTACACACCACTTTCATCACTTGTGAAACCAATGTAGAACAATATAAATCCATTGTACTGGAAAAGATGTTTTTTGAAAAATAAAAAATAAACTTGTAATATGAAAATATGCTTTCTCATTTCATCCCATTTGAAACCCAAAACTTCCCTTCTAATGATGCCTCTGTTGGGCTTGTTGAAAGATGGTGCGTATGGCTGGTTGCCTACACAACTCCGGAATATCATTCATACAGCACACTGACAATATCAGCTTTCTTTTCATCCAAGATTATTTCAATTCTTTTTGCTGGAAATGATGATCAAAAAGAAGTGATTTGGATGTGGATTCGAACCCATGACTAGTGGTAATGATAACTTACAAGGGTTGAGTCCTTATCCAACATGCCAAATCACTTCTTACAAACACAGATGAAAAAATTCCTACTTTACCTTTTGAGTATTTAACCAGTGAAAAGAATAAGATGTTCTTAGTGTGCTGCTGAAATTTGAAGAGATAACATCATGGCTCCAACAGAATTCTCAATGGATGACTTCAATGTTGTGTCAAAAGCATGCATTAATGTTGTACCTATTAGGAATTTAAAAGAGGGTTTGGTTTATCCCATTGACAGTGCACAAGTATTGTCCATGCAAAATCAGGATATTGTTGTTTTGAAATTGTTTAACACGGAGGCTCAAAAGCTTATTGATATTCTAATGCCTGAGAAATTTCTCTGTGTTTTTATTTCTTTAATAAGATAGAACGGATTCTACCTTCCACACCTCATACACCTATTTCTAAACATAAACTAAAAGTTTTTCTCCTGGAAAATAAGTCAAGCTTACTATCTCTATTCTAATTTGAATAGACACCAGCAGAAACGTACTCTTCATTTTTGGAAATTTCATGTTATTTTTATTTTATTTTCAATTTTTTACATAGATGATTTCATACTATTTTCTTCATAAACTACCTGACCTTATTTCATCAATAGACATTTATATCAAAGTTAACTATAAACTCAACTAAGTACTTTTTAGACAAATTTATTCAACCAACTTAGCTATCTTCTTAATTGATTTTTTTAACAGAAAATTCCCACACACAAGCTTTGCTTTCATGGGGCTTACATTCATTTCTCCTTCTATTGACACTCCCACCTATTTTTCTGTATTATACATTATTTTGTTACCAGTAACTCATGTAATGATTTTTATTCTGTAACTTTCTGTAACTTTGTATGTGTTAATAATGTACCCTTTACTCTTGTGGATTTTATTGATATATTGTATAAATGAATGTAAGACAGCAATGTAAATAAATAAATAAATAAATTCGAAAACTGTGGAGACCTTTAACAAAAAGAAAGGTTATAGTATCTACTTTGAAAATCTTAAGGAGAAAATTTTTTTATCAAAAATGGAATACTATGGGCATTATGATATACCAATCCATAGAATAAAATCTTTTTAACAAAATTGAATGCACTTCAACTGTAAAAAGCATTGTAAATATTAAGCATGAGTAGATTAGAGCGCAGAATAGGCCTACTGGGGAAACTGCGCTATACAAGTGAAAAAAGATCCTTGGCTCATACATCCTGGAAACATTTCCTAACGTGGATTGGAAATTGAGCTTACTGGAAAAACAGTATGGGAAGATCATGATGTGCAAAGCTTGTGTTCTAGAACCCGCATACATTTTCAAGGGTTTGCTTACATCATGTCCTAGAACCCATATATGTTTTTGAGGGTTTGCATACATCATGTCCTAGAACCCGCATATGTTTTCGAGGGTTCGCATACATCATGTTCCAGTCGCCGCAGTTTAACACTACTGGCGTTTCTTGGCTTGCTTTATACATTGATCGTGGTTTTTCAATTGATCAATTCATTATGATGAATGAATTTATGCAGAGGAAATAATTTATTGTGGATTCAAGTTGTTGGTAAAATAAATTTTTTATCAAAAAGAGGAAAAATTATTCCATTAGCCCAATTTAAATTTTTTAAAATTCCCGTTTTGCATCAGCCTCCACGGCGCCCCCTTGGCTGTGGCGCCCTGTGCGGTTGCTCACTCCGCACACCCAACGTGAGGGCCTTGATCAATCAAGCAGGTGTTTTCTTCTTTCTCATTCTAGAAAGTGGGTGAAAAGAAAAAATGGAGCGGAAAAGTTTTTAATTTTGTGTGCCTTCTGTCAAAACGCAGCTTGAGAAAAGAGCTAGAATGAAAGGGGAATTCTCTGAATAAGATATTGGTAGATGGAGAAATATAGAAATGAAGAGAGAGTGTGTGAGAGAGAGAGTGATAGAGATGTATGAAATGGTTTGAAAGTGAGAAGAAAGAGTTTTCCGTAGATTCTTTTTTTTACACTAATAGGGCAGTTTACATGTAAACAGTTCTGGTGGCTGAGATACCAAAGCATCGTGTTACACCAGCCTCAATAACGTATATTTTCTATTGCTACCATCTTCGGGTTTTAAATTCTTGTCCAAGTTTCTAGTAGTCATTTCCAGAAGGAGATGCAACCTATTTGGTTCCCATCAGCTCTCACAGAATCACAGGTGTTTTTTTAAAGGGTATCACATATGACGCCACATTGATAAATCTTATTCCAATCAATGAATATTTTAAGAAATATTATCCAGGTGCAGGTAGTTATTTGAATGAGCGAGATGGAGTATGATATGAGTATGTGGGCTATCTGCGACTAGGAAGAGATTCTGGAGTAATAGAATAATATTATTATTAAGGATTATTATCTGACAATTTTTTGTATTTCCGACAATGGGGAAAATTATGTTTCCCGGGTTTCCTAGCCATTAATGTCTCTCAATCTTCCTCAAGGATTTTGTCATCAATTAATACATTGGCATGATGTTATTTTATGAACGGATTTGATACGTTGATGCTCCTAGTTTCCATTTCCATTAATTTTACTTGGATTGATCTAACTTAAATTTTTATCAAATTATTCTTTAATTTGCTAATTTTCACTTTTTTATCATTCACTGATCCTAACAATTTTTTATGTGAAATGAATAAATAAATTTGAACGTTGTACATTTCAATTTAATTATAATTTGAACTGTACATTCTAAACTCATGACTCAACAGCTAAAGATAAGCACTTCAGCTACAAAACAAAACTAAGTACTGTACGTGTACATTAAAGCTCTCAGGTCTCTCCTCAACGGTACAGTAACAGTTCCTTCAGATAGCAACAACTCCAAAGTGGTTGAGCCTTTCAACGTAAGATGGCAGTAGCAATCAGGCTACGATTGGAAGGAATTCCTCAAGGATTGATGAGATAGTTTTTCTCATTGTTGGAATGATAAAGAGAATTAATTGAAATAAGCAGCTTCTCTGACTTTATCTCCCCTCACCTTATGCATTTTTTATTCATCAATAATTCACTATCCTTAATCCTTTATCCCTAGACCTCAAAATCATATCGAAAAATTAATCCCGATTTAGATTGAATCACAGTTATCAGATTTTTCAGAAATGACTCAAATAAAAACGTTAAAATTTTTCTCATTTAACAATTAATTAATTTTTCATCTGAAAAATTATAAAAGGTGATTAATATGTCTCCAACAGTTTTGAAGTTCGAGTTTAAACCTATCAAAATGAATAAACCTAAAGCAGTAGATCCATTCATCTCTCATCATCATCCTTCCCATTACCCACGCACAAGCCATGCCATGTGGGCATCACTATCACAAAAAAAAATAGTTAAAGAAGCTAGTGATATGATGAACGAAGCAAACACGTTTGAATGCTGTTAGCATTGCTGGAATGAGCTAGGAATTCATGCATTATTCACGAACATTGTGATAAGAAGTTCTGCATTATTAACAAACCATTATGGGCTATTTCAATTTATCATGAAATGTTGTAAAATATAAATTCTATACGTTTTATATTATTCTACAAATCGTCACTTTCAGATTCTTAAGAGGTTTTCTCTTCTTGCAGTGTGTACTCTCTCAAAATAAAAATGTATTCCACTGATTAGTTAATTACCAAGGCAATCTAAATTATTAATGAAGGATGAAAAGTAACACAACTGGATCCCTTAGTGTGATGTGTGCGCATCCTGACTTTCAGACACAAAGATCGTTAATAATGCATAGCGAGAGAGTTTATTCAGTTAGGAGAGCACTAGGCAATGGTCGAAGGTGATTACAAACGAGTGCTTGTAGGTATAGGCTACACAGTACTTTGGCGGAGGGTTGCTAAAACTAGTGATACAGGCTTTCCTTATTATAGGAAGAGAGCTCGTTATCGCTGCCAAACAGAGAAGCGGTTATCTGTTGATCTGCTTGCGTTATAATAACGCTGGAGGTACTGCTGCAAAGGGCTGCTGCAAAGGAGCCGGCTTATTCATGAGTCGCCTTATCAGTCTGCAGATCGGAGCAGAGAGGCCTCCTTGCACTTGAGTGTAGCACGGCCTCATTAAGCGGTCACATGATAAGCCTCCTCGCACTCGGATGAATGGCAATCCGAACGGCCCAACATGATCTCCTAGTAGTACAAGCTCTAGCACAAGGACCACCCGATAAATTATCGTAATATTTGTGCACGATTCGGCGACATGCAGCCACCTCTTTCCTACCATCTCACTCTACAAGCAATTACAACGTACCCCTTTCCCCAGCTGGGGAGTCTGGGACGAGTCGCAGAGTCTCGTTAACTGTGAGCCTACAGTAATAGGACAACACGTTGCTCTGATATAAACTCGCCTATCCCACTTGTAGCGTTCTCTTGAAGATCTAGATCGAAGCTTCTATTGTTATTTCAACTCATTTCTGGCTGTGCTACAAGGGAGGCTGACACCTGAATCTGGGTTGTATACTGTAGGCCTCACAATTAGAGGATAATGTCAAGTTAGTAGCAAAAATCTTCTTCCCTGTGATACTAGTGACAAAATAAGCTTACAGTAGGTACTAGTCTCATAATGTGATATTAGTCAATAAGTCAATGAATAATGATGATACAGTAATTACAATTAGCCAAATCTGGAGATGATTTTCTATTCCTCAACAGTATGTTATAAAAGAGTTTGTAATTATCAGAATAATTAGAGTGATTATTTTTGTAATGGGAATAATTGAGGCAGGTTGCGACCAGAAAATAGAAACGAGTGAGAGGAAGAGAAACCAGATCTAGAAGCTAAACGTGAGAAGTTGAGAACTGAATCTGAATTGGATATCCAGGTTGCACTATTGGAAGTTTGTAAGTCATCCACCCCTGCATGTTCTGTTCATGCCGTTAAGCCTAGTTTATATGATGCCGATTGGCGAGACAACTGTCTCATGACAATTCTCTCCTGAAATTTACAGCTGATGTACAGCACCTATTGAATCTTTTGATTTTAAAATCATGAGCTAGGCATGGCATGATGAAAACTCTAATAGACAATATCAGCTGTTTGCGCCCTGCATTGTCTCGCCAATTGGCATCGTATAAACTAGGCATTACTCATCAATGTGGAGACATTATAAATAAGGAGTCCATTAGACGTCTGTACCGATTGCCTGAAAAGTATAGAGTCGTCATCAACACTCCTCTCATTACCAAAGAACAATCCTAGAGCTCATGTGTATAAATTATCATCTTCAAAATTGAAAATTTTAATGATTCATGTATGTATGGATTGTTGCACCATTCATAGATGATCTGGATGCTCTACAATCTTATAAGAAATGAATACAAAATTGAATGACTAATCAAACTTTACCAATGACTATATAGTATTTTAGAATAGTGGTACAGTGTTCTGAGTGTGCGGACTAATACTGCTGGGTTCGGAACCAAACAAAAACTGTATTAGTCCTCATTTCTGATCACCTATGCACAAATTTATTACTGGGAAGAGATGATAAAAATAGGCAACTGAAAAAAAATGTTTGTACTTGGGATCATATTGTAGCAGAAAGGTGAGAAATTTGTACAGTGGCGGTTGCGCACTTTCCCCCATTTGAAGCGTGTTTTCACCCCCGTTTAGTCGAGCAATAAATTGGGGCGTGAAACGTCGAGATAAGTCCGACGGGGATTATGCCAGCAGCCAGCATCCGAATCTTTCTATACGATTCCTTTTCTTATCCCGTCGCCCTGGAGGCTAGTTCGCATGGTGCCAGTAAAAGCTATTCCAGTTATCCACCTTCACAAATTTCAACCCAAAAACAAAAACAACAGTATTGTTCTCAACTAAGATCTAACTGTTCAAGAAAAATAGATCCTGTAACAAACTAGGCTTTGGTTATTGAATGATTCACATGTTTGAACCATAAAAGGTAAGAATTTAACATTGTTGCTGGTTCATTTCTATCCACTCTTCAATAGAATAATTGATCGTAATAATTATTAATTCAAATCTACATGTATTACTATATAAATAGACAAAGGACTTCTGCAACTGAAAATATTGACCAATATACTAAATATCAGGCAAGATCCATTGAATAAAACTGTACAAAAAACCGTGCCCAAATGGAGATTTGAATTAACAATTGTTACAATTAGCCAGCAGTTGGTTTAATGCAATATATAGTAATTCTTCCACCAATAATTAATCATCTATTGTACTATAAAATTACAGTACTATATTGTACAATCGTTTTGGGATTAATGGACATATTAATTACCGATAACTAACGTAAAGTTTTGAACAAAACTTTTCTAGACCACACATTACCAAGCTAAACTTGTAAACATTACAAGCTATAACTTCCGTATCATTTTCTCATATCTCTGTATCATTCTCTCATAGCTACGTATCTTTTTCCTGCCGTTCTGTATTATTCTTTCATGGTACTGTGTCATTTTCTCATATTTTTTAACATTCTTTTCAAGGCTCCGTTCCATTTTCTAGAAGTCCGGTATCATTCTCTCATACATCTGTATCATCCATTCATATTTCAGTACCTATAATATCCAAGGTTATTGAAGACAGGGTTATTAAAGGTTTCTAATAACCTTGTATAGCCCGACCAAGCAAAGAAGAGCCTCTGGCAAGATCGAAAAATTACTCCAGCTTGGTCAATATTTGTTGAAGAATAATAAATGTGGTCTTAATAGTAGATCAAATCGTTCCCTACAATTTGAGATCAAATTTATAATTTTAAAATCAATATTGACCAAGCTGGAGTCATTTTCCCATCATGCAAGAGGCTCTTCTTTGCTTGGTCAGACTATATAATATCCACTGGAATAAGACAAAATTATACGGAACTATGAAACTGATATGGTACTATGATGAAATGATACGGAAGCAAGAGAATATGAAACAGCCAACAGGAATAACATTTGGAGTGACATTGAAATATGAGAAAATTATACACTACCATGGTAGTAGAAATATCTACGCTATTATATCTACTCTAGTAGATTGTCTATTACCATAGACTAACTATACATAGCATAGTATATCTACGATATTACTCTGTAGATTGTCTTTGCATAGAGTAACTAGATCTAATTCTAATTCTTTTTGAAAGTTTTTTATTCCTTCGTTTGCGAAATCTGCAGAAAAAATAATACCGCAACACATTTATACAACATTTATACAGAGTATTTCAGGAGAAATGTACATTGTACAATACTTCTCAGGTTCATTTCTTACATCAAGTAGAGTAAAAAAGTTCCCTATGAGTTCGCCCAGAGACGCTTTGTTACCGAGATAAAAAATTGACATTTTAAAAAATATATACTTTTTTAATTTTCAGTGTATGCAAGGAAAAAATAATAATTTCCTATGGAAAATCACAATTTTTGAACAATTGATGTATAAAAAGGGAATTCTGGTCAATACCAATAATAATCATCCAAAAAAGTATAATATTATTTTTATTCTGAAAATAAATATATGCGATATTATAAAGTTTGTATTTGGGATTGGGATTAGGCCTATTATAAGCCTGAGAATAAGTTCGAGCATTTGACGAAATCAATGCCCTGATTAACGAAAAAGCTTTTCACAACATTAGGGAGTGAAGTAGCAGGACCGAGGGAGATGTTTTCCCGGTCATAGGGAAAAGCCCAGCCTAGCTGCTCAAGTGTCCCCTTGCCGAGACACATCCGGGATCAGAAACTGCTTTCCAGATCTATTTTCTGTCGATTTGGCACGGGTGACGCGACCATTGGCTGCCGGTATAATCCTCGTGCCAATTCCTGAACCTTTTGACAGTTACTTGAGATTATCCTTGCCTTGAAGTGATTTAGAAATATCCTCTCCTGGCAGCGAGTCGACTACCAAAAAACAACTTTTGTCTGCTTTTGATCCTTATCGTAATGTTCACTTCATATCTCAATGAAAATTTACCCCATTCGAACCAATCACACTTTTTCTAGTGATAGACCTACGCTGCCGCTAAATTTATCAAGTCATTACTATTGAATAATTTAGAGCAGAGTTTTTGTTTGAATTATCACGTAAATCAAAGTGGGTTCTCTCCATTGAATTATTGTGTGGTCAAGCAATGAATACATTCTGGTGAGATGGGAAAATGACTTCAGGTCGGTCAATATCGTTTCAAAAATTACAGTATAAATTTGGTCTCTAAATGTTCATTGAAACCAAATTTATAATTTTTGAACCAATATTGACCAAGCTGAAGTCATTTTCCCATCTTGCCTGAATATCTTGTTTGCTTGACCGTACTTTAGTCTGTTTACATCAATTTTTTCCCAAAAACATCACATTAATGTTTAGGGTCGTATCTATTGGATGAGTCATATTGATTAGTGATTACATAAATTATTTACATAATTATTGATAACATTTGTATGATTGTCTCCATTCGATCAATTAGTTACCGGTACTTCATCTTCTAAAAACTGTTGAATTAATCAGCATATTCTATTGAATTAATTGCAATAGGCCTATTGTACAAATCCCCCAAACCACAAATGATTTTGGAGTAATTGGAATGGAGAGATGTGAAAGAGTGTTTGGAAACCTATTGATTGCACATAACAAGAATGTGATTTGGAGGCAACATTAATTTATAGTTAATGTGTAATGTGAACCAAGTTAAAAGTCAATACACTCCAATCTATGATGAAACGCTATAATTATAAAATCATTATGTCAATCTAATTAATATTATTCATTCTCATCACATTTTTAGTAAGTTTTATCTCTTACAATATAACCGACTTGCTTTTAATCCAAATTTATACCAATAGCTTATCATAGTGATCATTACCAAATATGCTTTTATAGTCATTGGAATTGTCAATGGAAATGGATTTTATGACATACTGGCTTTTCCCTGCTGCCAATAATGGCTCCAGTTGAACTGACAGTGGTACATAAACTTTCAAAAACATTGATTTCAATTCATTGTTGTCATTTAAACAATCAGATACTGATGGTTGCTTATTCGTCAACGGTGGATGTTCTGAGGATGTTGAGTTCTGCCCTTGATCAATTTTCAATGGAACCTTATTGCTGGAAGAGGTTTGTGTTTTTCCTGGAATTTCATGGGAAATAGTTACACATGATTGTCCAGCCGGTATTTGAAGACTTTCAGTAATTGTAGGTATAGTTACACACCCGTCATTATTTGTCAAAGCAGTAGATGGCTCCATTGTTGTGTTTTTATCAAAACCCATTTTTCTTATCAAATCGAAAAGTTTGGCTCGAGTATTGAAAATTCTATTGTTGATCACTGATGTGAGGTTTCCATCTTTCGATTGGATTACCACGTAAAGTGGGTCCAATTGGGTGCTGTTATTAGTAGCATCCAAGACCATGAGAACATGGCCATCATCCAAACTGCTATTATCTTTTTTCTTTTCTCGGCCAGCCTTTGTGTCGGAGTAAATTTTACGTGATGTTTTCAACTTTTTCCTGCTTGCGTTCAGCCTACCTGATTTCTTTGAGGTCTTACACTTACTATGTAATTTAGGTGACTTTTCAAAATAGTCGGCTGCATCTCTAGCTATTTCATCTGATGACCCAATACAGTCATTAGGCTCATAACTTCCACTTATGTATTTTGTGTCATCAAGTATTTTCACTGGACTCAAATCGTCAATTTGTTCATTTTCCAGTTGGTCATTTGTCTGAAAGTTTGAAGTCAATTCAGCTAGTCCCTTCTCGGTTGAGCTAAGTCCTGCTCGATTAAAAACTCCTAGAATGTTTCGCAGTAGACCCTGGCCAATGAACTCGCTGTTTTGCTGTAACAAACGGGCCAGTGATATATTCGCTGAGATTTCATCCTTTGGCTGGATATCTTTGAAATCTTTACCTATATTGAAAATAAGATGAAAAAATATATTGTCATATAATTGGTTGAATAGCAAAGTTAATTTTATTGACCTTGAAATAACGACCACCGTAAATTTCAAATGTGATTGGGTCATCAAACTGTTTGATGTAATGAAAGAACTTAAATGAACCAAGCAACCAACTAAATTGATCCTATATCAGAATATGAAACACATTTTTTATAGAATCAGTTAACCAAATTTTTATTGTACACGCAACCCCAAATTTTATTTCATTCTACTATATAGCAGAATTAAAAATAATTTTTCCTCAATCGGCTAAAGTGTAGTTTACCTGACACATAGGTACAAAAGTAATAAAAGTCTGAAATATCTATCATATTATACAAGCTATAAAATGTAAATATTATCGGATTGACAAAGTTAAATTCAAAACTTTACTTTTTTGTTCAATGTATGTAACAATTTGAATTTTGAACTTACTTGTATCATTTGCTTCCAGCGCAAAGGGTAATGAGGTCATGCATTTGAGCAGTAAACAGCCTATTATCAACCTTGCAAAATAATAACATTTCATATTTATAGAAATTTAAACTTGGACAGTATTTTTATAGTTTTCATCACAGATAGAATATTCGTATATGTAACTACATGATATAACTACATAATATATAAACAAATAAATTAATCAAACAAATTTCTGAAATTTGAAAATTGGGTTAAATTTTGGCGAAATACTGTAAATATACAGGATATGAGTGGTGATGGAACTTTATCAGCTGAGAAATTATTAGAAGCCTCAGCCTGTATCTTTCACTGTACAGCACTCCATCTGTTTCGTGGGCACGAGCAACACCTACTAATACTAGATGTATTAGAAGGTGTTGGCACGACCCGCCAGTGATTAATAATCACTTAGATCCTTAGATCCTTATATCCTTAGACCATTAATAGAGTATGAATGTCTATGTGTACCGGTATCCAGGTCTTGATCCCACTAAAAAACAGGTTATATAATTTTTTCTTCATTCTAATGTAGCCTATTTTTTCACTTCATTCTAGAGTCTAGAGTGCTATATGTTTCTAAGGAGAAAAATGAATAAATCAAATCGAAATAACATAAAAACAGCACTTTCAAAAAGCATTAAAGAAAAGTACTACACCAAAGAAAGTACCGTAGTTGGAAACTTGGAAATATTTCACTAATTCGATAAAATTAAGAATCCATTTATAACGTACTCACTTATACATGAATACATCTGATAAACACATTCTTCAAAAAAATAATTATATCATTGATGATAGCGGAGTCATAACCATCTATCATTTCTAGAATGGCGGAGTATTTCAAAATTTGCTGATCACCTGATTCACCAATACACACTCATAAATAAACACATCCAAATTGTTTCACTTCAAATTCTATTTATTTAATTAGAAAGCTAATTCGATTAAACTAAACCAAATCCAATGAACACGTGTTGCTCAAATTGTAGTGTCGAATGGTACCAATCAACTAGTAAAAACCAGAACTCTTTATGTAGGCTATGAGCGAAAATATAATATGGCGTGTTAGAGATTCTTTGCAAGACAGAATAACTAAATAAGTGCAAGACATAATAATGGAAAAAAGTGTTTGATAAAAGGAAGATTTTTACATTCAGATAAGATTATACAACAATGACAGACTACAGTAGACAATTATTAGTCAACTTTGCATTTATCCAGTAGTCTTTCTGGGGTTGCAATGATCGAATCTCTTTTTGCTATAATTCGGCACTGAAATGATAATTTATTAATAATGTATTGTCGTTCCATGGATCTTCAGACCTCTGGTCTTGAAGAAAATATTTATGCATAACTAGCTCACTTTGAATTATTTTAAAGATATCTTCTATTTTTCATAAAATATAACAATTAATATTTTAAATGCAAAGGGAATAATCTCCTGGCAACATTATCCTTCATTCACCCACCTATTTCAACTCAAAAGGGAAATTATATTTAAAAATCTGGTGTGGTACTCTCACACAACTTTCCTTGCCATTTACATTTGCTTAATACAAGTAGGCTATATCCATTATCCATACCTAGTCATCAGCGAGTGCAAATTTCATTAGGCTATTACTTCCTCATCGATCGGTATTAACAGTGAAATTTGCACTCGCCGATGACGCCTCGCGCCTGCCGGCGCTTCGGCTCATCGTGTGTGCGATTTGAAATTTTCACAAGCCCATGGTGCCGAAGCGCCTGTTGGCGCTTCGGCTACCTGTTAGCCGAATTGACTTGGATTTTGAATATAAGTAGATTTTTTGGTACCTATTCCAATATATCGGATCAAAGAGGTGGAATCGATAATGGATCATTCGATTCCATAACTCTGGTATTTCACCAAAAAATTATTATGTAACACCAATACTTTTCCAAATGTGATTCTTGTCTCCTTTAAATCCTGATGCGGATTGACTTGGTTTCGAGACTTTGGAATGAGCCATGAAGTGCGGGTTGCCTATATACAGATTCATGTAGTGCGGGTTGCCTATATACAGACTCATGTAGTGCGGGTTGCCTATCTACAAACAAATTAACTTTTTAAGTCCGGGGTAGCGCCTCTACTAATCCTACACAAAGGGGACATATGCCAGTTGATGGAGCTTACTAATTTCTATATATAGGGTGAAATTTGAAATAAAATAGTGTGAAACATTTTCGAGAAAATTGAGATAGAAAAATTGCATAATACATTTTTCTCAACAATGCTGATAATCTTCTGCATTTTTGTTAGGAACGATACTCATGGCAGTAAATAGGGCTCATATAGGGCTATTTTTGGTATGAGTTTGAGAAAAATCTTTAGAGCCGTTTTTGAGAAAAACCGCAAAAAACACAATTTTTGGCATATAATTCCCCATTTTTTCCGTCATTTTTTGATCAATTTTTTTTAATTTCTTCGAGTCGAGTCCTCATGGTATAAGAACCTCAACTTGGAAGTTTAAAGTCCATCGGTCAATTAGGAATTGATATATTGCAAAATCCATTTTTATCAACAATGCTGCGGATCTTCTGCTATTTAACCAGGAACGAAACTCATGGCATTCGATAGGGCTTATATTTTCTAAATAATATAATAAAAAATAAATTTTTCTATTTATCTAAATAATAGATAAATTTTTCTATTTGACTATTTTAAGTATGAGTTTGAGAAAAATCGTTAGAGCTGCTTTTGAGAAAATCGTGATAAACATAATTTTAGGCATATTTTTCGTCATTTTTTGATGATTTTTTGAATTTCTTCAAGTCGGGTCCTCATGGTATTAGAACCTTGAGTTCAAAATTTCAATTCAATTGGTCAATTAGGGATTAATATATTGCAAAATCCATTTTTCTCAACAATGCTGCACTGAAACTGTATGCACTCACTATCACCAGTAGGTTTTAAACTAATTCAAAAGGCTTCGTTCTCTTAAGCCTCCTGATAATATCTTGATTTTGGAGTAGTAGGCCTGCCTCGGGGTTGACATGATGATGGAGTCTGGACTCATGGCGGATAGCAAATTGTCTTATCTCACTAGACACAAACGGTATACGTAGATCTCTGTGCAAATCACTGTTTCTAATGTACCAAGGAGCGTTGACCATATTCCTCAATACTTTATTTTGAAATTTCTGTATCAAATTGACATTACTCTTACAGGCACAACACCAGAGCTGAATCCCATACACCCAAATTGGTTTTAATATCTGGTTGTATAGAATTATCTTGTTCTTTAGAGATAAGCTGGATTGACGACCAAGCAACCAACACATTTGTCCATATTCAATATCAAGCTGTTTCCTTTTTATTTTTATATGCTCCTTCCACTTCAATTTGACATCTAATGTCATTCCTAGATATTTAGCAGTATTTTCACATGGAATTCTATGGCCATTCAGGCTGATATCAATTGTTTCTATTACTTTTTTGTTGGTGAAGTTTATTATTGATGATTTCGATTCATTTAGCTTTCAATTTCAATTTCAATTTATTGGAAGAAGAAGAAAAAGAGACAATTACAACAAGTGGATGTGACAGGCAAGTTGCCCAAAACCGCGCTCCACACAACAAAAATATAAATAAAACGTGACATAAATAAAAATCAAATACAGAACAAAATTAAATATACGAAAAAATAATATTAAAAGCTGAAGAAAGGATAGCAGAAAACTTAGAAAAAATCGAAATAAAATTAAAAATGATAGAGTTGCCATATTTTTACAAATAAAACATTGTGTTATTTGACAAATAAAGAGAAAAAAATACTGAAATTACTTGAAAAAATATTAGTTTATATAATAGTAAAAGAGAAAAATCAAGTTGTGTTAAGTGATGGTAGAATTATGAGCAAACGAGAGATTAAATTTTAGGAGAAAGAGCAAAAATTCTAATATTTCAACAGTAATGAACAAGATTTCATGAATGAAGTAAAAGAAGGATTGAAAATATCAACTTCACGTGACACTGTGCTGAATAGCCTCATAGATCGATTGATGGGAGAGTTGAAATCCTGAAGTGTTCGTGATCTAGGAATAAAAAACGTAAAATACCTCTCACGTCTCACAGTTGGAACATAGAACCCCAATCTTTCCAAGTGGAAAGGATGTTGTATAAGGCCATTGACTACCTTGTACAAATAAATGATAGCTTGATAATTTCGTCTGGACTTCAAGGAAGGAATTTTAAACATGTTTCTTAGTTGAGATGTGGGGTATGCAAAATAGGGATGGTAACCAAACCTCTTGTAGTACAAATAACGGAGGAACTTATTCTGCACTTTTTCAAGTGAATCAGAGTATTCAGCTTGATAAGGGTCCCAAATTATTGAAGCATACTCTAGTCTGCTCCTCACTAATGATTTATACAAATAAATAATGGTATCCAAATTGCTAAAATTTTTACAAGTTCTAATAACAAAGCCCAATAACCGATTAGAAACGCTCAGAATATGATCAATATGGGAATTGAATCTGAAATCATTTTGAAAATAGACTCCTAGATCCTTGCATTTCCTTTCAGCCGGAAGCACCGTATCATCAAGAAAATAGGAAAAGTCAAAAGGAAGAAGTTGTCTTGAATAAGTCATCATATTAGATTTATCCTTATTAATAATTAGACCATTTTCTGAGCTCCATTTGACAATCTTATTGATATCATCTTGAAGCAAAACACAATCTTCAGCATTATTGATTGTTTTATATACCTTCACGTCATCAGCAAATAGAAGAAATTTTGAGTTACTCAATACATCAGGTAAATCATTAATCATGATTAGGAATAAAAGAGGACCCAATGATGTTCCCTGGGGAACGCCTGAAATATTAACATATGGATCTGAATCACAACCATCATAGGATACAAATTGTTTTCTGCCCTTCAAATAGGATGATAAAAATTTCACAGTTGATTCAGATACATTATATGCATGTAATTTGCGCAGAAGAACATCATGGTTAACAAGGTCGAACGCTTTACGGTAGTCGATATATATTACATCAACCCTCCCTGACAATTCCATACCCTGTAGTACATCACTGGAGAATTCAATAAGATTTGTAGAAATCGATTTAAAAGGTAAGAAACCATGTTGCTGGCTATTGAAATGGTTGAACATGTGTTTATAAATGTGATCAAAAATAATACTCTCAAAAATTTTGGAGAATACACTAGTTAAACTAATTGGTCTGAAATTGGCGATATCATGCATTTTGCCTGACTTGAAAATTGGTGAGACCCTTGAGAGCTTCCATTTACTTGGGAAAACACCAAGCTTTAGTGCAAAATTGAAAAGAAAACAGAGGCTCTCTGACAAGAGCTCAGAACATCCCTTTACCAAGAAGGGAGGAACTCCGTCCGGACAACATGAAACTCTAGGTTTGAGCAATTTAATAGCTCTCTTAACATTCTCAATAGAGACAGCCTTCAAGTCTAGAATATTCAGCTGGGACTCCACTGATGGGGTTATGCCAATTGCCCCAGCCGAATCATCATATACAGATGCAAAGTAACTCGCAAAACCATTTGAAATATCCATTTTATTATCTAGAACAGTTGAATTTAGAGTCATGGTTTTCTTCACACGTGCAGCCGCAGTTCGCTTATTATTCACATAGGACCAGAAATTCCTGATGTTTCCTCTAACAGAAGACTGAACAGACAATAAATATCTTGCATTGGCCTCACGTATTTTTGCTTTCAATGAACGTCTAACCAGTTCAAATCTGCTATTAACTACTTCGGAATGCCTCCTTCTCCTTGCTAATCTATTTTTAAGTTTAATTTCTCTTATTATTTCACTAGTAAACCAAAAAGGATATCCCTGCTTCCTCACTGCATTTCTTTTAGCTACTCGAGAATCAATGACAGAGAATAAAATGTTGTAAAAATGATCAACAGCCTCATCAATTCCAGTTATACAATAGAGAGAGGACCAATCAATATTACTCAAATCAATGTACAAATTCAAATAATCAGCTTTTTTATAGTTGTAAATAAGGTTATTTGTGAAAGAATTGATATTGCGGTCTAGATTGAAATAAGGAACTACAAACGCAAATTCTGAAGCAGGGTGATGCACATCCTCAATTACCAATGGTGAAGCATCCCTTTGAACACTCAAGTCCATATTGCTGAGTACTAGATCTAAAGTACGTTCATTTACATTGAGCACATTATTTTTCATCTCTAGGTTTAACATTGTAAGGAAATTATTTAGCCTCCTTGCTCGTACAGAACCAGAAAATAAGTTGTAATCAGCCGGCTTAATCTCAGGAAGATTAAAATCTCCGACTAGAACAATATCACCATCAATCAATCCATTGAGACTCTCAACACTTTCATAAAACCTCTCAAAAATATACATATTAGCAGCTGGTGGAATATATACAACAATGAAAAATAAGTTACAATGACCAAAATTAATCTTAACACATAAAAAATCATAACCCTCATCATCGTGAGAGGAGGCTATTAATTCAGAGCTATAGCAATTTTTAACAGCTACAAGAACTCCCCATCCACGATTACCATTATCTGGTAAATCTTTCCTATATACTGATGTATACCTATTATCAAATAACTCTTGATCTGATATATGAGAATACAGCCTAGTCTCAGTCAAAGCTATAGCATCAAAATTTGAATTCAAGATATTCTCCGAAAATTCTTGCAACTTGGTTCTTAAGCCATTAACATTCTGATAGTACAAATTTAATTCAGACATTTTACAATTCTTCAGACTTTGTTTCTTCAGAGGAGAAACAATATAAAGAATGGATAGATTGATAGTAATTGATTAATATGAAGTTCTTATGATGTTAGAAAAAGATAAAAAATATTAGTGATAAAAAAAATTTGAAAAGAAAAAAGTATGTGATTTTCTTTATCAGGAGATAAAAAAGAAATATATGTTAATTCAAGCCATGCCTCAACAATGTAAAGTTGTAGTGAGCTGTATTTTCTTTCAATAAGTTAGAAAAATCAAAAGCTACTTCAAATTGAAATAACATCAACTATGTAGGTATAGTCATTAAAAATAAAGATAGCGTGCCACTGCCAACAAAGAGACACTGCCGAGAGTGTAAGGAAGAACTATTACTCTTTCTCATTTTAATCCTAGATAATAACTGAATTAGATGAAAAGAGAAAAAACTACACCGGTAAAGGAGAACGATAAAACTTTCGGAACGAGAAACTTTGCGTTACAAGAGGATTAGACGACCAAGGTCTTTGCATTATCGTGGCAACAAGTTAATCTATTGATTAAATTGTTTAAAATGTTACCGAAAAATGCAATCCTGAAAAACAACAAGAGTTGATACATTGAATCAACAAGTAAACCCTTGTATTCTACTCTATAATTTATCACTCTGCTAGGACTGTGATAAAGCTTCTCCGTTCACTCCACGGCAGATATTACGCTAATAAAGGACAGAATAATTATGTTAATATTTTGAGAAAATATAATGTAGGCTTATCATAAAAATAACTAAAATAAATCGTATCTCATTTCATTCGCTAGAAATTCAAACCAAAGAACACAAAATTGAGAAATCTCTCTCATTACCACCACTCCAAACAGAGACATAATCAAAAAAATTTAAAAAAGCAAGGATGAACAGAGGAGAAAGTAAAAACACTCTTTACAAATATACATTCTAGTACAGAATGAAATCCTAGGATGTGGAGATTAAGCGAAGAAAAAATTCAGAATCAGAATAATTTAAAATAGTAACTTAAGTTGAAATAGAGTAACAGGGACAGAAGGCAAGATATGAAAATTAAATAAATGATTAATCATTCCGAAAAATGGAGTCAAGTACTGGTGGCAATGAGAGAATCAAGATCTTTCTCTGTATTCACAGTAAACACTTTTCCCTTATCCACCCTTCGAACTTTCACATTTCCAGCCCAATCGACCCAAAAGTACTTGAACCCCCTCTCCACCTGAATTTTCTTAACTTGAGATAGTATCTTTCTTCGCACAAGAGTTAAGGAAACATTGATATAAATGGGTTGATCGACACCTTGTACGCCCAGGACTCGAGATGACAGCTTTCTCGCCTGTTTCTTACCAGCGAGCACTTGGTGAGCGACGTCGCGACGCACAAACTTTGCGATGATTGCAGGCGTCGGCTGCGTCGCGCTCTTCTTCAGCCGGTGACACACGTCAATCGCCTCGGCTCCCACAGTCACGCCAACCGCCTTACACGTCGCTATCACCAGATCAGCCACGTTCTCGTTCTCGGAAATCGGCACGCCTCGAATCTCCAGCGTATTTTTCCGGCCATACTGCTCAAGTGCGTCCAGCTTATCAGTCAATAGTTCGACGCTCTTTTTTAGCTCCCTATTCTCTCCTTGTAGAGCTAAGATGATCTCCTCTTGTCTTTTAATTATATCACTTTGCTTAGTAATGATATCTGAGTTGGAACTAAGTTGTTTATTACAAGTCTCAAGCGATTTTTCAAGTCTTGCTTGACCACCAAGAATTTCGTTTTTCAAGTCCAATAACGATTTTTGAAAAATGTCACTCGTTATTGTTGCTGACTGAGACTGAAAACTAGTAGCACTTTTCACTGGTGTATCTGAGTTACTATTACGCTGCATTCTCAATTTGGATACACAGTTTTCACACGACCAGTTTTTCGACATGAGCTCAAGTTCACCCTCACTCAAGTCTTTTCCACTACTGATACATTTTCCATGGAAAATTGAGCCGCACTGCGAGCAAACCACTCCGTCTTTAGCCAAACGATTTACGCTCAAATTACAACTCGCGCAATCACTCATCTTGTATTTAAAGTTCGAAAAAATAAATACACTTTAAAAAGTCCGTAATAAAGGAATAAACAAAAAACTGTACAGAAAACAAACAAACCGATGAAAGAGGGACGGCAATAGAATAAAACTATTTCATAGCACAGATAAGAATGTTACGATGACGCTTTATCTTTCATTTCTTAGTCCATTGGCATAGTTGATCTGCAGCTACTTGGAGAGTGGTGGATGTTCCTTGTATAGTGGCGCCTGTAGTCAGAAGCACAGTGTTGTCGGCAAATGTTGCAACAGTGATGCCATCACAATGTGGAATATCGCATGTATACAAAAGGTACAAAATTGGCCCCATTACACTACCTTGAGGTATTCCTGCCCCAATATCTTTCAAGTTTGAGTAGTCATCATTCTGCTTTACTCTGAATGTTCTATTTGTTATGTAAGACAAAATCAGTTCTACATATTTTTTTGGCAAAAGTGAATCAAGTTTTTTTATCAGTCCTTCATGCCAAACTTTATCAAAGGCTTGGGCTACATCAAGGAAAAGAGCAGAGCAAATTTTCTTCTCCTCCAAACACTTCTCTATAATATTGGTTATTCTGTGAATCTGTTCGATTGTAGAGTGCTTCCTCCTGAATCCAAACTGATGTGATGGTATGAGGTCTCTCTCCTCAATTATTGGAAGTAATCGTTTGAGAAAGAGTTTTTCAAACAACTTGGAAATGACAGGTAGTAATGATATTGGCCTATAGGATTTGAGTTCATGTGGTGATTTTCCTGGTTTTTGTAACATTATTATTTCAGCGACTTTCCATGAATCAGGGACATGCTTTAATCTAAATGCTGCATTGAATAAATAAGTGAGCAGAGTTATTGCTTTTCTTGGCAATTTCTTCATAATATTCCCTGTAATTAGATCGAAACCAGGTGCTTTCCTTGTACTTAGATTGGTAAGGATTTCTTTTGATACTTCATTTACACTGACAGGCTGTATATCAGAAATATCTGTATTTTCCCTGGTCTCAATAACTTCGTTTGTAATTACATTGGGCTGAAACGTTCTAGCTAAATATTCTGCAAATTCTTCCACTTTATCCCTGTCTTTACGAGCCCATGATCCATCTGTCTTTCTCAGTGGTGGGATATGGGAGGTTGACATTTTCAATTTTTTCGTGGTCTTACAAAGTGCAAAGTCTGTCTCCTCATCTGCAGTCAAGTTTTGAAGATAGGTGTTGAACGTTTCTTCTTTCCAGATTTTGATCTCCCTTCACAATTGTTGAGTTTTATTGTTGAGAATTCTTTTATCTTCTGGATCACGTGAATGCTGCCATCTTCTTCTTGCTCTTCTTTTTTCAATTACTAGATCTTTTATTTCTCTTGGATAGTTGATTCCTGCTGTCTGATATGTACGTTCTTTTGTATTCTGCCAGGCTGCTTTTTGTATTAGCTTGAAAAACTTTTCTGCTTCTTCTTCTAACTGCTGTTTGCTTCTTAATTGAAAATTTAGGTCAATTCCATCATCTAAAAACAACTGAAAGCTTCGCCAATCTGTAGTTCTATTGACAAGTGTGGGCTTATCTTGTCTTTTTATTATTCTCTCGCTGAGCGTGAGAATTACAGCAGAATGATCTGAACTCAAGTCGAAATTTTCCTCAATATGAGTAAAATTGGTAAATATCCTCTTTGATATGAAAAAATCTAGGAGGTCAGGGATTTTATTTGTGTCTGTTGGCCAATAAGTCGGACTCATTGAAGAATGAAAAAAGCATCCTAATTCATTGATAGCATCTCTTAATTCTCTTCCTTTTGTGGATGACAATTGGGAACCCCAGTCAATATGCTTAGCATTAAAATCTCCACCTAAAATGAATCTATCACCCAAGTGCTCTAATATCATTTTATATTGATTCTTTTTCAAATTGTATCTAGGAGGACAGTAGATTGCTCCAACTCTAAGATTTTGTGCGAGCGTTTCAATTCCTATACCTGTTACTGTAATGGTAGATTGCATTCTTCATAATGATTTATGTTGTCTTTAACTATTATTGCACTGCCCTCATGAGCTTTATTGTCCGGGTGTATTGTTTGATATATTCTATAGCCTTTTATTTTCAAACATGAATGAGTTGTTGAGTGAGTCTCTGACACTAAGCATACGTCAACCTTATTTGTTTCTAAAAATATTTCTAATTCAAGTTTTCTATTTATAATTCTGTTAGCATTCCAAGTTACTATTCTAAGTTCCCTCTGATTCATTTCCTTATTTGAGATTTGTTTGACAAAGTACTTCTAGATTCTAAAGTTTCTAACCTTTCAGAGAAATTATCCAACTTCTTCATTATCTCGTGCAACATAAATGTAATATTTGACTCATTCATGCTATTTGGCTTGAGTGTTTTCATCTGTTCGTTATTACTACTTGTTTTGGTTACTTGTGCATACGATACATTGTTCACTACTCCACTACTTGTGTTGACTCTAGTTGGAACACTTTTTGTTCTATCTTTATACAAATTATCCCTTCTTTTTTGAAGTTCTTTAGCTACTAAACAGCCACGATAGTTTGCAGGGTGAGCTTCACCACAGTTGTAGCACTTAGGTGGAGTACTCTTTTCATTACTACAATCTTTGGTTAGGTGTTTTCCGGCACACTTGACGCACACAGCTTCATGTTGACAAAAATTAAAAGTATGAAGAAATTGCTGACATTTCCGACATTGGGGGATGATTTTGTTACTTTGGAGAGCCTCTATTTTTACTTTCATATAGCATATGTGCTGAATATTATATATTTTTTTAATGTCCTCTGTGTTCTCAAACGTAAGCATGAAGAGTGGAAGGCGAATTATGTTATCTTTACCATTGACTTTATTTTTCTTTATTCTATTAACTACATCGATAATTTTGAACCCCTTATCCAAGAGATCAGTTTTGACTTCTTCTGGATCACAAGAAGGATGAAGATCTCTAGCCATGACTCTTATAGGCCTAGATTGCTTATTTTCATAAGTGTGCCAATCTAGCTTATTAGTATTCATTACTTTGGTCACTTCTCTGTATTCCTGTTCAGTTTCTACATTATGAACAATTGAAAAAGGAGCCATTAAACATTAATTTGAAGAATGAATTCAGGGCCTACAGAAACCTACTAAATACATTAATTAGTCGTACTTAAGATGATTACTACAGAAATAAAATAGGAGAATGTGGGAATAACGCCAAGAAATTATGGACATATATTAATGAACTCCTAGATAAGGGTGGGAATGAAAGAGATGATATAAAGTTGACTGCCCATGAATTAAATGATTACTTTGCTAATGTTGGGGAAAACTATGCTAGTAAAATACCTGGGTATAACAATCAAACCTCATTCCTATTTGAATATAAGAAAGATAACTCCAGACTACTAAATTCGTTTTTCTTGAAACCAGTAGGCCTAAATGAGACAGAGGTGGTTAATACAATATTAAACTTAAAAAATAATACAAGTCCAGGAATTGATGGTATTAATAGTACAACTTTGAAAAAAATTGCGAATCACATTGCTTACCCTCTCACCTTAATAATTAATAAATGTTTCGAAAGAGGATTTTTCCCAAATTTGTTCAAAGTGGCTAGAATAAAACCTTTATTTAAATCAGGCAATAGAAGTCAGGCAGAAAATTATAGGCCAATTAGCTTACTGAGCTCACTATCTAAAATAATGGAAAAACTAATAAAATCTCAAGTTGTTAAATTCTTTGACTCTAATAAAATAATAGAAAATTATCAATTTGGTTTCCAAAACAACAAAAGTACCGATGATGTCCTTATACAGTTTTCAAATTCAGTTTCAGATCTTCTAAATAAGGGGCAAAAGACTGTTGCCATATTTCTGGATTTGGCAAAAGCCTATGATACAGTGAGTCATAGTAAATTGCTTGTTAAGCTGGAAAGAGTAGGTATTAGAGGAATCCCATTAGAACTATTTAAAAGCTACCTTTCACACAGAAAACAAATTCTAACACTAAATAACAGTGTCAGTGAGATGCCACTTTCTAGCTACGGCCTGCCTCAAGGGACGGTTCTCTCACCAATTTTGTTTCTGGTCTATGTTAATGAGATCTTAAGATTGGATCTGGAAGGCGGTGAAGTTTATTCTTTTGCGGATGATACGGTATTGTTGTTTGGGGGTAGAACGTGGCCGGACGTCTATAGAGATGCCTCTAGAGGTATCTCCATACTTAAGAGGTGGCTGGACATCAACTCTCAGCCTGAATATTAAGAAAACCAAATTAATAGTATTCTCTAGAAATATTACCGGGCACGAGGTTACACATTGCCGACTGAAATTGCATATGAATTGTAATGAGGATGATCATGATGTATGTAATTGTCCTGAGATTGAGAGAACTACTCACTTGAAATATCTGGGTATAATAATCGAAGAGGGCTTCAAGTGGAAGAGACACATTGATTACCTATGCAATAGATTGAAGTTTGTATCATATAAATTCTTTAAATTAAGATCTATTCTAAATTTAGATAGGTTGAGAATGTTATACTTTGCTATAGTTCAGTCACTACTCCAATATGGTTTGGTAGTTTGGGGAGGTACTTTTAATTCTCACCTATCAACGCTATTCACTGTCCAAAAAATGATCATTAAGACAATATTGAACCGACCAATATTATATCCATCATTAAATGCTTTCAATGATCTGAAAGTCATGACTATATGCCAACTGTATGTGCTAGGTATTTTCAAATATTTTAATAGGTATAGGAATAAATTTTCAAAAATAAATAATGAATGTCATATAACCAGATATAATCAAAATAGATTCCAAGACTACGTTTCAAACCTCACTATAATTCGAAAACAACTTATTTATGTAGCTCCCAAGATCATAAATAATTTCCCAAATAATCTCACGAACCACATACCAACGAATCGCGTACCATCTCATGTAAAAACTTGGATAATACACAAGTATTATTTCGAAATTGACATTCCATAAAACAGTTACCAGATGTTTGATAAATGCTTATTTAATATTGTTCTTCTTTTTATAAAAACGTTGTTTAATTTGTAATAATAATCATTGCTACTCCTACTGGCGGCCAAGTTTACTTGTGCCAGTAGCATTCCACTACCTTCATTGTATTTTGCTGTCGTATTTGAAATTGAGAAGTTTTGTTCTTGTATTGAATTTTTTGTTTGTCAACATAGTTGTATTTTAAGAATTTATTATGTCTTGTTTGTAAGCTAATTTGGAAATGTAATTCTAAGCTATCTTGGTTTTGTACCTGTTTTTGTGGAAATAAATTTGAATTTGAATTATTGATGCTCTATACTTCAAATTGGTCTGTAGCATGATTTCCTTCACTTTATTGTAATCATCTACATTACTCAGAATGATAGGTGGTGGTTTAAGATTCTTGACTATTTGCTTATTTGATGATTGGTTATCTCCTACCTTGTTTGACGATTTGCCTGTAGTTTCTGTCGGAGATGGAACTGTTGGGGATTGACTTGCCTTCATCTTGTTAGGTCTTTTATTCTTCTTGAGGATCCATTCAGTTTCCTCCCTCAGCTCGTCTTCTTCTGTTTCGTATCCTCCTGTCGCTGATGCTGTTGCTGCTGGCTCGGTGGACACATTACCGCGGTTTTTCTCAACATTTGTTTTTTCTGTCGTTGCTTTAGTTTCTAAAGCAAGAAGTCGTTCCTGTAATTGTTCTAATTGATATTTTAATTCGGCATTATTTTTAACTGCATTTTCAAATTTTGTTGCTAAGCACTTCCATGCTTTTGCTAGGAATTTTTCTGTCTCTGATTTAAGTAGTTCAGTCTTTACTTCATACGTCACGATCTCTCCGTTTTCCTCTATCGGTATTTTTAACGATTTTTCACTATTATTCAATAATTATATCATTGATGATAGCGGAGTCATAACCATCTATCATTTCTAGAATGGCGGAGTATTTCAAAATTTGCTGATCACCTGATTCACCAATACACACTCATAAATAAACACATCCAAATTGTTTCACTTCAAATTCTATTTATTTAATTAGAAAGCTAATTCGATTAAACTAAACCAAATCCAATGAACACGTGTTGCTCAAATTGTAGTGTCGAATGGTACCAATCAACTAGTAAAAACCAGAACTCTTTATGTAGGCTATGAGCGAAAATATAATATGGCGTGTTAGAGATTCTTTGCAAGACAGAATAACTAAATAAGTGCAAGACATAATAATGGAAAAAAGTGTTTGATAAAAGGAAGATTTTTACATTCAGATAAGATTATACAACAATGACAGACTACAGTAGACAATTATTAGTCAACTTTGCATTTATCCAGTAGTCTTTCTGGGGTTGCAATGATCGAATCTCTTTTTGCTATAATTCGGCACTGAAATGATAATTTATTAATAATGTATTGTCGTTCCATGGATCTTCAGACCTCTGGTCTTGAAGAAAATATTTATGCATAACTAGCTCACTTTGAATTATTTTAAAGATATCTTCTATTTTTCATAAAATATAACAATTAATATTTTAAATGCAAAGGGAATAATCTCCTGGAAACATTATCCTTCATTCACCCACCTATTTCAACTCAAAAGGGAAATTATATTTAAAAATCTGGTGTGGTACTCTCACACAACTTTCCTTGCCATTTACATTTGCTTAATACAAGTAGGCTATATCCATTATCCATACCTAGTCATCAGCGAGTGCAAATTTCATTAGGCTATTACTTCCTCATCGATCGGTATTAACAGTGAAATTTGCACTCGCCGATGACGCCTCGCGCCTGCCGGCGCTTCGGCTCATCGTGTGTGCGATTTGAAATTTTCACAAGCCCATGGTGCCGAAGCGCCTGTTGGCGCTTCGGCTACCTGTTAGCCGAATTGACTTGGATTTTGAATATAAGTAGATTTTTTGGTACCTATTCCAATATATCGGATCAAAGAGGTGGAATCGATAATGGATCATTCGATTCCATAACTCTGGTATTTCACCAAAAAATTATTATGTAACACCAATACTTTTCCAAATGTGATTCTTGTCTCCTTTAAATTCCCTGTTGGAAAAGTATTGGTGTTCCATAATAAATTATTTGTAAAATACCAGAGTTATGGTTTTGAATATGAATTGAACTATTACAGACAAAAAAAACTACTTTCATTCAAAATCCAAGTCAATTTGGCTAACATCTAGTCAAAGCACCGAAAGGCCCATCAACCCATGATGTTTGTGAAAATTTTAAATCACACACACGATGAGCCAAAGCGCCGGTAGGAGTACGGATCTTCTGCTATTTAACCAGGAACGAAACTCATGGCATTCGATAGGGCTTATATAGGACTATTTTAAGTATGAGTTTGAGAAAAATCGTTAGAGCTGCTTTTGAGAAAATCGTGATAAACATAATTTTAGGCATATTTTTCGCCATTTTTTGATGATTTTTTTGAATTTCTTCAAGTCGGGTCATCATGGTATTAGAACCTTGAGTTCAAAATTTCAATTCAATCGGTCAATTAGGGATTAATATATTGCAAAATCCATTTTTCTCAACAATGCTGCGAATCTTCTGTGATTTTGCCAGGTACAAGACTCATGGCAGTTCAAGCTCAATCAAGCTCTTGCTATTGAATTGAAAGGATAAAATAAGAGATGTGATTGGCCACAGCTGATCGACTGCGTTCCAGTCGCACCAGTATCAACGCACCGCGAGGCATTCGCGGCACATGTCTCGCACTGTCGATACGCGGCTGAAAGCTAATAGCTTTTGGCTATTACTTCCTCATCTTCTGTATTGTAAAATTTGCAAACGCCAATGACGCCTTGCGCCTACCGGCGCTTTGGCTCATCGTGTGTGTGATTTAAAATTTTCACAAACATCATGGGTTGATGGGCCTTTCGGTGCTTTGACTAGATGTTAGCCAAATTGACTTGGATTTTGAATGAAAGTAGTTTTTTTTGTCTGTAATAGTTCAATTCATATTCAAAACCATAACTCTGGTATTTTACAAATAATTTATTATGGAACACCAATACTTTTCCAACAGGGAATTTGGAAACGGACTTTGGTTGTTTCCAACAACTTTTGAAACAGGGAAAAGATCCCAATTGGTGGATTGAAGATGTGAAACCATTCCTGCAGGAGAAGAAGCTGTGTTTCAAAACCTGGCAAGCATCAAAAGAGGAGTCAGACCACCAAAAATATGTTGATGCTAAGAGGCTTGCTAAAAGGACTGTTGCATGCTTGCGGGCTGCGGCCAGAGAGGATATGTACAATAGATTAGAGAGAGCTGAAACAGACCAGGAGATTTTCAGAATTGCAAAATTAAGAAATAAGCAAACTAAGGATATAAAGCAGAATAAGTATGTAAGAAACTCTACAGGAACGTTGTTAACTTTGACAGTCATCGTTGAGCAGCCGAAGCGAACGGACGTTTTATCTGATTCTTTTGTCTGTGCGTGCAATGTCGAAGTGACTGTTTTCGTTTCCCAGCCGCTCTGAAATTGTTTAATAGATCTCGTATAAGCTTAATTATCTAGTGTATAATACTCAGTTTTTTCTGGATATTGTTGAGAGCAGTGTATATTGGAGTGGAGTCATGACCGTGTGTGGTACCTGCAATCTGTCTATCAATAAAAATAGCAAAGACAAAATCGTTTGTGCTCGGTGTAAATCTCATTTTCATGGGAAATGTATGGGCTTTCGTGATAGTGAAATAGAAGAACTGTCGGGTCGAAGTTGGTCATGTAAAACATGTTCTAAGAACTTTAGACTTCAACGGGCGAATTCTGACTCAACTCCAGTTCGATTGAATAGTGCTCAATTCTCTGATAGCTCATTTATTACTCTAGAGACTTTTAATAAATCGTTGGAAGACCTAAAGACTATGTTTTTGAGTAGCCATGAAAAACTGCGTGAAAATCTTTCTAATCTTATCCAAACTTCTATTGAAAACCAGTCAGCATTAATCAAATCGCAACAAACAAAAATTGATGAACTCTCACATGAAAATCAAACTCTGCGTAACAAGTTGAACGAGGTCACAGCTCAAATGGATTCACTAGAACAGTATTCGAGGAGAAACACTGTCGAAATTTATGGTGCTTCCTCGATCCAGGATGAGGACGTAACAAAAATAGTCGTTGATGTGTGTAAGACACTAGGGATGGATGTCACTAATAATTCCATAGACGCTTGTCATCGGCTGAAGAAAAGGAATAACCGTCCTACGCCGGGTATTGCAGTCAAGTTTGTGCGACGAGGGGATGCTGAGGAGTTGATTCTAAGGAGAAAGAAGAAGAAGGAGCTAAATTCTCGACAACTAGGATTCAATGGCGAGGAGAGTACTGTTTATATCAACAGGTCGTTGACGGCGATGCGGAGGGTGTTGCTTGCTAAAGCCAAGACCATGCAGCGCGAGCACGGCTTCAAATACGTATGGGTGGACAACGCTGGCAGAGTAAAGATTCGTCTCGAACAAGGAGGTAAAGTGTATGTAATGGAGTCAGAAATTGACTTAGAAAACTTTGTTTCTGAATTTAAAGAGAGTGTTATTGGAGATAAATCTGATGAAAACAATATATCGAGTGATAATACGTCGTAGTGCATCATTGATTGTAGTAGAGAGACTGTAATATTATTTTGATACTGATGTTATCGAATTACACTATGGTATTGGCGTTGTTGATTTCAAATTACTATTGGATCACTGATATTATAATTTTATGTGATAGTGAATGGCAGATAAGAGAGTAGTGAACAGAGATTCACGGTTGTAGCTCATTCATTGGCGAAAGTTTTTATCTCATGAATGGAAATTGAATTGCATTGTAGTAGCCTATCAATCTGTTTATTGCCAAAATTCTTTCCATTGTAACTTGCAGATAAGGATTCTTTATCGATTTTGTTTTCAGATGTTGGTTTTAACATTGAGTTTTCTTTACTCTTATATTTCATTGATATAATCAGTGATGATGTACCAATTTAAATTATGAAGTTGAAACTTATTACTTGCTTCTGATATGTGGCTTTTGAGAAATTTGAATTTCAAAAGATTGTTGGACAACTAGGCCTGGTACTGTAATATAAGAAGATATTTGAATATGATTATTGACTGTCAATGGATTGATGTCAATGGATCACTCTGTGAGATTATAGCTTTTTTAAAATTTATCGGGGGTAAAGGTTCAGCATTAATTTTAAGAAATATTCAAGATTTTCATTCTTCCGTTTCTCAAGAGTTTCACCTGAGTTATTATTGTTCTCTTAAGTTTTATCAGATTCATGATTAAAATAGTAAAGCATGATATTATTATAGAAGGTAATAATGCAGGGATAAAAATCTATGTTTCTAGATAGTGTTCATGGAATATTTCAATCGCACATATCGTATGCTGACATTAGTCTCTCTCTATTACTATTATTCTATTGCATACATAGAATGCGCTCTTGCTTAACTATCATGATTTTTTTTTCTTGTATTACTAGATATTAATTCATTCATAAGCGGCTGGAGTGTTGTGTTAACGGCAGTCATCGTTGCATTGCATTTTGTGTACAGTTAGTATTCTTTTTATTTTTGTGGAGAGCCGAAAGTGGTTTCTCAGTTTTTTTTTGTCGCATCAGGTTATCATTCTCACTATCGGTTTGCATAGTTTTTTTTGCTTCGCCTTTTAAATCATTATCATAAATTAATTAATATTGAAAATCACTCAGACAGATATTCTATTTTTGACACACTACTGTACTTATTTTTTCATTCATTCATTTATTTATTCACTCATTATATTCGTTATTATATAATATACATTGATTTCATTTATTCTTGTTTTTCCCGTGAATATTATTCACCAAATCACTGACTCTTTGTTGTATTCGATCAATTATGGCTGGAGAGGTGTTATGTTATTATCAGAATGTTGGAGGGATGAGGACAAAAATTAATAGATTTTATTCAAATATGACATCATCGGATTTTCAAATTATAGCACTCACTGAAACGTGGCTCCATGGTGGTGTTCTTGATAGTGAATTATTTGATAATCGCTTTTCGGTTTTCCGTGATGATCGAGGGGGTAATGGTGTTACTGTTGGAGGTGGAGTGCTGATGGCCGTTGATAAAAGGCTCAACCCAGTACTTTGCAGTTTTAATTCGGGTATTCCAGAGATTCAGGCACTATGGGTAAGAATAAGTAGTAACAGAAAATTCATTTACTTGAATGTTGTCTATATTCCGCCGGCTTGTAGAAGGCAAATACTTGTGGACTACTTAGATTGTGTTGACAGGTTGCATGAGGAGCTGAAAATTGATTCATGTGTTATAATGGGCGATTTTAATCTACCTGAGGTAGCTACGGATAAATTTTCTTTTGATATGGGAAGCTCCAGAGCTAAGGTTCTTGCCACTTTCATGAGTTTCCATGATCTGTCTTCTTACAATGGTATTGTAAATGAAAATGGTAGAACACTTGACCTTATTTTAAGTAATAGGCAAATCCAGGTGGTTAATGAGACTGAGGAGTTGGTAAATAGAGTCCCGCATCATCCCATACTTTCCTTCCATTTATCTTTCCCAGAATCAGTTTTGGGTGAAGCAGATACACACAACACTTATTTCAACTGGAAGAAAGGGAACTTTTTTGGTTTGTATAACGATTTGAACACTGTTGATTGGGTTCCATTGTATAATACTGTTGATGTTAATGTTGCAGTTGAATTCCTTTACACCAAATTGAAAAATTTAATTGATTTGCATATTCCAAAGTATAGATTGCAGCATTGCAAATCAAATTATCCTCATTGGTACACTTGTGATATTATAAAAGACTTGAAGCTATGATATGCCAAAAAGAGAAAGATTTCTAGATACTATGATGATAAGTTCAAAACGCTACGGAAAAATGTTAAATTAAAGATTAGTCAAGCTCATTCTAATTATTTGCATAGGGTCGAATTTTCAATGGAAGGAAATATAAAATACTTTTGGAGTTATGTAAATAACAAGCGTAAAAGTTCCCAAAATCAACAAACTTTTAAGTTCAAAGATAAAGAGTATCATGGTGCACAGATTCCTAATGCATTTGCTGAGTTCTTCTCTTCGGTCTATGATGAGCAGAATACCTGTACTACCTCTCAAATTAATGTTAGGCCTGCTAATTGTATTTTTTCTCGAACTGAGACATTCTGTGAGTATGAAGAAGTGACTGAGGAGGAGATAAGAAGTTCGGTTGGTAGCCTGAAGCCTAGGAGTTCCAATGGGCCTGATGGCATTCCTCCATACCTGATCAAAGGGTGTGTGGACTTGTTGATTGAACCTTCAAAATTCATTTTTAATCTTTCTTTGAAAACAGGTATTTTCCCTGATGCATGGAAGCGTTCTAGGGTGACTCCTATCCACAAATCAGGTAACAGGAATTTAATTCAGAACTATCGTCCAATTTCAATCCTCAATTCATTAGCAAAGGTATTTGAAAAGATTATTTCGAAAAGAGTCCAAGCTGAGGTTGGCCCCAAAGTTTCCACATTTCAACATGGATTCCAAAAGGGGAGATCCACTGTTTCTAATCTGATGTGCTTTGCTAATGAATTATCTCACGTTCTGGATAGAGAGGGTAGAGTGGACACAATCTATGTGGACTTTTCCAAAGCTTTTGATAAACTGTGTCACAATATATTAGCTCAAAAATTGCAAAAAATTGGACTTAGTTCACAGCTCACCAAATTGTTGGATAATTACCTTTATGGAAGGAAACAGTGCATTTCAATCAATGGGCAGGAGTCGGATTATTATTTCACCTATTCAGGAGTCCCTCAGGGATCAAACCTGGGTCCTTTATTGTTTATTTGTTTCATTAATGATTTGCCTGATGTCTTCTTACATTCTAAATGCTTACTGTTTGCGGATGATGTGAGATTGTATCGTGAGATTCAACATTTGGATGACTGCAAGCTGCTCCAGGAAGACATAGATAAGTTGCAGGACTGGTGTACAAATAACAAATTAGCGTTAAATATAGATAAATGCAAAGTAATCTCTTTTACTAGACAGAGGAGTATTGTCAGAGATAAGTACATGATGAACCAGAATGAGCTGTAAAGGGTGAATAAAATGAGGGACTTGGGAGTGATATTTGACTCTGAACTTAGATTTTCGGATCATGTGGATTGGTTGATAAGCAGGGCTAGTCAGCTGATGGGTTTTATACTGAGAACTTGTGCTGATTTCAACGGTGAAAAAACACTGATATTCCTATTTAAAGTTATAGTTCGCAGTATTCTTGAATATGCTGCAATTGTTTGGAATCCCTATGTCAACATCACTTCTAGTCGACTAGAGTCAGTGCAGAACAAATTACTTCGGTTCCTGTACTACAAAAAATTCAAAGTCTGGTTTCCTTATGAACGATCCAGTAGCGAATTGAGAGAGATGTTGAGGGTACCTTTGCTCAAGTCTAGACGTGATCTCAGTTCGCTTTTGTTTCTGCACTCGTTGTTGCATGATCAGACTGATAGCATTCATCTTGTGAGTTTGATTAATTTGCATGTGCCTGCAACAACACATCCTAGAAGACACTGCCTATTCGCTATCAATAGATGTCGTACTATGGTAGGATATTTTTCTCCAATGAATAGAGCAGCTACACTGTATAATCTGTATAGTAGGGATTTGGACGTGTTTCATGATGGACGGTCAGGTTTCAAACGTAAATGTGAATGCTTTCTGAATAATGTGCACATATAGATCCCTATTGGATAGAGTCATCAAGTAACTTATCAGCATGATGTGGTTTTAAAAATGAATGAAAATTATCTTAGTTTTCATAATTAACATTCGGGGTGTCTTCATCATCTTCTTCATTTCAATCAGCATAATCATCATCTTCATTTCGCTCATCATAATCATCATCTTCATTTTGATCATAATAATCATCATCTTCATTTTGATCATCATAATCATCATCTTCATTTCGATCATCATAATCATAATCTTCATTTCGATCATCATAATCATCATCTTCATTTCGATCATCATAAGCATGGTAATAATAATCATAGTCACACATCATAAATTCACCAGCACACTTCCGCAGTATTAAAGAGCTATGTTTGTATCAAATTTTTGCAGCATTAGTAGTTTTTTTTTATTTGAATGCGTTTCTTATTTGGGTTTTGCTTTTTCTATCTATCTTTTGAATTTAAGCATATAATTTAATCTCTTATTACTCATAATATTTATTATTATATTACAGGTAATTTTTGAACAATGCATAATTTTTATTATGTATATTGATATGCATGTATTGTGTTTTACTTAACTATGTTAAGGAGGCAGTTGTGGGTTTCGACCTGTTGCCTCCAAAGAGAGATTATTAAATAAATAAATAAATAAACTTCAGATAGAGATATCAATGAAAGATGGCATGAGTATTACAGCCTACTGTTGAATGAGGAGTTCCCACAAGAGCCACTTCCATGCCTACCATCAGTGCATGGCCCTATAAGAGCAGTTGTGCTGGAAGAAGTGGAGGCTGCCCTTAGAAAACAGGGAAATGGCAAAGCAACAGGACCGGATGAAATACCTTCAGAACTCTACAAAATATGCCGAGAGTCAAGTACATTGTGGCTAACAAACCTCTTCAACCTTATACTTACAAAGGGTAAAATGCCTGATGGGTGGAGACAGAGCAACTTAGTGCCATTTTACAAGAACAAGGGTGATGTGGCAGACTGTTGCAATCACCGTGCAATCAAGCTAACATTGCATGCCCTGAAGATCTGGGAAAGTGTGCTAGTTGAAAGACTCAAAGAATTAACTACAGTTACGTCTAATCAATGTGGCTTCACTAGAGGGGTAGGCACAATAGATGCTATACACACCATAAGAATCTTGATGGAAAAATACAAAGCACTGAAGAAGGACCTTCATTTTGTCTTCATAGATCTTGAGAAAGCATTTGATCGTGTTCCAAGAGAGCTTATATGCTTGGCACTACGAGCACAACAGGTTCCTGAACACTACATCAAAATCCTCAAGGACATGTATCATGACATCAAGACTAGAGTCCTCAGCCCTGCAGGTGTGGGTCCAGAATTTGAAGTCAAGGTTGGGGTCCATCAGGGTTCCACCCTCAGCCCGCTGTTGTTCAACATAGTCATGAACTATGTTACCAAACACCTTCAGAAGTCAGCCCCTTGGTCACTTCTGTATGCAGATGACATAGTTCTTGTGGCAGAAACATTACAACAGGTTCAAATAGACTTAACAGACTTATGGTGCACAGCGTTAGAAAGTTGAGGGTTAAGAGTAAGTTGTACTAAAACAGAATACATGCACTGTAACTTTGCAGGAATCAGACTATCTAACAATGTGGCACAACCTCAGCTTGATGGCACCCCTTTAAAACAAGTTGATCACTTCAAATACTTAGGATCTACTCTTACATCTACTGCCTCTGTCAACAGAGACATCAAGGACCGGATAACAGCTGCGTGGCTAAAATGGCGATCATTGACAGGAGTGATTTGCGATGTGAAAATGCCCGTCAAGGTCAAAGGAAACATATATAAGAGAGCAATTAGGCCAGTTTTAATGTACAGATCTGAATGTTGGGCTACACAAAAGTCAGATGAACAACAAATCCACGTGACAGAAATGAAGATGCTCTGGTGGTCAGGAGGTGCAACCCTGAAAGACAAAGTCAGAAATGAATACTTGAGAGGAACATTTAAAGTGGCAAGTATAACTTAGTATAACAAGTATAAGGAAAACCGCTTGCGCTGGTATGGGCACGTCATGAGACGTAGTGAGGACCATATGACCAGGGTTGTTATGGAAATTGAACAACCTAGGAGACGCCCTGGTAGACCGCCGACAACCTGGATGGGTACCATTTCCAAGGATATGAGGTCGACAGACTTAGAGCCTGAAATGACGCAGCAACGCTCAGAATGGAGGAATAGGATTAGGAGGGCCAACCCCAAGAGAAATGGGACATAGGCTTGGGAGAAGAAGAAGACCAATACTTTTCCAAATGTGATTTTTGTCTCCTTTAAACCCTGATGCAGATTGTGGAAGCGAGTTTGACGGAGTGACATTGAAACACTTTTTGTACACGAGTAGCATGCGCGATGCCCGCGTTGCTCCAATTCCACTTACCGAGCCATGTAGTGCGGGTTGCCTATAGACAAATTCATGTAGTGCGGGTTGCCTATCTACAGACTATCATAACTTTTCAAGTATGAGGTGGCGCCCCCACTAATCTGACACAAAGGGGACTCATAGCAGTTGATAGAGCCCATAAATGACTATATATAGGGTGTCAATTTGAAAACAAATTTGCATTGAGATATGAATATTGCATCATTTTCTCAACAATGCTGGGGATCTTCTGCTATTTCAATTAGGAATTGAAATATTGCAAAATCCATTTTTCTCAACAATGCTGCGGATCTTATGCGATTTTGCCAGGAACCAGACTCATGGAAGTCGATAGGGCTTATATAGGGCTATTCTTGGTTAGAGTTTTCAAGAAATTGTTAGAGCCGTTTTAAAAAAAATCCTAAAAACACCATTTTTGGCATATTATCCGCCATTTTTTGATGAATTTTTTTGAATTCTTTAGAGTCGGGTCCTCATGGTATAAGAACCTCAAGTTCCAAATTTCAAGTCAATCGGTCAATTAGGAATTGAAATATTGCAAAATCTATTTTTCTCAACAATGTTGCGGATCTTATGCGATTTTGCCAGGAACGAGACTCATGGCAGTCGATAGGGCTTATGTAAGGCTATTTTTGGTTTGAGTTTTCAAGAAATCGTTAGAGCCGTTCTCAAAAAAATCTTAAAAACACCATTTTTGGCATATTATCTGCCATTTTTTGATGAATTTTTTTGAATTTCTTAAAGTCGGGTCCTCATGGTATAAGAACCTGAAGCTCCAAATTTCAAGTCAATCGGTCAATTAGGGATCGAGATATAGTGTATACAGACATACACACACACATACACACACACACACATACATACACACACACACACAGACCAATACCACAAAACCACTTTTTACTTTCCTTGCCCTACCTACTACCATAGGTAAGGAAAGTATTGCTTTTCAAAAAAATTAAGGTACCCCAATTTTAGGTTTTCTATCCGTCCCCTGAGTCCAAAAAAGTGGTTTTTGGGTATTGGTCTGTGTGTGTGTGTGTGTGTGTGTGTATATGTATGTGTGTGTGTGTGTGTGTGTGTGTGTGTGTGTGTGTGTGTGTGTGTGTGTGTGTGTGTGTGTGTGTGTGTGTGTATGTCTGTATACACTATATCTCGATCCCTAATTGACCGATTGACTTGAAATTTGGAACTTAAGGTTCTTATACCATGGGGACCCGACTCTAAGAAATTCAAAAAATTCATCGTAAAATGGCGGAAAAAATGGCGGATAATATGCCAAAAATGTTGTTTTTCAAGATTTTCTCGAAAACGGCTCTAACGATTTTTTTCAAACTCATATCTAAAATAGCCCTAGATAAGCCCTATCGACTGCCATGAGTCTCGTTCCTGGCAAAATCGCATAGGATCCGCAGCATTGTTAAGAAAAATGGATTTTGCAATATTTCAATTCCTAATCAACCGATTGACTTGAAATTTGGAACTTGAGGTTCTTATACCATGAGGACCCAACTCTAAGAAATTAAAAAAAAATCATCGAAAAATGGTGGATAATAAGCCAAAAATGGTGTTTTTCACGATTTTCTTGAAAACGGCTCCAACGATTTTTTTCAAACTCATACCCAAAATAGCCCTATATAAGCCCTATCCACTGTTATGAGTCTCGTTCCTAGCAAAATACCATAAGATCCGCAGAATTGTTGTAAGAAATGGATTTTGCAATCTCGATTTTCTCTATCTCGATTTTCTCAAAAATGAATTGAACAATTTCTTCAAATTGACACCCTATATATAGTCAATTATGCTCTATCAACTGAGTCCCCTTTGTGTCAGATAAGCAGCGGCGCCACCCCATACTGGAAAACTTAAGGTTGTGTAGGCTATCAATGTCATTCCAAACTCGCAACAAGGCAATCCGCATCAGGGTTTAAAGGAGACAAAAATTACATTCGAAAAAAGTATTGGTGTTTCATAATAAATTATTGGTAAAATAGCAGAGTTATAGATTCGAATGATCAATTATCTATAATACCTCTTTGATCCAATGTATTGGAATATTACAGAAAAAAACTTTTATTCAAAATCCAAGTCAATTCGGCTAACATCTAGCCGAAGCGCCAACAGGTGCGAGGCATTTTGGGCTTGTAAAAATTTCAATTCACACACACGATGAGCCGAAGCGCCGGCAGGCGCGAGCCGTCATCGGCGTGTGAGAATTTCACAGTATTGGAAGATGAGGTAGTAATAGCCTAATGAAATTTGCACTAGCTGATGACTAGGTATAGATAGGTTTTATATTGTATCACGCAAATGTAAATGGCAAGGAAAGTTGTGTGAGTGTGCCACACCAGATTTTTTGGACTCAGGGGACCTTGAAACGGATAGAAAACCTAAAATTGGGGTACCTTTATTTTTTTTGGAAAGCAATACTTTCCTTACCTATGGTAGTAGGTAGGGCAAGGAAAGTAAAAATAGGCTACAAATAAAAAATCATTGAAAGAACAATAACTAAGAGAAAATTTCAACCAAGAGAAAATCACTTTCTTCAGTTTATTATTATATGTCTAATAAACTCGCAACACTCCAATAAAACATGCAGTCCAAACGTATTTTTATACCTCAATTCACTTCGAATAATAAATTTCAAATTAAGACCTTCAAAAAGTAGGTTAGCCTACATTATTTACTTTATTTGAAGAAGCATTATAATTTTTTCTTGAGGAAAAGAAATATTTCATGAGAAAAAAATTTTATGTATGGATTTTCATAGCTCACCTTAGTCCAAGAAATATTATGCAGAATAAGGTTCAACAGAGTAAGTTATATTGAATATAGACTAAGTATATTATTACATTGTATGACTCATATTAGAATGTGAAAATTACCGTATTGTATTTATTGTAGGCCTACATTGTATCAGCCTCCTGACAAAAGGACACTGTTACACATACAGAGAAGCACCTTAGAATGAAACATGAATGATGAATATCAGAATACCGTAGCCTACCGGTATTGATATCAGGAATTTTTCAATTTACTCTGCTTTTATAATAATCTATTGTGTGTGTAAAAAGTGAAAATACTTTATGAATACAGCAGCATAAGCTTGATTAACCTGCTCAATCGAATTTCTCTTCCTTTCATGCAGATATGCCTATGAAAGAGTACCTAAGTCCTAAGAAAGCACTATGACCATTTTGGATGAACAGGAGGAAAGCGGATATCATCAATTAATCAAACATGGAAACATGGGCTGTTTACTTCCGTCCAATTCCACTGTATCTAACCCACATATAGTTTTTTTTTATAAAATAAAAATCCAATCTACAATTTTTATTGATAGTTTATTGATACTGGCACAGCAATATACTGTACTATTCAATGTAATGTACTATTTCTGCGGAATTATCAAGTCTCTGATGTTGATTAATAAGATAACACTATTTAAAGAAACTCTTCAGAGGCAATGTGGAGTACAGATTATAGGCCTCCTTGTCTTGTTCAGTAGCCTTTACTAACAGGTTTGAGCTGCCATTTCCAACTTTCAATCTGATCTAAGAAGTTGAGGTTTTACTAATAGGCATTTCAATACAACAGGTGACCCGTACCTAATACAAGAAATAATAGTCAGCCTACGAAATAGCAAGATTATTGAATTATCACCAAACCTGATTGTAAGATTGTAACAAACAGGAAACTGCAGGTTGACATCATTGCTTCTTCTGGCAATAAAAAGCCACTGAAGAAGAAAGCAATAAGAGGAGGAAGTGGGAATAGCCATTTAATTGTTATAGTAAATTGTGTACTGTAAATATTAAGTTTCGAGACTGATGAAATAATATTTCATAATTTTTCTCAATATTATTGAGAAAGACTTGCTCAATAAATAAAAATTTAAAGGAATATATAACCTTTCTAAGGCCAAAATCCTCCCTAACAAATTCTTAAGAAAAACAAATGTGAACATTTTTCTCTAGTGAAAATTTAATGCTGTATCTTCAAGTAAAATTTTATCTGAATATATTTCACAGATTTTCAATAAAATGACAATATTCCCAATAAAATGATACGGTATATCTTCAGTTCATACTGATAATCATTGACTCAGTCATCGCTTGAAATTTTAATCTTGCTAGATTTAAAAGGCTAGCCTTTAAGTGAATTGAATACTTTTCAGTTATGCTATTTTCATTGAATAAAAATACTATGTTATTTTTTGTATATCCTCGACAACTCTTGAAAATGTTTCTTTTTTAAAGAAAAAAAAAATACAGTAACTTACCTAGGTACCTAATTTTCGTGTATAAAGATCAAAACTGCATGACTTTGTCGTTTTTATGATTTTTTCTCTCTATTCTATTTTTCTATCCTATTCTTTTTTCTCTCGTTTTCATTGTAATCCATTATTACCCTGTACTTATTTATTATCATTCAGATTCACATCATATTTATTTATGTACAATACTATTTTTTGTTCCACTATGGGGCTCGTCAAACTAATAGTACAAATTATTGTCAAATTGAATACGGTAATAAATAGAATAACTCTGAATTAACAAACCTTTTTATCAAATTTGAAGATTTTCAATGACTCAGTGTTGATTTTCTATTCGGATAAATGGATACACAACACTTTACAAAAAGAAATGAATATGCACAAGATTATTATTCAACATTATTATTTTAAAATGTTTGTCTTATTAAAATTTCAATTAAGGAATAAAACAAACTCATTTATGATCATTGTGGATTAATTTTCAAATTATTTCAAAATTTCAATAGAATATAATAAATTATTGTTCAAGTACCATATGTTATTACTGATGAAATGTAGAACGTTATAATATATTCTTCATTATAGGGTTTTGATATTCATAATTGACAGTAAATAATCTTTCGCAAACAAAGGCTATACTGATCTTATAATTATCTACCAATTCTGATCTTATAATAATCATTCAATTTAATTATTAATTCCATAAAATAATAGATATTTGTCAATACACAACATATTCAGTGTAGCCTCTTGAGTAGCCTATCCCTCCTTTAATAAAAATATGACTGTTGAAATAGAACGTTGCACAGAGAGTATAGTATAGAATGAGATTTATTTCTTTATTTCATTCATGGAGATCATAAAGAATTTATTATAAAGAATAGAATAATAATAAGTATTAAGATTAAGGAGAATAATAAGTAGGTGTCAAAAATAATAAATAATAATGTTTCAGTTCTATTCTCTCTGACGCTTAGGTTACTGATTGAAAATTATTTCACGCTCCAGAAATGTCAGACTATACAGAACAGTCATCTAAAGCCTTTGCTAGTACGGTACCGGTAGTGCAGAGAAATGAAGGACCTCAAATATGTCGAACTATATATGTGAGCTACATACTTCGGAAGTGTTACGGCACGGTTGGTGTATGAGATATGACATAATCCGTGTGTTGTTGTTGTTGTGGTAAAGTTGTAAGCCAGCAGCCGCAGTGAAAGTGCAAGCGAACCGGCATTTAGCAGCAGAGCAAGAAAGGGGGAAATCACTTTATCGTCGTCCGGTGAGACCATCCGCAGTCGAAACGTCGAAGGCCTCGTGGTGTGGAGTGGCGTGCCGTATCCTCTAATAAGTCAGCAGTCTCCTTCAAGGCCGCGCGTTTCTTAACTCAAATTGTGTCTCCAATATCGACGCCTTTTTCAATAAGTAGTGTTGTCGTATTCTAATCATAAAATTGAATGGAATTGTGTTTTACATGAGATTGTGTCTTTAATAGTGACGCTTTTTAAATTATTTATGTTGTTCTAAACTATCCAGTTACACCGGTACATGAAATTGCACTCTATGTGGAATTGTGCTTTCAATTAACTAGTGACGGGTTTTTTTAAATTGATTGTGTTATTCTAATCATCAAATTATAATTAGTTTCCATACAAAGAAATTTTAAATTGTAGCCTATTACTTTATCACATATGTTAATTTTTTAGTCAACTGAGAATTTTTAGTGTTTATTTGTAATCATGTTTTGTAATACTCATCATCAAATCTTATTCGGTTAGCCCTTATTAGTCCTCTATTATTTTTTAATCACATTATTCTTACTATCAAGTCACTACCTACCGTGAATTACAATAACCCAGAGTTATTGTGACTTACATTTGGTTTTTAATAGTATTTCTACTTATATTACCAAAGCATGTGGAAATTTGAGATTGATTACAGTGCTGTTTATCCTGGAGCTACCATGAAGGTGCATTCATTGTGGGTAAAAGATGAAAATGTCACTTATATTCATTTATATTCATGAATCAGCTGTAGTAATAATTCTTCACAATTGAATAAATGGAAGTGAGCAATACCTACAGGGTTATCTATCATAAAAAAATGGTGAGGTTTCAAACATTTTTTAAAGTAAACCCAAATTACCTACAGTTCATTTTATGTGAAAAAAATGTTTAAGACGACAAATTGAATGAAAAAAACAAAATTAAATGTAGGTAATTTGGTTTTTCTTCAAAACATGTTCGAAACCGCACCATTCTTCTATGATAACCCTGTATTTTTTAAACGTAATCTTCATCTTCATTTTTCAACCAGCACCCTAAGCGCGAAGACGGTCTTCCACCACTTTTGAAGCTAGCAAATCACATAGACTTGCAAAGTTCCCGATATAATATAGGGTAAATTATGGATAAGTTCCACAACATCTCTGATAGAAGTTTAAAAATCAAAAAACATATTGAAACTATGTACCTTCCTCCTAGCAGTCCTCTGCAAGTGAATTATTCTATTATTGCGAAAGAAATAAAACGAGAAAGCGTTTGAATTTCATTATTGTTATCTTACTCTACAAAATAAATAATTAGAAAAATTTTTCATTAGAAGCTCTTATCATTCAAATTAGTGTATTTAGATATATTTGACAATATGTGATACGCAAAAAGGAAGATTCATAATAATAATTAATAAAATCAAATGATAATACCGTAGCCTACTGTAAATTGAATCACGTTTACTGATGCTTCAAAGTGCTTTTAAATATTTTCATATTACAGTGAAAGTTGAGGAATGTTCAATTTTTTATCCCAAATTAAAAAACAGATAAATAAGAGCACTAACAGATAAAATTGATCCAAGCATGTATAGGCCTACTGCAGTACCGGTACCGTATCTCAAAAGTTGAGGCCAATAAATTCCATGCTTTCTCGTTCGCTATTTTTTGTTTGTAGGCTACTAACTTGTTGAGAGCACTCTGAAAGTTCATTAATTGGACAGTTGGATACACATGATCAAGCAAATACATTTACTAATAAACTTTTAGCAGGCATTTAAAAAGTGAAGCTGAATACTTGATGAAAATAAACCTGTGAGACTACTTTCTTCGAATTCATTCCAATGCGAGATTGAGCTTGAAAGTTTTTAATTCAAGCAGCCAAGCAACTTATAGTCGGCGCAATCTAAGTTGACGAAAACCCCCTCCACCCGAGAAATAGCTACGTTGTCATTTTGCGTGAAATTGAAACTTCTCCTAACGCAAACACATTCAACTGAATGTTAAAAGTGACAGCGTAGCTTCGGAAAAATCACGCGGTGTTGTAAAACTCACTATTTTTATGATAAACCAGCTGTTCGCAGCTCAAATATCCAAGTCGATTAGCTTCAATAACTCCAATCTTCAACATACAATGATTCATGCATATACCGCTCTCCTTACTTTGAAACTCTTGAGAGGCCAAATTACGATTTCCCGACTATTTTCGACATTTGAAAAAATAATTTCAATTGTTTTTGAAGAACTTTCTCGCTTTCACCACCCACTTATCTTCTCAAACAAAAAAGTTTCTAGATCATCGAAAATTTCATGTTTTCTGATGGAGTTGACTCGACATTGACAAACATATTTATTAATTAAAACATAATTATTGGTCGGATATAGAAAATTCAGAAACCATTAGAAAGCTCGAATTTTCCTTGTCATTTTGATATAAAAAACTTTATTTTTACTACAACCCATGATTGTAAGAGAAGTGATATACAAAAAAAAGTAATATTTTCGCGATTTTTTAATTTTTTCAAAAAAATAAAATTTCCTTTGAATCCTTCTACCTAGGAACTTTTTTAATACTACTGGCATATCAAGGATAAAATTCTGCGTCTAGATATGGGGTTCAATCGCGAATTTGAAGATGTTCCAATTTTACACAATCTGGCAACGTAGCTATTTCTCGGGTGGAGGGGGTTTTCATCAACTTAGATTGCGCCGACTATAACTGGTAGAATCTCTTCCAACTGTTCAGTCATTCAACACACCTTTTCTTGAATTAAAAAACTCTTTTTTTCCTTAACTACATGAGTTTAGTCTGAATAATATAGGTATTATAGTTTCATTCTAGCTAGGTACATTCCTCAAATTTCTATTCTCTATGTTCTATTATGACTATCTATAGATATTTTTTTCTGAAATAATCCCATTTACATGCCTATTCATCACTACGCCTCTTTGTTTCAATAATTGTAATTGATTATTTATACCATACTTTAATTGTTTTCTAAGAATATCGTAGTTCAATTTGGAGAGAGGATATGGATAATGTTTAACCGTTCCGCTGACATGAGTCTTGAGGAGGAATAAATAACTCATGTGAAACATAAACATTGATTTGTACCTTAAACTACAAAGTAAAGAGTAGCCAACTGGAGTGAAAGTGATATGGTTTTATGAGTTTGAGCACCTCTGTTAAAAGGTGCAGTTAGTCAGTTACTATATAATCTGTATAGAACGAAGAAAACTGATATCATTTACTCAGAACCAAGTAAATGGCACTTTCAAGTTTCAAGTACCTATTTGGAGGTCGGATAGAAGGACTTGGACGATGCTAAAAAATGTTCTAGTGGTGCTGAACATTTTACTATATACAATCCTGTCAACACACAGCTGCCAAACCACAAGAAATGGATGTGAACCAACAAAAAATAACACTGGTGAGATAAAATTATTGTTGGAACAGGATTACATTATACATTGAAAATAACTTATAAATAAATATACTTTAATCAAAATACTGTATATTAAATTACTGAATCAAACAACTATCGGAAAAGCAGATCATTGCAATTAACTGCTTGAGGAATAAAATTGTCGATGAGCAAAGAGCGCATCATGTGGCCACTGAATCATTACCGTACCTAGAATAAAAATTGAGGTTCAAAAAATATTTGGAAATTGAAATATTGGCCATTTTAAGAAACAAAAGTTAATCAATAAGAATCGTGGCTATATAGGCTATTTATTAAGTTTTAAATGAGATAACTAATGAAATAGACCCATAATTCACGACTACTGGTGCTTTTACCTTAAGTTACCTTGTCTTCAAATTACTACCTAATGAGAATTGGATTAAAGTATCAAGTTTTGGTATAAGATTACCGTATTAATAAATTTTTGGGCTTAAGTTATTTGGAATATTAATATTAATATAACAGCCTGAGAAAGCCATTATAGCCGCATTAATATAATATTTCATTATGAGTTCATTGACATATTTTGGACTGCAGATACTCTAATTAGGTACTTTTTCACTTCGTTTCTATATCGAATGATTGGTTTCTACAATCGTATGATTACAGTTTTGACTTCTAGTATGATCGGACTCACCAATACTTGCTAATAATCCTTTTTCTTCTCTCAATGATACTGTATTGATTGTGCTTATACAAATTTTTGTATCACTTTCTTCACAATTAAACAAATAAAATGGTAATTGATGTAACTTACAAGTTTCAGATCACCAATTGAATCTTATCAAAAAATGGGCTCCTCTGATCTGGTTAGCTCCAGGAGAAGAATTTTTCCCCAGCAGCACGCAATCATTCCTGGAGCACGTGGTGCCATTCATGCCATCAACTTGGTTTCATAATCAACAAGCGAGAAAAATTTCGTTCCTACCAACTGGACCAGATTCTCAACAATGGTTTCTGAAGACTATTTATGGTGTTGGTAAAGTCGTAGTTTTACATTTTTTGTAATTAAGCACAGATTTAAACTAATCCCTCAACTAGAATAATTTCAAGCATCAGAAAATTAAATAATAAATCTGAGCCCGGAGATATCAAAATAAATATGAGAATAGTGGTTTGGAAATATGGAAGGACAGGAGAGGTACACCGGAAAATGTACTCTCACCTATTGTTTAATTGTTAGATAATTGGGTAGAGGATACTCCATCAAATGTGTGTTTTTTATTAAATAATAATATCATTATAAAAATACATTTCCTATTGGTGGAAAATACATGATACATGAGGTACGGTGATTGAAAAGTAGAAAAATAAATTTTTCACTGATACAATCTCGAGTAGTAGTAGCTACTACTTAAAGGGAATAATTTTTCACTTTTTTCAATTTTCATCAAACATTCGATTCATTTCATGTATTAGAGGAGTTCCAGACTTCCTCAGCTGAATTACTGTCTAGTATTCGTCATTATTTTATGAAAAAAAACGAGAAAAAAAATCTGAAAATGTTTACAAATTGAATGATATGATTATATTAAATTGAATTACTTTTTGGCCAATATATAGAACGACGAGCAATCATATCAATTGATAATTTATAATTTCAATAAATAAATAATCAAGTTACTGTGAATAATTTCATTGATTGAAAAAAATTGACTGCTATATTCGAGCTATTTATAATAAAAACGTCATTCAAGAATATTATAATATATATCGGCATAGTATATTGAATACCGTACTATACGTTTCAAACAGGAGAAGTTTTTACTACTTATTTGAAAATTTATTTGTATACTCATTTTACCGTAATACCCTGAATTGAAATTGAGTTAATCTGATCCATATCTTATTAAAATGATCCTAGAAATAAGAGTCTAGCCAAGTATTTCTAGTATTCGAGCTTTCATTTATTTTGTTCACAGACAGACTTCTATTCAACAAGTCATCAATATTGTATGGAGAGAATCCCAACATAGAATCAGTACCAGTTTATGTACATCTGACAAAATGCAAGAAGCAGGGCCACTTTCACGTGACTTACTGGCTTTTCTATCCATACAACAGAGGAAAGGAAGTTTGCACACTGAACACATTTATGGGGGTGCTTCCGATTCCTCGTTGGCCGGATGGCCAGTGCTTAGGCTTGATGAAAGAATTCGGAAATCATGTTGGCGATTGGGAACATGTTTCTCTCAATTTCAAGGTTGGTAAACTACTTTTTCAAAACATTGAAAAAAGTGAATTTAATTGAAATTCTTCGTGAATAACAATTTAAATGACAGATTTAATTGAAATAACCCAAGTAAGTTACCTGTAAAATGTTATTTTTAAAAGTTTAAACTTGGAAGAAACACTATTATATTTTACGGTACAGTAAGCCTACAGCTTATCAATAATGTGAAAATCAACTACTGTTGTTTCCATACAGTGATAGAGGGATAACATCACTTCTTATGTTTTAAACATAGCAAGTTGAAGTTAATAAAATATCCCAGGAATAGTTCATCTTATTAGAACTATTTGAACATCCTGTTGAAATATTCTATTTATACACACATAAATAGGAATGGATGAACATACTTATTGGAGAAATAAGAGTCTGAAGAAAAAGAGTCTCTCAGAAATGATTATTCTTATCGAAACTTATTAGACATCCTGATGAAATATTATATTAAATTAACACTGATAATTAATAATGGACTTACTATATTGAACCAATAATTCTCTAGAGCAGGGGTTCCCAACAAAATTTTCCCAAGGACCCCCTCATCCATTTATTATATGCACAGTTATTAAAATACTGAATTTTTATCTACCGCCAGCAATTTCGGTAGGCAACGTTAGAATAATCTTGAAATAACTTGAGATTTATCATAATAATCTTCGTGTTGTTATTACCGTAAAATCAGTACGGAAATTGTTTCAATAACTTCGATATGGAGAATAAGATCAGTGGCGGTTCCAGACCCGAAAAACTGGGGGGGCAAGGGCTCAAATTCACGAGTGATTTTCTAGGGGGAGGGGGTCTGGAGTTTATAAAAGGATATGTGGGTGCCCTTACCCCTACTCTAGATAGTAGGGTTTCCAGGCGTCTTTTTTCCTTGGGAAAAATTGAAAATATCATAACAAAATAAATAATTAGTCCAACTCAATTTGATTATTTTTCGAGCTAGGTTGAAAATGTTGATGCCTTGAAAACTTGTCCTTATTTTATTTAAAAAAAATAATAGTCTTGAGGTTCAAGAGTAGATAATTTGGCAATAATTTCTACTAACAACTATTGAATTAAATCCAATAGTTTCATATAACGGCACACAGTGTTTCAGAAGGATGCGCAATACTTCTCAGGTGGTTTCCTTATACCAAGTAGAGAAAAAAGTACCATGGAACATAGGTACCCTCGAAAATGCGTTGTTATCGAGATAACAATGGAGAGAAATTGAAATTTTTCAGAAAGTATTGATTTTTAGAGGTTTTATTCAAGTTATAAAATTATTTATTACCATGTCAAATTACGACGTGATAAACTCAATCAAATCTTAAAATTGCGACTTTACAGTAATTTTTCACCTGTTCAATGTTTTGTCTCCTTTTGATCGCGATTTCTGAGATTTAGGTAAAATTTACACAATCAACGCTATTCAACCGTTATCTCTTCAGAATATCTTCTGATTCTCTCTTCTTCAATATTGTATAAAGAAGATATTGATTCTCAACTTCTATCAATATTGAAAATAAAAAATATGGTAGCATATTTGCTCTATTATCTCAATAACCATTCAAGTTAAAAACTCCTCATAAAACAGTCATTGAATTCCTCAGATTCCCAACTCCATTTCACATGGGAACTAGGAAAGCGCATGCGGAGGCAGCCGCAAATTGAGCGGAGCGAGCTTTCTTTTTGTCCAAAAGTTTTTGAAGCGTGTGGACTCGAAAATTTGATCCCGGTATTTTAAGCCTAGCTAAACCTAGCTGATGGTGAAAGTAGCTCATTCTATTATCATGTAATGTTATGAAATGAGAATATAAAATATGAGCAACGACCTTTAAGTGAATATTTTCTCAAGTGAGTGTTTATTTTGATAGAATAACGATTCCTACGATTGAGACAAAATCAATAATTCTCAAACAATATTGACCGAGCTGGAGTCATTTCCCCTATGAGTGGTTCAACTTTGTAAATACAGCATTTGACATACCTTTTTTGGTCTCAAATGTGCTCTGATTGTTTAAAATGATTATTCAGTAGCAAATTATAAAAGAAAATCAATATAAACTTAAAAAATTGCGAAAAAATAAGCCTATTGGATGAAATTTGGGCAAAAGTTTGGTGTATTTCCACAACAAGCTTCCATTGTTTGTTAGCATGTTGAGAAATATTGAATGAATGCAAATAAATAAATAATTTTATTAATAAAGACATCAGGTAAAAAACCCATTTTGCCTCCTTCACACAGTACAATGTAGTTATTTTGCTGCATCAAGATAAACACTTACGCACGAGCCGCAGGCCGTATTACACATTAAATTTTTCCAAACTACCATATTGAATGTGAAAGGTTGAAATTAGAATTAAAATAGTCAACTCAGTTATTTATCATTGAATCCTGACAAATCAGACTCCATTTTATTCAGAACTAGCCGGCAGGCTCGCTTCGCTCGCCTTCTCCGCCTAGCCAGGCGGCTTCGCCCCCTGGACCCCGTCAGTATAGGCAGTGTAAGTGAGACAAACAGGCTTGCTTCGCTCGCCTGCAAAACCTCTGTCAGTGTCAGCTGAGACAAACAGGCCCGCTTCGCTCGCCTGCAAATTCCGTTCAGAAGGGATTAGAAATTTATTGAACACAGCATTTCTAGATCTAATTTGGACCTGTTTAATTAATTTCAACATTTTCTGCCAATTTGTTCTCAAAAAATCTAAGAAAAACTCCGAAAATTCTGAAAAATAGTAAAACGCTAATATGAAGTGTAACCTTTGGAAAGTATATTGGACATAGATTAAAACTTGATTCAATATCTTCCAAATTAGTTCATCTATAATCTTGCTGAACCATTGAACTTACAATTTGGATTTGTCGTATCAAGGTGGAAGATATGCAACTTGCAATACATCTAAAATTTTTAAAAACTTATTACTTGCTTAATCTTGAACAGATTTCAAAAATATTCATTGTTAATTGTTATATTAAAATATAACACAACATTTCTAGTCTCATCTGAACCTGCCCACCAAATATCAACATTTGATTAAATTTTAAATTTTAAATTTTAAATTTTAAATTTTAAATTTTAAATTTTAAATTTTAAATTTTAAATTTTAAATTTTAAATTTTAAATTTTAAATTTTAAATTTTAAATTTTAAATTTTAAATTTTAAATTTTAAATTTTAAATTTTAAATTTTAAATTTTAAATTTTAAATTTTAAATTTTAAATTTTAAATTTTAAATTTTAAATTTTAAATTTTAAATTTTAAATTTTAAATTTTAAATTTTAAATTTTAAATTTTAAATTTTAAATTTTAAATTTTAAATTTTAAATTTTAAATTTTAAATTTTAAATTTTAAATTTTAAATTTTAAATTTTAAATTTTAAATTTTAAATTTTAAATTTTAAGTTTTAAATTTTTACTTTTAAATTTTAAATTTTAAATTTTTAAAATTTTTAATTTTTAATTTTTAATTTTTAATTTTTAATTTTTAATTTTTAATTTTTAATTTTTAATTTTTAATTTTTAATTTTTAATTTTTAATTTTTAATTTTTAATTTTTAATTTTTAATTTTTAATTTTTAATTTTTAATTTTTAAATTTTAATTTTAATCTTTAATTTTTAATTTAATTTTCTCTTAACCAAACAAATATTATAAGGTCGTTTATTTCTTTTATTTCTATGTGAAATAATATTAAAAGTTTTTCTAAGTTGAAAATAATCGGCAAAAAAAATGTTCTACTCAGGTTTCGAACCCCTCTGATTGGTAAGCAGTGAAATACCAGTCCACGTCGCTAACCACTGGGCTATGAGGCTTTGATGAGGAGCCGATTCTGCCAGTGATACCAACATGATTTCAAGAGCATAATAGACATTTCTGACCAGGAACGTTTCTCAAAACTGATGTTAGGTTGCAATCCTGCAGTGCAGAGAGCATGAATATAGCATGAATAATGTGTATAGTAATAGTGTGTAAGCAATCCTTTTTTTTTTCCTTTTTTCGTCCTTAATATGCAAATTTTCAAAATGCTCTATAGCCTATAACCTGGTCGTCCATGTCTACTATCACCATGGCAAGTTTGAATCAAATCGGTCGAGCGGTTCCGGAGGAGTAGTTATACAAAGAGTGACTTTCCTAATCCATTAGAGCTTCGCTTCGCTCCGCTCAATTAATAATTTTAGAATCTGAATAAAGCCAGTGAAAAAATAGAAAAATGAATATTTCTTGAGACATTTAAATTGTTATCTAAGTGGTAACAAAGCGTTTTTGGTGATATGTCCCACGAAACTTTTTCCTCTACTTATTGTAAAGAAACAGCTTAAGAAGTATTGCACATTCCTTCTGGAACACTTTGTGTAGTAAACAAATTTGGAATTAACTCAATAGTTGGTAAAACTTATTGCCAAACTATCTACTTTTGAACCTCAAGACTACATTTTTAAATAAAATAAAGCCAGGTTTTCAAGGCATTAAGATTTTCAACTTAGACTGATTACCGGTATTTACTTTGTAATGATATTTTAGATATGATGCAATCATCATAATCCACTTCATTGTAGATTGGAGGACTCAATAACCTTAATTCATGGAAGATATCGGCAAGCTTCTTTGACTGAAGTACCAAACTATAACATGAGTGAGGATTTTCAATTAGGCTTAGAAAGTCCATATCAACTTCCAATAACAGATATTATCTATTCTATAAACCATTAAATTATTTTTTATGATTTTAGTCCACACTAAATTAATTATTTTAGAAATAATTATATTATGTGCGTCTAACTAGAAAAACAATTGGAAAAATTCCCATGAAAACTGGGGGGGCAGCTGTAATCTTTCTAGAGCTAGAATTTTTTAACAAACCTTATAAAATTGAGAGCAAGAAAAATAGTTATTGAAGAGACAATTTCAACAGGAGCAATTTCATTGTTATAATATATTAATATAGTATAATTGTTATAATATGATTGTTATAATTATATTGATAGAATTTCTTTCAGTGAACAATTAATTTTATAGGAATAAATAACTGACAATATGAGAATAGAATGAATCATTTTTCAGAATAATAGCTTATGCGAAAAATGAGCTTGAAAAAAGGAAACTTTTCTTCCCATGACATTATAGTGGCTCAGGCTACTCCACTACATAAAATAAATGCTTATACAGTTCTATAAATTAATTCAATCGAAACTACTGAACATATACTGTAGTTCAATAGCTTTTTTTTACTGAGGTTTTTATTTTGGCAGGGGAAAGAGCACCCAGCTGAAATGTATGTGTCAGTCCATAGCTTTGGAAGCTACTATAAATTCGATGAAACGAGGAACCAGTTTCACATACATGGAAAAATGAGTAGATACCGGCCACAATTTCCAAAAACTGTGAATTTGATACAAGGGAACCATCCAGTTCTATTTGCTGCAAAAGGATCACATGGCCTTTGGTCTTCCCCAGGTAGGCTACTACAAAATATTTTCATAAGATTTATGTTATCAAAACGCAATAAATGCAAGGTATTCTAAGATTAGCATCACTGGCAAATCTTCAACCTTCAAAGCATATCAGTGATATCACATACCTACACATAATCGAATAATGATATCACATAATCAACTAATGCCAAAAATGCATCTTACCTCCATTAGAAATGGTCCACGCGCGCTGAGAATGAAACTTCTCAGCTATATCGACAAACTAATATAGTGTGGTTGAGCAAAGAAGACATTCTGTCTAATATCTTTCTCATTCGAAGAAATACGGCAGTCTCCATTATCAAGGTCTGTAGAAAACTTCAGAAGTCTTCTTAGTCTTCATGAAAGTCTTCTACAGACCTTGTCCATTATAATTATTATTGTACGGTAGAATATCCATATGAAAAAAGGGCCTGAAATGAGCACCAGAATTCTGTCTATGGCAATGAGTTTCTGCCGTTTAGTACAGTGCCCCTACTTCACTAGGGTCACTGAGTTACTGTGAGAATTTAGAGGAACCCATGCAGAGAATATCCTCTCTCAAACTTTCAAATATATCTTTTTTAGAGCAACGTTATTTGCAAGAAAAAGAAGCTTTAACAATAAATAGTGTAAACACAGTACCTTACCTAACTTAGTCATTTGTTTAAGCAACTCTAAATCCTTTAAATCCCAAATAGAATGTTTTATTATGAAATAATACAAAATATAAAAAAAATATTATAATTATTTTTTAGGGCGCCACAAATACGTGAACATTCCAAGTCTTTATGATGACAGCGGCTATGGAGTAAAGTGGGCCACATGGAAATCTTTGAAAATTATTGAAAACTTCAATACAGACTGGCTACGATTTCAAGGACGTTGGGGAAATCCTAGAGAAAAGTGTTTTCCTCTATCCAACACCATATGTCAGCTTGTTGATGGACCAACTGGAATTCCAATGAAGAAAAATCATTTCACTTGCTGAAGCATAATGTAGGTGGAATCATGGTACTGTAATTAGATTCAATCTAATAATTATCTTGGTTGAAATTACCAATAGGCTACTACAATAATAATTATTTATAATTATTCAAATTGATTATTAGTCAATAGCTGGAGCAATTCAATACAGAGATGTTGGTGCTAGTCAATAATGCAGATTTTATAATTTGAATTCTGATATATTAAACAGAATGATAAATGTGTTACCCAATCGTGGGCCGATTCTCCATTTTTATGATCTCATCATCTTATCCACCTATCAGACAGGACAGGAAGTTGCAAGCAACCATTTTTTATTTTTTCATGGAGCTTTATGCACTACTACTAATATATTTATTTTCGAAGACCTAGAATTGTTTCCATAGATAGTTCAGATTGATTCAAGGAGAAAAGGGTCCAGCATAAATAATGAGATCATACTAAATGTCCAAAACAATTGAATTGTTTAATAGAAAATTGTATTGAATTGTAATAATAGAAAATATTAATAAAGATATTTGTAATATTGCTATATCCTAACTATTAATCATTGTATGAAATTTTCCAACGTGAGTTGACAATTGAATTAAAAACTGTAGCCTTATTGTTATGATAAATAGCCTATCAACATCAAGTACATTTTAATTTTATTGAGAATTAAAGGCATAATATACACGAGAATATTTTTATCAAAGAAGCAATAATTCTCACTTTAATCCACACAAACATAATTTTAGTACGTATTGTTGATTAACAATTTAGATTGGATCAGTTTGATCCCCGGTCTAGCTGTTACAGCAATAAGCCTAGAAACAAATAATAGAATAGTTTCTTGTTTTGAAGGTGGAATTTCAATTCTGTGGCACGTTAAAGGAAGTGATAGTGCGCCGGGCTGATAACCAGGTGGACCCGGGTTCGAGACTCGACCGGGGAAAAATTATTTGACCACAGCAAATAAAGACGGCCACCCCGTCTTCCGGAGAAGACAATAAGCCGTCGGTCCCGACTACCTAAAACGTAGTCGTCATCTCTCATCATCATCATCATAATCAATCTCATTACCCACGCATAAGCCTATGAGCTCATGTGGGCTTCACCCTCAGAAAATTAAAACCAAAACAAACCTGGTAACCTCTTTAAAGAAAATAGTTATCTAATTTCATTATTCTCCATAAAAGAGAATAACTTAATTTGAGAAATTAGAATACATATTTTATTCATAGTTTCTTTATTGATATCAGAAACCATACCTAATAATATTAATTTCAATTAAAGAAGTTCTATATTAAATCAAACAAACTTTCAATTATTCAATAAATTTATTGGAAAACTCTATTTAAATGTATAATATCGAATCCAATAACAATTTTATCTTTAAAAAAATATATTTATTCCATTTCCATCTTTGCTAGTTTGAAGTCTTTGGATACATTCAATTTTCATCATTGTATATGGCGAGGAAAAGACAGTCTTGTAATATGAGCAAAACTCAAATTTCAAAAAGATCGCAAGTAAAAAAGAAATAACTCGTCCATTCATTGCATCGAAAAGTGAGAGACTAAAATATTTATATAGTATTGTTCATTTATACAGAAGACACTATTTCAGTAGATTAGATGATAAAATTTTTATGACGTATCGAAATTTGAAATGACCATGATTATGCAATTTCATTTTTCAAATACAATAAAAGAGTGAATTTAAATAATAATTGATTGAACAGAAATTATCACAAAATTGTAGCCTGTTAGAAATATCAGATATAATTTAAAACATTTAATCCACTTATGGTTTTGTTCACGTTTTTGCAAATGAGATGGAAGACTAGAATATTATAAACACTTTGATCTTTGATGAGCTTCTTTTGAATTTCATCTCGAATTTCATAGGAGCGAATTAATTCATATATACAAAGAAATATCGAACATTCTAATGGTACGAATATTGAAATTGAAATATACGGTCTTGAAATTTCTAGTTATAGGCCTACTATACGTAAGGGGCTATGAAAGATAATTGCTTATAGTCGGTAGATATTTCAAGATGTAAGACAACATAACGACTAAGAACAAGTTAGTTAAGCATAAAGACTTGTTGAGTCTTGAAAAGTTTTCATATGAAAATAACATATTTTATCATTGAAGAGATCTGTAAAAACATCCCATTGGTGGCTGATAAAGTTCAGTTGATGCAAATGAATTCAGTATTTCTCACAAGGCGTGATGTTGTTGTGGACAGACTCGTTTAAAATTACGGGGTTTTATAAGAAGTAATAGATCGACATGCATTACACCGTGCGAATGGACAAGATTCATCATAATTTCACCTCATAAAGGAACAAACAATTGTTTTTACATAGAGATCATATTTTGGATACAGAATTCATAAAAATATTTTTAAATTCTCTTGTAGATAAGGCACAATAGTGATACATTTACTTCAATACATCTATATTCTACACACATTCTACGGACTAGTGGAAAATTATAATCTTTCAGAACACTTTTTTCATTTTATGAATAAAAATAATATAATTCACAGATCATGCAATTTTTTAAATAGTGTTTTCCATCTATCTATAACATATTCAACCAAGACATGTAATTGATGAAAATTTCTATACTAAATGTTACGCTTTAAAAATGATTGATATACTATTAAAATTTCCATGCATTGTACAATTCCATGGAACAAACATCACAGGAAGGACGATAGTAACAAAATTTGACTTTCGATTTGTTCTAGAACAAAATACTTTCCACAATGTATTGAAAAAACTAGAAATGCAGAAATAATTCTCTCATGTTTAGTTTGGCATTATTTTAAACTTCTAGTAATAATCAGTACTTTTTAGGAGGCTCCATCTTCTTGTTGAGTCAAGTTACGTGAATTACTACCTCAAAGTAGACATTGCAACCATAAGTTCTGCTAAACAATAATGCTTTCAGCATTAAAATAAGTTTTTGATCAATTTTTTAGTGCCAATTTTGTGCATAGTGTAGCATAACTTCTGGTTATATTATTGATGAAAATATTTCTCAACTATCGGTAATTAAAAGAGATATGGAACAACAAAGACGCACATCAGCCAAGCGAGTGAAGCATGCAGTTGGTATCCATCGGCAGCTGAAAAATCAAGCAATAACATAAGATTGCTTAATATAGTAAGGTGGTAAGAAACCCCGAAATAGTACGTGGAATGAGGATTTTCTTCCACTTGATTGCTCAGTCACCGAATTAGACTTAATCCTAGGAATTGACCAACTTGATTCGAATAGGTACCGAACTAAATGTGGACCACGAACTTTAAGAAAAGAAGAAGCTTCCGACAAGCTGAATAGCGGACAATCAAGTTTGTAAAAGTTGAGATTAGTTTTATGAATGAAATTGTATTTAGGAGGAAATAAATTTAATGTGTATCAAAAAGAATTATTATTGGAACATAATTACATTTTCAGGCTTTCTAGTTGTGTTGTTTCAAATCTATCGGGCAATAACCATGCCAACAATTCAACAGAGAACACAAATTTATTAATGAAAAATAAGATTTTGTATTGGAATTTCACAGATTATAATTTTTTTTCTATTACAAATTACATTATTATATTGTACTGTATCAGTGATAAAGTAGACCTACAGTATCCTATTATACGAGGTATAATTATCATTCTCATTTTCAAAAACAGCTTTGATTTTTATCATACCGAACTTTGTGATATCCTCAACAGAAAAAATTCTGTCAGAGAACACAAATTGATATGATCTAGTTTCTCCCGCAGATTCATAACAAGAAATTCGGCAATTCAATCGGGAAATTTGACAAAACGTTTCCCACTCACCTTTCACACAGTGGTCCTCTTCGTTTGTTGATTTGTAGCCAACTGCGCATGAGCAAGTATTATTGAAGCAATCTCGAATGTTTCCTTCCTCGGTGTGCCGAGAGACTACACACTCGGAAGGCGTACTGCACTGAGAGCCCAATTCTACAGCAAATCAAACATTTTCATATAGTCCATTTATCAGAGTGTTCAGAATGAATCAATTTGGAAGAATACAATGCATATACAATGATAATTTTTTCAAATAAATTAATGATTACTATATTTTCATTGTCTTACACTGATAACTTGATGCATATTGATCACTTATTTTCAAACCAAAAATTTATAACTTGCCTTGAGAAAGATAGAAGACGGAACGATTTTTACCAAACAGTATGTTGGCTTGAACTCTCACTAATAAAGTATTCAAGCAAAATTAATCTGACAACAAAACTGTGTATTAAAAGTTCCCAAATTGGCGCCGCGAGCTCATGCCACATTTGCAACAGAAAAAACTAATGAAAAGCATAATGAATCAAAAATTACAATGCCCTTTTACATTTCATTAACACTTTCACTTTAATTCCAACACAGAATTTAAGACTTCCACTTTAATTCTAACACAACATGCATTTTCAAGTATAATTCTTAAGATAAATTCTTCAAGTGAATCACTTGGCATGAAACAAAAATCATGTCTTTGCAAAGTCCCGTTCCTATCAGCCAGTCCAATTTGTAAGGCCAGGAAAATCGGTTTGTGCAAATAGCCTGAGGAAGGTACCTAAAAAGTAGGCTTATCTCACCTTCAAAAGATAAAAAAGTATATATGTAATTAGAACTTACTCAAATCAGGTATGCATTTTCCTCTGGAAGCATGATACGAATGATCGCATTCACAGAATCCCATAATACACCTGCTCTTATCGCCGAATTGGGCTGTGCACTGAATATCTTCTTCACACGGCGATCTTTCGTCGGGAGTTGCCACTGAAAATTTCAATTTGAATTGAATAGAAATTCATGATAGAAATTTTTATAGAAAATTGACAATATAATGAAATCGGCTGTGAGCCCTATTGCAAGGTATCTAACAAACGGAAAATAATACAGTTTTGAAATAATATACAGAGTGTTTCAGGAGGAATGTGCAATACTTCTCAGGCTGATTCCTTACATCAAATAATGAAAAAAGTTCCGAAAAACATGTGCCCTAAAGTGCGTTGTTACCGAGTTATACAGGGTGAAAGATTTCACAAAAAATTCATCTCCCCAGGTGAAATTTACACAAACTGATCTTTTTAAAGCGTTAGTAGAGTTCGTAAATTGGATGATTTTTGTGTAAAATAAGCTGACAAATCGAATGAAAGCATTTTCAGAACTGTAACTTCAATAGTTGAGGAGATAAATGAGGTTAAACACATAAATTTTGTATGAAATAATATCTTTTTCGTGTTTGGAGTAAAAAAACTTTGTTAACTCAAATGTAAACAATAGATAATTAGTCGAAGGATTTGTAGAGAATTTAATTCTGAATAAAATGATATAAGAAAAAGTTATCTAAACTGCAAAATATCAGTTTTAAATCCATTTTTGTTAGGTAACGAACAGCTCAAATTATGGAGAAGAGGGCAATTCAAGTGCATAGATAGATTGAATAGCTCATTTCGTATAGCTGATTTTCAATCAAGTCTTTTAAACATAAATGTTCTATTTTCAATAAGCTAAATAATTCAATATGATTTTCGGGAAATGTATGTCATTGTTTAGGAGGGATACCGGGTGAAGCATAATATTAATATTATAAAAATGTTTTCCCATTAACTTTGAGACAAGTAAACTTTTGTCTACTTTAAACATAATATTCAGTGTAGGATAAAATTAGAATTAAAATCCCAGTTATTGTTCCCGAAGAATGATAATAATGACAATAACTCTATTCCAACTATTTATTTAAGAAGATACAATAATAAAATGAAATTTAACTCTTTGTTGAATGAGTAACGTACTAATTGAGTCTTTCAGTGACTACATCTGATTTGAGAAAAATAACTTTCATAATAGCCACAGCTGATCTTTATAATTAGTCAAGATTTTCATTTCAATTGTTGTGCGAGTTTCATGCTCAATGGTTTTTTCATCCGACAGTTCAACGTGAAACAGCTTAAAAAGAGTAGAGATTATTTTAATTATTTGTGACTTTTGTGTTAAATCGTTAGATGTAGTAATTTTCTTGTTGTATTCGTTATTGTGATTGTTTTCTCTAAGGTATATTATCAGTTGGTTATAAGTGCAAACTTGACTTTAACATGCCGTATACATTTACAAATGAGGAATATGCAGATATTCATTTTGTGAACGGTTTCTGCAATGGCAGTGCTAGAAGAGCTGTTGAGGAATATCGTGTGCGATTCCCTAATCGAGTTATTCCTAGCAGAAACGTATTCATCGGAACTCACAGAAAACTCAGAGAGACTGGGTCGTTTTCGAAAAGTTCGGAACGGGAGAGTACAAATCATGAGGAGATATTACCTATGTTGGAACGAAGTCCTTCGACAAGTACTCGAAGGCTATCTGCTCGTGCTAACATTCCCCATGTAAGGATATGGAGAACAATACGTCGTGAAAATATGTATCCATACCATATTCAAAAAGTGCAGCAATTGGAAAAGCGCGATTTTCGAAAAAGGATCAACTATTGCCGGTGGTTAACTTTAAATAATGATTTACTCACAAAAATACTTTTCACGGATGAAGCAACTTTCACACACAATGGATTGAACAACACTAGAAACTGTCACATTTGGAATGAAGTGAATCCTCATGCTACTACTGAATCTAATTTCCAAAGACGGTTCTCAGTAAATGTCTGGTGTGGTGTGATAGGGAGAAATTTGATTGGTCCATACATATTTAATGGTCGGCTGTCTGGTGAGATTTATCTAGATTTTCTTCAAAATCAATTATTTGATCTTCTAGATGATGTCCCACTGATGACACTACGGGACATGCATTTCCAACACGACGGAGCACCAGCCCATTTTGACCGCAGAGTGACTCAATTCCTCAACGAGTCATTTCCAAATCGATGGATCGGTCGAGGAGGCCCGATATCATGGCCAGCAAGATCCCCAGATTAGAATCCTTTGGATTTTTTTTTATGGGGACACATGAAGTCATTGGTTGATGCTAAAAAATCTGACAGTGAAAATGAGCTATTGGAGAGAATAATGGATGCTGCTCAAGAGATTAGAGACAATCCTCAAATGATACTAGATGCAATTGTCTCTTTAAATCGTCGGGCTGAAATTTGTATTGATAATGGAGGTGGACACTTTGAGCAGCTCTTGTAATACTACTATCAGTAAGATGAACAGTAGGCTAATTTCATAATTTATTAATCATAGCCATACTGAACATCATTTTAGTAATTATTATATTCTAAAAAACTTTATTTGAGAGACATTAGCTCACCATCCATTGTTGGTCATCAGGATAATTTTTTGAGCATTGCATTACCTCCATAATTTGAGCTGTTCGTTTCCTAATAAAAATGGATTTAAAACGGATATTTTGCAGTTTAGATAACTTTTCTTATATCATTTTATTCAGAATTAAATTCTCTACAAATCCTTCGACTAACTATCTATTGTTTACATTTGAGTTGACAAAGTTTTTTTACTCCAAACACGAAAAAGATATTATTTTATACAAAATTTATGTGTTTAACCTCATTTATCTCCTCAACTATTGAAGTTACAGTTCTGGAAATGGTTTCATTCGATTTGTCGGCTTATTTTACATAAAAACCATCCAATTTACGAACTTTATTGATCCTTTAAAAAGATCAGTATGTGTAAATTTCACCTGGGGAGATGAATTTTTTGTGAAATCTTTCACCCTGTATAACTCGGTAACAAAGCATTTTAGGGCACATGTTTATCGGAACTTTTTTCATTATTTGATGTAAGGAATCAGCCTGAGAAGTATTGCACATTCCTCCTGAAACACCCTGTATATCCTCATAAATAGAGTAAGCAGTTTATTGATATTAAACATGGACGGTTGATTTCAACAAACGTAACAAGCAAAAAATTGATACTACTATTATTAGATGCAAGTCCAGCATAGGTCACTAGCTGGTCAAGGTTAGAGTATAGTTTCCCCCCCACGATTATATTGTGCCTCATTGGCTTAATAGTAATTGAAGCTCTCCCATTCTCAAATCCCTGGTTCAATTCTAGATGGCGGCTTAATTCTTTAGTGAGGTTCAAAAATTATCAAATTGTAGGAAACAATTCGATCTACTATTAAGACAACATTTATAATTCTTGAACAAATATTTACCAAGCTAGAATCATTTTCTTACTTGCCAGAGGGGCTTCTTTGCTTGGACAGACTATACCATGCCGGGTCCTTGGGTATTCCGTTATATTGGTTTATTGACAATAATGATTATTGGCCAATAAAAGTTACTATACTATCGTATTGGGTGTGTATTATATATGTATTATTATATCGTATTGTAAGATATAATATACAAGGTCCATTTAGTAAGTATCAACACTGGTTCCCTGTAGTCTCAACAGAAACGTGGAGGGGAATTCAACTGATTGGGCTCAGTAGAGAGGTTCTTTACCGTTCAGGAGCACAGTGGTTTAGCCTTCTAAGTCCATTCGTTGAGGCAGAAGGTCGATTTTCGCGCCAAGTGTTTTGACACCGCGTCGCAACTGTTTGGAAGCCAAAGTCAAGTAATCAGAGTCAAACCCCTGCACCCACAGCGGCATTTTCACTCTTAGAAGTAGTAAAAAAAGGCAGGTGGATTGTTTAGGGGGTTGGTATGACTTGGCAGCGCAGAATTTCGCCAGTAGATGCCGCCCAATAATTGCACTGTGGAACAGCGCTACAGTTGGAAAATTCCTCACAGAATTTCTCATCGCTAAATCAACTGTTTTGATAGTGTGGATATTTTCCACTACAAGACCATTCTTCTCACTGATGATAGCGACTATTATGATGAGTTGTTACAAATCATACACATATTTTATACAATTTTCCATCTCATAATTAACATAAAACATTTTGATATAAAAATGAATTGAACATACACAACAAATAATTTGATTACATTGCAACAAAAATATTTACCTGAAAGACAAACATTGGAATGTTTTCCTGGCAACATCGCATCAGGACAGGCGCAAATATTATCTATACATTCAACGAAAGCAATAGGCCTGCATTCTAAATTTGATACACATGAGGATCCAAGCCCTGAAAAATATTCAAAATGAAAATTGGTCAGTGGAGATAAATGCCAAGTATTGTGGAATTCAAAATACTGGAATACAATTTCACTTTCAAATACTTTTCTACAACTTATTATGACTTATCTACTCTTACAAGAGGAGTTTTGTGAAAATAAATATAAAGAATTCTTGATACTAGTCAAGTCAATGAGTTTTTTTAGAGAAAAAAAAACATATGAGGCTAACTTTTTCCCCATCGATTACTATCACATAGACAAGTGTTCTGCCAAAAGTCCTTACCCCTACCCCTCTTGCTTCCCCCCCAGCTTCCCCACGAAGTTTTCATTTGCAAGGGTTTCTTATATCCTATTATATTAAGCGAGTAATTTCTGTATGTATGTTTGTATGTATGTAAGCTTGTGGAACTACGGATCTAGAAAACGGCTCCAACGATTTCCTCGAAATTTGAAATGTAATATAACCGTGATGGAGAAATAAGATTGCACCAGGTCTCAGGTCTGGGAAAACTCTCTGGCAGGATAAATAAAAGAATAAAATATTCCTTATTCAGGCATAGGCCTAATCCCAAGTACTGCGTATAATGGCTGTTATCGTTAGCTGACCAACGCTATCAATCAATCAATCAATCAATAAATCTTTGTTCAAAACATACATAGCAATGTACATGAATGCGTCTTAAGGGTCGGGTGTACAGACGATGAATTTCCAAAACGTTGGAAAAAATATCTGGCGAACTCCAATCGAACTAATTCCATTTTGGTGAGAGACTAGAAAGAGTACAGTGTCTCTGGTATGTGTGTGAGTGAGTGGAGTGAGAGCGTTCATTCGGGATAATAGGAGAACGAAATGGGTCGACTGAAAAAGTATGAATAAGAAATTGAACAATAGAAATCGTGTCTATGTCAAGAAGTGTAGGCTAGTCCTTCTCTCCAAAACAAGTTTGCCTCACCCAGAACTAATTGGATTTTAAAGGGCTCATCAATGAAGTAGTTTTTAAATGTGGTAGTTTTTACGAAAAACTCCCGTAAATGCATTCCTCCCAATTCATTTTGCAATACAAACCAGCAAACCATCATATGGAATTAGCGGCCTTCCAAACAACCATTATGAAGCAGCCACCTCCTAAATTATACTGTATTCCTGTTATTTGGATAATAGTATTTCGTAATTCATCAAGCACATTATTCACTTTTGTCTTTGATAATTATATTAGATTACAATATTATTGAACTATTGCAATATTCTCAGCTCTTCAGTCAAGTAGTAAACAAGGGTCAAATAAATAGAAGGAATCAATCAATTATTTATTTATTAATCTATTGGCAAAAACACATGGGTAAGAAAGAACAGGCATAGCCCTTAGTATTTTCAACACAATTTTCATTTAAATATAGTAAAAATTCTTGGTTAAAAGTCCAAATTTCTTTTTCAGCCGAATGTTTCTCACTTGAAAAAATGATCCGAAAGTGATAATTGGAAAATCTTGAATTTTGAAGGGTTGATCCGAAAAACACAGAATACAGTAGAAACTCGATTCTAAAATCAAGTTTCTTATCATGTACTCGTATCATCGGTACATTATTTTCGTTTTCCATTGTTCTCTTATGAGTTTTCTGCATGTATTTAATATTATTTGTTGATATGTTTTAGCAAGGGTCCTTAGTGTGTAACGTGTTTTAGCAAATATTCTAATTTCTATATGTAACTTTTTAAGCATTTAGTACAGTTTTGAGAATCATTCCATAGGCTTCCCAAATCATTAAATACACATATGAAGTTCATAATTTCTCCAACTGAAGCTAGACTAAGTTATATTACTTTCGAAGAGACGAAAATATGCATTTATTTGGGAAACATTTCAACGTTGTTCAGTCCAGACCTCTCTTCTTTTCATTGTGAATAACCCAAAGAAACGAATGTTTCGTCTGAAGCCTTCCATTGAGTCAAAATTCAGCTACCTGTTCGCCTGCGCGGCGCGTGTAGGCCCTCGTGCGTGCCTGAGTCTTCTGTCAAGGTACTGGGCCAAGTGAATAAAAACGAGTAAATACTACATAGTACGGTCTGTCTAGTAAAGTCTTTACTACCTATTAAACGCTCGCCCTGTTAGTAATCACTTGCTTCGATGTGAATAACCCTAGTACGCTCTCTTCTAGTGTTTACTAGGAAAACCTGAGTCTTTACTAGAGAGTATACTCTCCAGCGCTTTTATTCACATAGAATCTCCCTAGTTCTTACTAAGCAGCTATTCATAGATGTGTTCGCAACCGAATACAAAAAGTCTACCTGAATGAATTCTTTTTATTTCTAGTCCTACATTTGAATGAATAAAATTATTGATTGAATCAAGCTCTACACATGAGAATATTTCAAATCTCTCTCAAATAGAAGAAACTTTGAATCTCTCGAGCATATTTGTTTGTGGATATCTAGAAACTGTTCTTAAAGTGGAAATGTCAGTTTGAAAAATAATTTTAGGATCAAATTATTTTGATTTACAGATAAAATAATTTATTGAATAATCAGGCTACAGCCCATAGAATATTTTTGAAGAGGAAACTTTCCAGGATATCTGCTGTTCTGTTTTAAAGTGAGACAGTTTAAAATTGTCAGTTTGAAATTGAAATAAGTTTCAGATTAAGAGTTACCAGTTTCTATTTTCTATAGTTAGGTACTAATAATCTATTTTCATATAAAATTTATCAGGCTACTTATAATCTGTCTCAATAATAGTGATTTTCTTGAAATTTATACTTATTTATTTGAGTACAAATGTACAATATGGGTAGAAGAAAATAACCAATCCCCCAAAACTTCTTCTATTCCTAATTAAGTCATATAATATTCCTTGATAAAGAAGACAGGAAATTGAAACTAGCACTATCTTGCTTTTGGATATTAGAATTTCATTTTCGAATTTCCAAATCCTTTCATGATGGATTCCAACCACCGCATTGAATGAATAGGCTGGACAAGAAAGCGAAATTGAAATAAAATAACATGAAACGAGTAGGCCAACTAATTTTTTTTTTTTTTTTGTACTCGGTTCGACCATTTTGGTATTCTTCAGGTGTGGGCCTATTCTAGATATTTCTCAGAGAATAAAATTAAGAATAGCCATGGATTCTAGTCACACTGTTAATCACAGTTAGGTGTAGTAGGCATAATGTGTAAGCCTACAGGTGTACTTTTTTATTATAATATTGGTCAACTGAAGACTGATCAATGAACAGTGGAGAGCTGCACAAGATATTTGTTACCTGCCATCAACCCAATTACGGTACTGCTTTCATTGATTCCTAGAAGAGGGACAAACATAATTATTATTCTCACGCAGTTTCTTCTATAGCCTTTGTATTTCTTCAATGCTCATATAGATGACATCTGCTATGACCTATTCACGACCTGCCATCCTACTAATTACAGAATCACGGTATCGTAGTCTAGGCCGTAGATAAAAAATCTTCGGAAGTTCTGGTCGAATACCAAAATATAACATTCCAATCTATTTTGCACCATAAACCGACACAAAACCATCGTAAGACTATCTATAGGCCTAATCTCAGTATATAACTATATCTTGTTCTATATCTATGAAAAATTATATTTCTATACTAGCTAGTTGAATTGTTATATCAGTTTTATCTTTATATAAGATATACTGAACCATATCATAGTATAGTTATAGTGATGACAATAATTTATATAAATGAATAATTAAATAGTTATTATTTAAATAAATAAATTTGGCCTGAAAATAAGCAAGAAATGTCCGCAGTCCGATATTATATGGTAATATTCCAATAGTATTATAATATAATAAGAGATTTATATTAAATATAATTTTGTTTTTTCTCTTTCACATGATTTCCCTTAATAATAGAAATATTACCGTTCAAGACCAGCCTGACAGAAATTAGCCAATTGAAAAATAATTTTTGTAAGCTCCTAAATATTTGTATAATTAAATAATTATACATAAAACTGTCTCTAGAAATGTTGATATTCTAGTGATATGAACAGCAACCGAATTGCAAAACATTGCTTAGGGAGAATCCATTTAAAACCCCCATTTATGAACGAATCTTTTTGAAAAAAATCATTGTATTAGAGAAAAACTGGACGGATCGATCGTGTTTTTTAAATTTTTTATATCTTTATCCTAAACTTCAGGAAAAAATGGCAAAGTATATGTCCTTATAGTAATTAATTTGAAAAAATCATGTGAGTTATGCATTTTTTGAAAAGCAAATCTGTTAGAGGATGAATAGACCTTTAAAATGAGATATCAACTGTAACTTTCCTATGAAAATTGTAGGAGTTAAATGGGTTCAAGTTTAACATTGCGCTTATGGGGATAAACATCCATCATGGCGTCTCTACAGCTGAGCCTTAAATATTATTTTAGCAAAATGATAAAATATACATAAATATAAAAACAATTGATAAATGTCAAAATTAGTCTAAGATGTACTAAAATTATAAAATTCTTCAAAGTTATACAATTCCAATTCCATTAAGTGCTTTTTCAGTTTATTTTTAAAACGTCTAATTTCTGTTTCATTTTTTATGTTAGATGGCAAGTACGTAATAAATTTTATACCCATATATGTTGGGCTTTGTTTGTACTTTTCTTTACAATGTTCCTTTACAATAAAGTTATCACGGTTTCTAGTATTATAGTCATGTAAAGTGCATTGTCTAGGAAAATTGGCCTCATTATTTTTCAAATGCAACACTGTACGATAAATATAGAGGCTAAACACTGTCATTAGTTCCAATATTTTAAAAAATCTCCTGCACGACTGTTGTCTATCTAAATTTAAAATTATCCTAATTGATTCTTTTTGAAGCTTCAATATCCTACTCAAGTTCAATGTACTAGTTCCTCCAAATATCTCAATACCGTACGAAAAATGAGCATGTACAGTGGCATAATACACAGACTTCAGTGTTAATAAATTACAAATTGGTGCGAGCCTTCTAAGGGCGAAAATTCCTGAACTTTTACAAGTTTTAAGAACGTGCTCATCCCAATTTAGTGTATTATCCAGATCCAGGCCTAAAAATTTTATGTTTTTTTATTATTTATCCTGTCTAAATTTTTCGTCTTGGAATTCCTACAGGTGAAATGGACAAAATTTGTTTTATCATCATTTAATAATAGATTTATTTTACTCAATAGATTTTTTAAAAGCAATATAGTGTCATTACATTTTTCTTCCACTGTATCCAAGTCCTTGTCGAATATGCTTAAACTTATATCGTCTGCGTACATACAAAATTGAGTATTTCTAATTACATCGTTTGCATATTTCGGCAGTCCCCCCAAGTAACACAGGAACAAAAATGGTCCCAAAACTGACCCCTGTGGTACAGAGTAGTTCATGTACTTTATACTAGATTTAATATTACATACTCTATTTTCATCAGAATGCTGTATATTCACATACTGACTTCGTCCGTCCAAATATGATTCTAACCATTTGAGCTCTTTTCCCCTAATTCCATAGTTTTCAAGTTTTTTTAATAATATTCTGTGATCTACAGACTCGAATGCTTTTGTTAAATCCAGGAAAGTACCTACAATTTTGTAACCTCTATCCAATTTTTCCAAAATATTCTCAACGAATTCAATCAGGGCAGTTGTTGTGGACCGGTTTTTTCTGTACCCATGCTGTTCCGTGTCTAGGAACTTGTTGGTCTCGAAATAATTCATAAGTTGTATTAGCATACATTTTTCAAAGATTTTAGCTAATGAAGGTTGAATAGCTAGAGGCCTATAATTTAAAGGATCTGAAGGATCTCCTTTTTTAAACACTGGAATTACTTTTGAGACCTTAAGTTCATTCGGATACTTTTTAACTATAAGTGATGATTGACGACATGTAGAAGAGGTTTAATTAGGGCTGATTTAGCTTCTTTAATAATTCTAATGGGTATTTCATCATAACCTGCTGACCACTTCGGTTTAATTGAATCAATAATACTGCACAATGCCTCTTCGTCAATTGTTTTGCAGGTGAACTTTAAATTTGTAATATCTGAGACATTAATTGGTGTGCTAGATTTGCTTAAATTGGGAACAACATGAGTGTTAACTATTTCTACAAAACTTGTGTTTAGTATATTTGCAACCTCATAAGGATCATCTGTAACTATATTATTATCTTCAAGTAAAATATTCCTGCACAGCTTATCATTCTTGTTTTGTGTCTCAGCATTTACTATTTGCCATATTGTTTTGTTTACATTTGATGAGTTTTTCAATCTAGCTTCAATGTGTTTGGTTTTCTTTAATCGGATACTCTTTCTAAATTTTTTCTTACATGCTTTCAAATTCTCCTTCAGATTGACATTACTTTTATCTGTCCTCAATAATCTATTTGCTTGTATTAGATTCTCGTGCTCATTGACAATCTCAACATCAACTCACTTATTATCAAGTCGCTTTTTCCCAATTCTAGCTAGAGGAAAGTGCCGATCGAAATAGTATTTGAGTGAATTGTAGAAATAAGTGAATTTACTCTCAACAGGACTCAAATAAAGCTCGGTCCAGTCTACAGAATCTAGATCACTTTTAAAACAGTTATCAAACTTTCTAACCAACTTAATTATCCCTTTACTTTCATGGTTATTATTTAAACCCAATATATTGAAAACTTGCCCATGATGATCCGAGAGAGCCGTAATTAAACACTCAACCAGTATATCACTTATGTCAAGGCTAGTGATGAAGTTATCAATAGCCGACTCACATGAATCAGTTATTCTGGTGGGTATATCTACTGTATATTTTAAGCCATGCATGTCATCAATTACATTGATGAAATCAGTTTTCTTTTTACCCTCTTTCAAAACATCCACGTTAAAATCTCCTCCTATCACTACATTTTTATTAATTTTACAGATTTCTATCAAAAATCGATTTAATTTATCTAGAAACATTTCAATATTTTCTGAAGGAGTTCGATAAAGTCCTGCTATAATGTATTTTTCCTTATCTATTTTTATTCCTATAGTACATGTCTCAAAAATCTTATCTTCATTTATAGAACTTATTTTCTTTGTTGTGATGTTTCTGCATTCGGTTAGTTTTTCAGATACTAATATTAATACTCCTCCCCCTCCCCCTCTATGTACTGCCTTACATACCAACATATACAACAATATCCTGGTATTTTGATTTTTTAAATTTCATTTCCGTCTAATTTATGTTCAGTTAGAATTACAATATCTGGTTTGATTTCCTGCAATGTAATTATAATTGCATCGATTCGAGACTCCAAGTGCTGTATGTTTTGATGAAATATTACCAATTTATTTCTTCCCTTACAATGATTTACAATATTAGATTTTTTATTATTCCTTATTCTATTTTTCTTTTCTTTATGAAGTTCAAAATGTTGGAAAGGAACACTAAACTTATTGAAAAACTTTAATTGTGTTTCATCCATGTTATATACCTGAGAAATTCCATGACAGTTCCAAAAACTTATACAAGGATTATTATCATTATTACCTTGTGAACTCGATCGTTCATACCCGCTTTCCAACTGAGTGTTTTTCCGATTTCCTGCACAGTCCTTATGCTACGCTGTGCTGCTTTCCGCTTGTCTCTCCTTCACTCCTGTGACTGCACTCCTCGTCAGCCAGTTCCGTATGTCGCCGCCATTCGTTGTTTTCCTCCCTCTTTCTCCTCTGTTTGATGCTGCTACTGTATCCTACGAGATGTTATTGACTCTGTTCGCATCACAGTCGTTGTCGTTTCTCGTCTGGTCTCGAAGCCGCCATCTCTTCACCAACCGCTCAATGCTCTGCAGCCGTTTGGATTTCTGCTGCTGTTGCTGCTGTGGTAGTGCGGCTGGACTCATAAGCTGTTGTACAGGACTCTCAAGTCGCAGCTCTCTATTTTCCAACTGTGGCTTTGGACACTCCGACTGTATGACCGCTCTCTCAGTTGAGGGATACCCACAATTGAGTATTGGAATAGGCCCACTATGATCTCTTACTTTCATATCAGAATACCCATTATTATTGTGAGTAGAGGCATGGTTTCCCAGAATACAGTTTTTAAAAAGTGAAACAAGCTTTTGTTTGCCCTGGAATCGATTAAAATTCAAGCCGTGTCGCGTGTAGTCCTTCATGTCAAAGTTGCTCAGATCAAGGAGCTGCGTGTTAGGTATATCTATAATATTATCACACATCCATGAGTTAAGTTTGTCCACGTTTACATTCATCAACGGTTTATCGTATCTGAAAGGGATCGATGATACAAGCACTTTAGAGCGTCTAGCTATATTCTGTAATCTATTCAATTCGAAATTCGTCGACTGAAAAGTTCTATTAACGACATCATTCGTACCTGCTAGAATTATCACCGTGTCATTCAAGTTAAAGTCGTGTGAGAGAGCGTCAATATCACGTATAACTTCGTTGAACTTGCATCCCGGCTTAGATATTACTGTCGCCTCGAAACCACTACCTTTTACCTGTTCATTTAAATCCCATCCTATGTTCCTCCCATGACTATCTGACAGCACTAGTACTTTTTTCACATTATTCTTTTTATTTTTCACTATTTTGTACCGCTTTTTATCTCGTTTTTCTTTCACTCCGTTGGTTGCGTTCAGTAATCCACCTTCAAGGCATGACAAAACACCGAAATAATTGTTATTAATTGAAACGCTATTACTATCTAATGATATCCTATTGAGTTGAATGTCCCCTGGAGAGTGAAAGTTCCTGAGATCAGCCAGGTCAGCCTCTAAAATTTCATTTCTACTCTTCAAGAAACTGTTATCCGCACTTAAAACTTCAACTGATATTTTTAATTGGTTTACAGTAAGATTCAGCTCTTGCATTTCACGCTTCCAATGCTCCTTTTCCTGACATTCACTCTCAATTCTAGATTTAAGCGAAACAATTTCCATTTCCCTGTCCGTCAAGTCCTCGAAACCTAAGAAACTCACTGCCACGAGAAGATGTACTAGTAGATAATATCACACCATCAGCGATCTCAATGCCCACACTCATAATAATTCGTAGATTATTATTGGTTTTGGATTAGTGAAGTTTTAAAATTTTCCCGCTCAAAAGTTTTCAGGTTATTAACGTCAGAATGAGTGTACGTCACAAACAGCTGATTCCTTCGTCACCAACATCTGTCATACTTTCCCGCTCGAAACTTTTAGGTTATCATGAACCGGCTTCTTGCGAAGCGCGCGTCCAGGCAACACCTACTAATACATCAGGCCCCACAACTGACTTAATGACGTCATAACAAGTAGATGGATTCTCTCTAGGATGACAGTGAAGTTTCCTATCATATCACTGTAAATTCTTCAACTTTCCTTGCTGCATTGATACTTTAATGACTGAAATGCATTCTTGTAGACGTTGTCTTTCATTTAGTAGTATTAAATTAGAATTAAAGCGTTTTATTCCACGAATGCAATAATTTATTCACGACTTATGTTATGCATATTTTAAATCCAATAATAGAGCTATCAGCCTAACGAATTCGATTCATTTCAACTGAAATACTCGAGGATATAACAATATAATTTACAAGATGGGAAGCTGGATTAATATATTCAATTATTTTCATTATCAGCCTTGATGAATGGTACCTATAATTTGCAGTAACTCCAAAAATCTAGAATATGTTTTCTATAATCTATGTTTGTGGAATAAAATAATTAATGTGTAATTATAAGTATTAAGTAATACTGTGATCAGTGGTTGTGAGTGATAAGCCTCTGAAGGAATATCAACTCCACCACCAAATCAGGGGTAACACTTTTATAGGGAAGAGGCTTTTAAGGACTTGATTCACAAATAAATCTGTGGTAGAGGAACAGAGAACCCCATCAAACTGATAAATTTGCATCCAAATCAGTAAAAGCATTCCACTTTATTGATATTATATAGACAGTTGACATTGATATGCATATTGCCTCAAATCAGCACTTCAAATTTCAGATATGAAATAGTTCCAACATATAACTAGATTCTTACTGCATTCCTTGTCAGAAACTATTTTATAGTCACTTTTATGTGTTCTTGGGCCTGTTTTTGAAAATTTAAACAACTTCAGCTTTTTCATACACTATCTAGTTAAACACTCAATCACCATAGCCAGTAGGCCTATTCAATTAATAGTTGACACTCCATTTTTCTTTATTCACTTTTCCAATTTTGAAAATGTTTGTTCTTCATCCTTACGTTTTTGACAATTATGCTTATCTGGTTTGTATAATTGATCAGAAATTCTTTGTTAGGTATTAAAAATCAATTCTTGTCATGATTTAGTACAGGAGAACCACACTATTATTTTCCAAAAGAGCTCTTTCCTTTTCATTGTGAGATTTTACTACTTCAATGATATCCTTTCCATCAAAATTCTTTTCTCATACCTGGAACAAGAATTTATATGCATTATAAATTTAATCAAGAGTTGATGGAATGTTCTGGGTACTTTTCTATGAACTGCTAATTCATATTCATAAATTAATACTAATTAATACAAAATCACAATGCTGTGTACTTTTTTTTAATACAGACAATAGAGCTAGATATAGTTCTCTACTTGAGCTACAAAACATCAAATTTTTGAAAATAAGTCATTTACTTCATTACCTACTTTTCATGCTAGACCTACTTTTCGTGATGAAATTCTTATGAGTGAAAGAGAGAACTATTCCTTATGATTTTTAAATCACCTATCAGAATTTACCTTCAGATTTGTAAACAAAATAACTTGTTGCATGGTTAGTATCATATAAGGTACCTACTAGCTTCATCACAAAACTATTCAACTCTGTAGCCTATTTTATATTTAAACTTGTATTGAAAGATTTTTTGAACAATATATCTTTATTGTTACATGTTTTTTAGTATTTTTAGGGTAATTGAGAGCAATATTTAGAATGGAAATAATGAAAAAACTCACCTCAAAAATTTATGTATAAGCTGTGATAGCTTCAGTTGTGGGGCCTGATGTATTAGTAGGTATTGGTCCAGGTCAGTCAGTAGGTAAACAAGTCAGTAGGCCTACTGATAGTAGGCTACACTTCACTGATATGACAAGTTTTGAGTTGTAACTTGATAGCACCGAAAATAATTCATCGTTCCATTAGCACTGGCTAAGAATTAGGTTAGTTGACGAGAAACGAAAAACTATTCAAATTTCGACGGATTCTACACAAAGCAATCTGCTCAAATGACTCACAACACTTGTAAACTAAACTCTGACACAACAAAACTATGATATATACTTTTTTTTACCATGAAAACAAGAATAAAATATGAGCTTTAAAAGAGATCTACCGACAGGCAGAACCAGCACTGCCAACCACAGCTATCCTGCTCCACTGCTATCGAGCTGGAGTGAATGGAGTTAAATTCAAGTCTATAACACATGTTCATGTCTGTCAAAAAATTGTGAGAGTTGATCATATCAATTTTGAATTTATTTTTTACATGGAAGTTCCTTGATTTTTTACAATAACATATTTATGTAATTCAATAATAATTTATGTAATTCAACGGTTCGGCCGCGGCTTCAGAGCGAAGCTCGGTACCAGATATTTGAATGTATATCAGCAACCATTGAAGATAAGAAGTCAAATTTTTTCTTCAATTAAATAGAGAATAGAATTTTCTTCATTTCATGTCATTACCATTATACTCTAGCTCTTGTGGTTGAAAGAACATAAATCGAAGAATGAAGGAAGCCCCTAGATTTCTGTCTAAAATTCTTATTAAAGTTTACAGGATTGTTCTGCTGAAAAATGTCTCATATGAAACTTATAGAGCTTTTTAAAAGCTACATTTTTATGTATTATAGTTGATATTTTAATAGAAGTCAAGGGGGGTAAAAGTTCGATAATATGCGATCCCTAGGCATGTACGATCCCTTGGCAATAACACGATTTAATGAAAATTCATTCGAAAATAATACATTTGGGAATTTTCTCCACATCAATAATTGACTAGCATACAGACAAGTGTTCTGCCAAAAGTCCTGACCCCTACCCCTCTTGCTTCCCCCCTAGCACCCCCTCAAAGTTTCCATTTGAAAGGGGTTCTTATATTGAATTTATCTCAGCAAGATGAGAAAACAATTTTTTTCCCATCAGATAGAAAATTTAATTTCCTACATTTCATTCCATTGATAACATTCTCTAGCTTCAGTGGTTCAAGAGTTATAAAAGGAAGAATGAAGGAAACCCCTAGATTTCTGTCGAAAAAATGCATTCCTTTCCAAATAGAAGTTTACAGGATTGTTCTACTGAAAAACGTCTAATTTGAAACTTGTAGAGCTTTTTAAGAGCTATATTTCGACGTATAATAGTTGATATTTTTATGGAATTTTAGGGGGAGGGGGTAAAAGTTTGATAATATGCGATAAACACCATACTGCATGCTAAAATTCGTCCATTTGAGGACTTTTGGCAGAACACTTGTCTATGTGATAGTAATCGATGGGGAAAAAATTAGCCTCATATGTTTTATTTCCCCAAACGGGTGTATTTCTTGCACTCATTGACTGGACTATACGGTACACCTGTTTCAATAGATTCTAGAAGTTTTTTTTTTATAGATTTGAGATTTCATGGAAATTGAGATAAAACAATATATTATTAAAGTTTTTTATAGATTTGAGATTTCATGGAGATTTTTCATTGACAGAAAAATCAAACGATATTAGTTATATTAGAAAAGGCCATCTATTCAATAATGCTGTACAATATATTACAGAATTAAATAGTATATTATACTGATAATCTTTTGAACTGAACAGGGTCAATGAGTCAGATCATTTAGAAATGCCGAGATTCAAAATAAAATGAATTTCTATTCAAAGAATAGAATAGAGTGATCAGAGGCAGAAACAATGTCATTTTTACACATTCTGTTATTGATTACTTTTTATGATTAATCAATTAAATTATTATTGGGATTTTCATTATTTTATGAACTGATAATGGATTAAAAGATTTCATTGAAGAAGCTGACTTGTATATTGTATTGGCAACTTCAGTTGAAAATTATATTTATAAATTGATAAAAGTGTTCCCCATTTTGCGATATGAAAAGATCATATTGATAAAGCTTAGATTCAAAGTGAATTACCGTAAACCAATATTGGATATAGACATAATAATACTACATAAAGTACTGGAATGACTATAAACAATCATTTTATGATTACGTGTTGAAAACAATGATATGTTGGAAGATGATAATGAGTATGCTTGAGTTTCATAACAGTTCCACTCATTGATATATCTTCTTGCATTAGAGGTTTAGACTCTTGCCTTTTTCAACCCTCAGCAGCTTGAAATTATCATTTTTTACTCACTCCCGTACTCTACTTATTTCTCCAGTAACTGATATAATATTATGCACAAAAAATAATTACTTGTCGATGGTTCCAACCTTATCTCGAATTTCAACCCCATTTAGCCTAGTCAATAAATTTATTACCACCATATTTTATAATATAATTGAAAAATAGCTCCATTAATCCTATCAAAGTTTAAATTTTTATTATACATCATACCAGGAAAATAGAATTTGAATAGAGCAGTGAAAAACAACAATCAACTCACGTGGATTGGCAACGCATTTTCCTTCCTTTTCGCTGTGATTGACTGAGCAAACACACTTAAACGCCATACAAACTGATCCCACGTCTTCTTTTTGGCACTGCACATCTTCTTGACATTCATAACCGTGGCTCACTCCTAGAAAAGTTATATTATTGAAATTCAAACATCTTTATTAAAAAATTGTTGTGCACATTTTACTATTTGAGATTATTAATATCCTCTTCTCCCTTTTTTCTAGAAGAGGCCATCATTTTAAATAAGAATATTATCATAAAGACTTCCTTCATCTTCCTTATTTTATTTTTTGTATTGTGTGTGCAAGTTTATAATAAGAAATGCTTTGCCCACTGTATAGGGTGAATCAAAAAGAGCGCCGGGTTCAATATACCACATAAAGAGGGTTGTTTAAACTGAAAATAAATACATCCAAAAGTCCATCTGACAATACGATTTTTTGTACGAAAAATGATGACTTGATTGTGTCCTGCTCTACTGCGCTGGCACGCATCTACTCTGTCCATGTAATTCACTATTATATGAAAATTAAACTTCACACTTGAGGCTATTTCAAAATTAATAGATAAAATAGAATACCTTTTTAAAATTAAAAATATTACTTGAAACAAACATGTTTCTGTGCTTCAGCCCATTCTTAATTTGATCAAATACTGAACTTAATTATATAAGTATTCAATATTTAATCACATTGAGAATGGGCTGAAGCACCGAAACATGTGATAAAATTATATTTTTGAAGTTTAAAAGGGGATTTTTATTTTATTTCACTATTATAGTCTGGTCGAGCAAAGAAGACATCCTGGTAGATGGGAAAATGACTTCAGCTTGGTCAAACGTTAAAAATTTGATCTCAATTTGTAGAGCAGAATGTTTTCTACAGTTTGAAATCAAATTTATAATTTTTTAACTGATATTGGCCGATCTGGTGTCATTTTGCAATTAACCAGAATGCTTGTCTCCTTTGCTATAATAGGGATAGAGTTGATGCGTGCCAGCACAGTATAGGAAGAAACAATCATGACATAATTTTTCATAAATAAAATCGAAAAGTCAGATGAGCATTTTGATGTATTTATTTTCAGTTTTTCGTTCAAATAAACCTCCTAATTTATTATATTTAAACCGGCACTCTTTCTGAATCACTCTATATTTAAGAAACTGGAATTAAATAAAATTACATTCAATTACTTTTTTCTCAAGTATCTCACGGATGTGAGATATTACTGTACAACTTAGTGAGTAGATAAGGTACAATATTTTTTACAAATATTTGAAACAATTAAACGAATTTAAAAGATGTCAATTATAAATTCAGAAATGGTGCCATAGCACATAATATCTAGTTTATAGTTTGATAGATTGAGATCTTCCAAAGAGAATCTGTTCAGCTTTATGCTCAAGTTAAACCTGATTTGCTAGAACGTGTGTGACGAGAGATTGTTTTGTTTCAATGTGAAATTTTGAACAAATAACTTCTAAATCCAAGACTGACTTATGGTTGAGAGGATCGACGTGCTAACCACACGTTACCTCTATCCTGGTTGATGATTATTCGCCTGCTGTATTTTGTGTCCGGGCTGGGAGGGGATTCTGGCGGGGTGGGGGGGTGGCTTCTGCTCGGTCGGTGTTGGTTCGGGGTGGGTTCTTTTGAGAATTTATGGCTTTTGGACCGGTATTGGCCGGGCTGGAGTCGTTTTCCCGTCTTGCCGGAGTGTCTTCTTTGCTTGGACGGACTGTATAGTTTAAAGAATATGAAACTGGCAACCAGCTGGTAGGCCTAGGCCCTTCATAGGGCTGTTGCGCCATTGACAAACAAACAAACTTCTAAATCCAATAAGAGTTTCAGAATATTCGAATAGTATTCAACAACAAAATAACACTATGAATTGAAATTCAAACAATAAATTTCTGGAAAAATCATTTTAATTTGTCAAGTTCGTCTTTCTACTGTTATTTTTATTTTTATGGAGTGAATAACAGCAAACTCAAGCCGTCCACACATTACTAATGAAAATCCTGCATGTTTGGTGCATGAATTGTTTGAAATCAACTGTTCTTGAATTGATAGGCCCAACAATATCTACCTATAATCAACTGGCCCAACATTAATCAAGAGTTTGGCTTGAACGTTAGAAAAGTATATAGAGTACAAACTCAAATTTGGAACTGTGGAACTCTGGATGAAGTTTGGAACTCAAATCGAACTCAATTATCATTTCAATAGAGCAAACATATTCAGAACACAACATTTCAAATTATCATCTTTACTAATAGAAATTATGAATAGAATCCGAAAATTAGTAGGCCTACACATGATAAGAATTCTTCAATGAACCTGAAAAGTTTTTTTCGCCATACTCGTATGTAATACACAACTTTCCAAGCTAGATTTGCGTTTGGAAAATTGCCGTTTACAGGAGAATTAAACATCAGCTGTTCTGAATGCGGGAATAATCATTTTGATGATTATTACAGCACTAGTCATCATCACGATGATAATTACAGCACTGAAAATCTAGCCCAGCTGTTTTTTCAGAACTCCGACATATGAATAAACGAGTCGAACAAGCCGCCATGACAGTTCACAGTGTGCGTTTGTGCTAGTGTTGTGTTGAGGTTATGTTGGCTTCAGTCAATGTTTTCAGTTGTTTGAGGTTTTAATAAATCCTTCTCAGTCTAGTATGACGAAAAAAATGTACATAATTCGTGTGGAAAAGTTTACAAACTCATACTAGTTTACTCATACTAGTTTAAAGTTTACTCATACTGGCGTACCGCTCGTTTGGAGAACATAATTATTCGTTTGTAAAAACGCCTTTTCCACACTCATTATGTAATATACTATTTTCACATTTCAGCCTGGCACCTCTGCAAAATGCAACTACTTTTGAACAACTATTGCATTACTGTAACGGAGTAGTTCAATGGATTCCAAGTGCATCTCACCTTTCAGACATTTATCGATATGTTCTGTCGAAATCGTATAATTGGTATCACAGGAGCATTTACCATTGTCGCAAATAGCAAATTCTACAGCACTGCAGTCACTGACCTTTTCACATTTTGCACCAAGTACTTTGTTGGATTCACCTGTTGAAAAAATACATTCATCAATTAAGTTGTACTATTCATTTAGAATAATGAGTTTTAGCTGAAAAATCCTTGACTGAGCATGTTGATACATTATCATTGTTTCAAGTTATTTTTATTTTTCTCAAAAATGTAATAAAAATAACTTGCATTTCTTTCCACAATCGTATATTGTTAATAAAACGATTTTTCAATATATCAAGTTAACTTACTGTACTGTGCATTCCTACTTCAAACCATGATTATTTGGCTGTCGGATGTGTTACTTATAACGGTATTTTTCGATCCATCTCTCTTTCTCATTCGGAACTCATCTGAGGATTGAAATATTTCTCATTCAGGGTAGCTGTAACAGTGCAAGCTTTGTACAGAGTCTTCTAATTTTATTATGAAATTATCTAATGCCAGTGGAACCGAATCTCACTCATAAATACAATATCATTCCATTAAACATTTTAATCCATTTACATTTACATTTAACTAACATTATACCTACGCACATGCTTGGAGCACATGTGGGCATCACCCTTAAAAAAACAACATTTGAAGATTTTCAACTAACCAACTTTCGCAAACAATTAATCACACTTTCAACTACTGGTGCTTTGTCTATAGCGTCATGCTATTTTCAATTTAATAGATCGCAGTTGTTTGTACAATACCTTCAAGGCCACCTCACAAAAAGTGATAGTTCTGCCTTCTTTGTAATGGAAATTGCTGTTGAAATTATCTACTGATTCTACAAATGCATGCGTGTAATATTTCATTTCTCTGCAAGAATATTTCAACTAAATTTACATTATTTCTAGGAATTTGGAAGTAGTATACAAATGATTCGGTTTAAAGTTGAATATCATGAACACTATTATTATTGTCTTAAAGAACAAAGAACAGACCCATTTTGAATAAATATCTGTGTATTATACAACTTACTGGATAATTTTTTTCAAGATCACTGTTTGGGTAATTCTAGCCAAAGTTTTGGATGCTTACTTGTAAATTATTGTAATGAAAAATCAAGTTGAGAATAAATATTAATGGAATATCAACTAACTTATGTATTTTACTCAGGAAGACTGAGAATGATTATTGAAAAGTTTATTACTTTTACGATAACAGAAAAGCTTTAATTATTTCATCCACATTGGTTCACTGTCTGAAAACAGCGACGCACTCTTCATAGAATCATTGGTTAGTTGTCAAGAGTTTATTTATTGTTATTGGCGACAATTTATTCATTTAAAATACTTATTGAACATTATTCTTATGAAGCTTTTTCAGTCATTTTGAAGCACTGATTAGAAAATGTCAATAAAATATAAAGGAAGTTCTCTATTTTCTTTATATTAACAGCTATTGGTAATACATAGTAAAGTAGAAAGGTACTAATGAGTTCCATCAATTCCATGAGAGAAAGGCTTTTAGACCTGATGAAACAATTTCTAGACATGTGCTTTAGGAGGAAATTTTGGTAGAGCACAAAGCTTGGGAATGCACCTTTTTTATTTGGAGTAGGCTACAGCAACTCAGTTTTCCATTCCTTATAAACAGAATAAAGTATCAAATTTGAAGGAGATATAACTCTAGTTTTCTTCCAAATTGAATTTTACAAACATACAATAGTGAAAACTTTATTAAGAATCACTCAATTGATGTTTGATCATTAATGAAATCAAGTTTGAAAGAGAACTACTGATTTTCTACTATTCTTTAATGATAAAATTTTGAAGAATTTAGTAGGCTATGAATTAAATTTTTCAAGGTGAGAACATTGTGGGGGCGGGGGAGAAAACTGCATGTAATTCAATTTAGTAATAGAAAATCTAATAAAAGTAAGACAAGAAATTAAATTGAGAAGTTATTTGCTTTTATAGTATTAAAAGTATTAACTATCGTTATTTGCTTTTTACTTAATCTATTTCTCATTTTATTATCATCTGTATCATGATAATGCTTCAGGTCATGTACTTGAGGTCTGCTCGAGTTGTGGCTGCTTTTCTAGGGGCCCTGAGTCTATATGATCAATTATAGGCCTATATCTGTTAAGTCCAATATCTTTTCGCCGGGTTAATAAGATGCCAATTGTCAAAAGAATTTCAAAAGAAAGAATGCTTCTTGTGCGCTCCAACAGCTGTCAAATAATGTGAGGCTTAAGGTTAGGCTGTGGGTGCTATATTGTATACACATAGTACTACATCTATATCATATGATTTGTATATCATAGTATAGTAAAAACCCCAATCATAAGCCTGAGCCTCTCTTTTTTGACATATTCTTACCCTTTGATGATGATTTTAGAATCAAAATATACAATAGATACTTTACATCTGCTGTACACTTCCGAAGACAATTATTTTCTCGCCAATCGGCATTGTATAAACCCACCCGCCTTTATAGTGCCAAGCAGAGGTTTGAAAAAAATCGTCTTTGCCTGAATGAGAGGAATAAGTTAATCAGCAGTTGGTCTTTGGACTTTGCAGCCTTGCTGATTCAGCCCATCACTCTGAAGTTAAGCTCCTGGTTTTTGTCATTGTCTCCAAGTTAGGGTTAGAACATGTCAAATAAGGTGAGGCTGAAGGTTAGGCTGCGGGTCTACATAAGCCCCGTTTCTATTCATACATTTCTTGCAATAGTGTTGCACAACACGTTGGCAACATGTTTTACGCGTTTTTCACTGGGCACGGTGTACCGTTTCCATTCCGTCAAATGTTTTGACCAACATCAGCATCTAGACTACTTGGACTCGAATTCTGTCAGTGGCTCAATAACATTAATCTTATTATAAATCCCAGTAAAACTGTGAGAATGACCTTCTCAAATAGTCTATGTAAGATAGGTTTATTGCTTGATGATAGGTTAATTTCAGAGGTTGAAGAATGTCGAATTTTAGGTATTTATCTAGATTCTAATCTTAACTGGCAACCTCATGTGGATCACACTTGTTCTAAATTAAGTTCAGTAATCTTTATTTTAAGAATATTATCCCAATATTGTAATTTTAAGGTACTTAGATGTAAATATTTTTCTTTATTATTGAATGCCATTTAAGGTATGGAGTAACAGTTTGGGGCAACTCTTCTGGAAGAAATGTAAGAAAAATTTTCACATTGCAAAAAAAGGCTATTAGATGCATGAATAAACTGACAAGATATCATTCCTGTTCAAGATATTCAATTAACTGACAAGACTATTTTAGAATCAATAGCATCCTCACGTTTCCTTTCTTGTTTATCTATTCGCTGTGTGCAAGTGAGTGGAAAGGATATTTTTGGCGACCGAGGCGCTATTGGCGGATCATTTCAGCAAAAAATTGAGAGAATTAACATTGGAGGAGATAGGGCTAAACCTAAAATAATGTCCTGGAGAATTTGTTGTGTTCCGGATTTTAAAAATAAAACACACAATGGAAATTTCAAGTTTTACACTTTTCCAGTTGCCATACTTAAGTTTCATCAATAAAAAGAATGGTTCACTGCATTGAATGAATATTGATAGGTGAAGCTAACCTTATTGTTTTGTTTACGTACAAAAGAATTTGTCGATCAAGTAGGACCATGGAGTGCTCCATTCTAACCTGTACATGAGGTAATGTACATGAATAGTTTTTATGTTGGTTAATCTAATAAGCTGTTATTATCAACGCAAAAACTCTATTAATTATGTTTTAATAAGGAATATTCATATCATTCAATTTTTCAAATAAATGTGAGCTTGCGCCAATTTTTCATTTTCATGTAAGATAACTTATCAGCTGTTATCTCAAAGTTTTTGTCAACTCTCAAATACATCTGTTTGCGGTTGTCTGCTCTCAAATACTTGAAAACTAGGATTTTTCTAATATAACCCAGTAACCCAGCCAGACCTTCCATCAGACATCTCACTGAATTTTTTAGGTTAGCTTATTGTTTACATCAATACCGTAAGTAAGTTACCGTGATAAAAGGTCAATTTATTCTCAGAGCTTTTATAATAATTATGAGAGTAGGGATTTATGTTATCATACCGTTCATTGTTGTTGGTTATAAAACCTGAGCTTGAATTGTTTGAATACGGTAAGATGATTCATGGTTGTCATCTGTTGATCTTGAATCTGTTTCATACAGTAGTTGACTCAATTTAAGCTATCAGAATTCAGTGGCATAATGCATTATTATGATTTTTTCAATGTGAAAGTAACTTAATACATAAGTTACAACTTTGAAGAAGACTCTGGCACCATAGTTACTGGAATTTTGAAAATACTGTAGGCTAAAATAAAACAAACTCAGATCACATTTACGTGATCTGACTACTTTAACTAACACATATTCAAGTTAATATATAATGAAAAGTGGTTGAAAGCATGATATAGAATTCATAGTAAATGCGACATTCTAATTGAATACTATCATTAAATTACAGCTTCAGTTCAATTCAGTCTCATTGTTGGCTGGTTCAGCTTCAAACCTTGCACTTAATTCATAAAGTAGGCTTCTGTTATGCAATGCAGGTGACAGCCAACAACTAAATAATTTTGCATAAAAGCATGATAAAGTCCTGAGAATCATAAGCAATACAATTGTAACCTTGCATAATTTTAACATAGAAGCAGTTAGCTGTTATGCTATAGATAGCCTAATCACTTGCAGGTTGCATCAATCAAATGCCTACCTGCTAGAACTGATGAGATATTTTGTCTCAATTGATTTGAAGCAGCAACATTTTTCCAGAAAGAATAATATACAGTACTTTACATGACAGTACGTTATTCATAGCACTATTAAGTTATATAGGCTATCATTTCAATGAAAATAAAACCATGAGTTTGATTAATTGTGAACTAGAAGATTCTAAATCCCTTCCAGTCACATTAAATAATGTTTAAAAAGTCTAATTTGCGCTGAATTCTAGTAAATATGATTATTTATAGCCATAAAAGTATGAAAGGGCGTTTTACACTTATCAATTACCCAGAATATTTCAAGGTCTCAAAAAGTAGTTTATACTGATTTTAGCTCATAACTTACTGGTTAATATTACAGTGAGTATGTATGTATGAATGTCTGGCTCAACAGCCCATGAAGGGCCTAGGCCTACCAGCTGGTTGCCAATTTCAAATTCACTCTACTATACAGCCTGCCCAAGCCAAGAAGACACCCCGGCACGACAGGAAAACAGCCCCAGCCCATCCAATACTGGCCCAAAAGCCATTAAGTACAGTGAGTACAATAATTTATTATTCTATAGTCACTGTGATACATAGAATAGATGAATTATATGAATTATATTACTTCATATTACTCAAATAAAAGTAATTATTTGATAATAGATGACATTGGACATTGTAAGCTTCTAAAATTGAAAGTTCCAACTTAAGATTTCCGCCATCTTGGATTTGTAAAAATTGTGAGATGATGGTACTTTACGGCCCATTCTACACGGGCGTAGCAAACGCGGCAGAAACATCGTGTTAACGCAACAAAATTTTTTGCAAACTACACGAGGTGTAGCAAACGCGTGAAGAGAAAATCAAAATGGCTGATGAACCTAACCTAGAAAAAGTGATACAAAACCCAGCTGATCAACGCGCGCTCAACAGAACACATTGTGTTAAATGGGCTTGTCTACACGAGCAAAATAATCACGCGTTCTCAACACGTTGCTAACGCCCAGCTAACGCTGACCTCGACGTTGGCAACGCGTTGACGCCCGCTAACGTTGTGAAAACGCGTGATCATTTCGCTCATGTAGACAAGCCCATTTAACACAATGTGTTCTGTCGAGCACGCGTTGCCGACGCGACGTTTCTGCCGCGTTTCCTACGCCCGTGTAGAATGGGCCTAAATGATTCTTATATTGATTTGAAAGGCAAAATAAATTGAGGAGATTGCGATAAAAAATACTTGAAATTACACTAAAAAACACATTTGAAACTTTTTCCTACTTTTCACATAGGCCCAATGGTAACTGTAGGAAAAATTTAATGTGTAACTCGAGCATAAAGTGTTATTGCTGCACTCGAGAAACGTTTTTCGGCTCGTGAAAAAAACTGTTTCACTCATGCAGCAATCCTTCACTTTACGCACTAGTTACACAAATAACTTTTACCAACCAACAATAACATCCATAACTATTCTACAAGAGCTGCTAGTAACTATTATTTGCCCATTGTTAATTTGAATATATCAAAGAAAAATCCGTTTTATCAGGGCATAATATTCTATAATAAGCTTCCAAAACAAATAAAAACTTTAAAAGCAAATAAGAATCAATTTAGAGTTCAACTTGAAAAATTTTGATAACTGGTGGTTTCTATTCAACTAAGGAATACATGGACAAATAGTGAATTTTAATTGTTTTTATGTAACTTTGACTGTGATTTATAACTGACCTATATGTGTAAACATATGCTTGTATTCTTTGACGATTGCCTTAATTTGTAATGTACAAATTTCATGCAATAAATATTATTATTATTATTATTATCATTCACTGGTAATCAGAGCTCAGTTCATTGTGAGCATTTGAAGAAGATGGACGATAGACTCGCTCTAGCAAGTTTTGTTGTTGTAGCAGGGGTTATCAAATTCTTAAAAATAGGCGAAAAAGACCATGGTGGTGGATTAGAAGCATCCTCGCAAAACGGCCGTATGAGGGTGCTTATAATAGTTTATGAGGGACCTTAAATTACAAAGTGGTTATGAAAACTACGTGAGAATGAGTGCTTCCAATTTTGAATTCCTACTAAATCTAATAATTGCGCTTCAAGTTGCCAAAAAGAGAGCAATTTCTTCTCAACTTCCTCCACCGTTGAGTCCATTACCTCAGATATCCTTTTAAGGGCGTCAATCCTGCAATTTGAGTTATTATGGTTCGCGTTAGTTACATTCCACAGCACTGTTTCTGTTTCGAATTGTTCAATTAATTTAATTATATTATTCTTCGACCACTCCATTTTCAATGTATCAAAAGTCAAGACAATACAAAACACACAATGCACTTTGAAGACACCAACAGTTAACTGAAAGTATTTCTCGTTTGCATCACATCATGATCTGGAAACTATTGCTTCAAATCGCAAAAAATTGCAAAATAAACAGAAGTCGCGACTACATCATGTTCTCTCCAGCTAATAGAGAAGACAAATGCATTGTTCAGCAAAACCATTTATTTAGCTCGAGTACCTACACTACAGTTCATCTTTTATTATTATTTTTTTGTCACGTTGCTCAAATTCAATTATTTTTTCAAACAACTGACATAAACTGAATATATCAATTCATCATAATTACATTGTAGTCACATACAGCAGGAGAAGAGGCATTTGGATAAATAGTAATATTACGGACTATATTATTTTGTTCTTTTGAAAACAATTCTCGCCTTACTGATTTGTGAACTCCTATCATATAAGTTACTCTCATAATATAATAATAGTTTCCACTGTGGTAACAGTAATTTTGAAACAAAGTAAAACCGAGTAAGTTTAGTCTGTAGTAACAGAAGGAAAACCAAGTAGAAGTATTAAGAATAGAAGTATAACCAAGTAGAAGTATTAAGAATAGGAGTATTGATTTGGCTTGGTTGGTGTTGGTTCGGGGGCTGTGGGTTCTTTTGAGAATTTATGGCTTCTGGGCCGGTATTGGGGTCGGTAGAGGCCCCAAAACATTACAATTGGTGGAGGCGCCGGGTACCAATTGTAATGTTTTGGAGCCTCGGCGGTTCCACCAATTGTAAAGATTTGGTAGCCTCTACCAATTGTAATGATTTGGTGATTTCCACCATTTTATAACAATGGGAAGAAGTCTCCACAATTTTATGATACAGTTTTATGAAATTCGCGCAACCACCATTTATAATGATTTTAGAAAGAATGAATTTGGCAGCTGCACTTTTCTGTAATAATGTGATAAACCTTCATTTGTGATAATAGAAATGTCTCTGCTATTGTAATTACAATATGGGCGATAAATGGATAGAAAAAAAGAAAAGGTACCTATTTAAAGGTTTAATGAAAGGGGGCATCCACCAGTTTGCAGACGGGAACACTGTAATTTATTCAAGTCAAAATAACGTAGCGTGATGGTAGAGCAGGTGAAAAGATAAATTTAGCACATCTAAAGTTAAGTTGGAAAATTTGAAAGGAAAACAAATGGTTACAATGTCAAGATTTTTTATTGACCAAGAATCTATAAGAGTTTCGATATTATAGCACACATGAATCCAAATTTATGTATTCCAATATTTCTCAAAACAAAGGTATCGAATTTTACCTGATTAGTTTTTATTTCTTGTCTGAAGAGTTATCTAATCTGAGTTATTTTTTTATTTTTTTTTTTCAATTTTATTTAAAGCTTTAATTAAAATTTATTTGAAGAAATGATAATTTCAATTTTATTTGAAAAGTAAATAATTGATCATATTTATTTTATTTAAAACTTGATTAAAATTTATTTTTACAAATTAATAAAAAATGCATTATTAATTTTGGAAAGAATAAAATTGAATGAAGTATATGATTGGAACGTTACCCAAACCACTGATGGTCAATCCTTGATGGTCGCCATGGCAGAATGGAAGGCCACACGGAAAGTCCAGGTCCCAGAACTGTCTCAGGAGGAAGACGGCGAAAGAGTGTCTTTTAAAACGATTTAATTTAGTAAAAAATATGGGAAGCTTTTCCGCTAGCTGGCTGGAGGGGAGTCTAGAAGCCTAGCCCCACTCCTCTCACAGCACAACGTATTTGGATAATTTCGTCAGCAAAATTTTGAGAGCTTCCGTTCTCACGAAAACTTTCAGAAGCTAACAATATCTGAATTTAAATTTGAAAGGAAAAAATAAAATGATGAATAAAATAATGCTTAAACTTTGGGGATCTGTCGAACCTTATGGTTCATGACACCAGTTTCATATTCACCAAACTATACAGTCCGTCCAAGCAAAGAAGACACCCCGGCAAGACGGGAAAACGACCCCAATACCGGCCCAGAAGCCATAAATTCTCAAAAGAACCCACAGCCCCCGAACCAACACCAACCGAGCCAAATCAATACTCCTATTCTTAATACTTCTACTTGGTTATACTTCTATTCTTAATACTTCTACTTGGTTTTCCTTCTGTTACTACAGACTAAACTTACTCGGTTTTACTTTGTTTCAAAATTACTGTTACCACAGTGGAAACTATTATTATATTATGAGAGTTACTTATATGATAGGAGTTCACAAATCAGTAAGGCGAGAATTGTTTTCACAAGAACAAAATAATATAGTCCGTAATATTACTATTTATCCAAATGCCTCTTTTCCTGCTGTACGTGACTACAATGTAATTATGATGAATTGATATATTCAGTTTATGTCAGTTGTTTGAAAAAATAATTGAATTTGAGCAACGTGACAAAAAAATAATAATAAAAGATGAACTGTAGTGTAGGTACTCGAGCTAAATAAATGGTTTTGCTGAACAATGCATTTGTCTTCTCTATTAGCTGGAGGACACTTCTTTGCATGAAGATCTACTTTGCTCTCTTACATACCAACATTCTCTATGAACTCCTGCTATGGAGGGCATGCGGCGGGCGTCAGGAGTGTACTCTTGGTTTAGAAGTAATAGACCTTTAGCTCTTCGAGTGAAGCCTCAGCGAGACATCGTGAGCACTGTAAGCCGATCTTCATCCATCTGGGCATCCTCACAGTTTATAACCAGTAAGTTACATACTATCCAGTCTGCTACATGAATACAAGTTAAGAATACGGAGAGCAGTCATGTCCTGAGGTCTAACATTCATGCACATGGCACAAGGAGGAGACATAATTATGTTAGACATCCAACGCTGCAGGACAAACTGGAAGAATTATTATTTTCCCATTTTTAACCTGATTATTTAACAAACTATCAGCTGATGTGAGAAACCTCCAGGGGAGAGTTTTTAGGACCATAGTTAGTGCCTGGTTGAAGAGTAATCCGCTCCACTCAATGCAAGAATACTTTGATGCTGACAAGAGCAATATAATCTAACCTGCCATATTGCCCTACAGACTGTAGTACTCAATAATTAATGAGGAATGTTGGAAAGACGTATCTACTCATCGGCGGAATTGGTAGATGAGCCCCTTTCTTCGAAGAAATTACTGCCTACCAAGAGTCTTCTATCTGGTTCCACCAGTAAACGACGAAGAATTCAAGTATAGCCTACAAGTAAGAGCCTAAAGGTTTTACTTGACATCAATGACATGGTAGGCATAATAGATTGATAACATAATAATCTTCAGAAGTAACATCATCAAAAAATTTAGTCTATTGACTTATTTCCTACTACGAAATATAAAAGAAAAGATTCAATAATAAATATGAAAGTTGAATGATCTCTACATCTAATTACGGCATTTAGTGTGGTCAATACAAACCATTTGAAACACCACCGATCACAAATGTTGTGATTGACATCAAAGTAAGCATCCACACTATAGTTAGAGGCACTTCTTTAATCATAATCAAAACAATCCACAAAATATTTAGGAATAAAACGTTGAAAGTCAACTGAATTCTATGAGTCAATCACTACTTAGTTATTCTTTATCACTGATAGAAAATACACTCGACAGTGATGGACCGAAGAACAATGTTATGAAAAAAGAAACTTATACTGATGTGATTAAATTTGTGATAGATAACTAACTTAAGGTATGATTTGGCTGGTGCGTAGCGTAACGACCGTCGGTCGTGGTCAATCAGCTGTAGCCAGCTATCACAGCTGTATCACGAGTGCGCCTAACTGATTGAACCATTTGAGTTCTTGACTTACTTGTTCTAAAATTAATATAATTGTTCTAAAATAAGACATTATCATGTTTTATAGCTCTGGAATATTACAAATCATCATTTTAATATAAAAAATACCATTCAAATCACCTAGAATCAACAAGAATTCCATTTAAATTTGTACACCTACTACTAAGTTACGATCTTCCTGACATTTAGGCAACTCGCTGTATCACAGCTCTTCTTATTAAATCTCAAGGACATTACAAAACAAGACAAGAGCTGTGATTGGCTACAGCTGATCGACCACGGCCGACGGTCGTCACGTTCCGCACCAGCCAAATCCTAGCTTAATACTTATTGTAATTTTTAGGTTAGGTTAGCGTTTAAAACTTTGAACGAAAGGTGGCAGCACCTCGCGACCATCGTCAAGTTGAAAATCGTGATCGCAAGTGCGCGCAAAAGTTCAACAGGTTTTTCCAAGGCCCTAGAGATTTTCATTTTGTGCTGGAAAAACTTCGGTACCCTAGGGCCTAGGTGATATGGGCATAGGGCAGCTTACATTAGGTAAAAAAGCTTGTATTGTAGAAATGTGAAAAATTTCAAGCTCGACAATACATATAATGAGCTGGGCAGGGCCGTCGCGTGAATTATAGCGCCCCGAGGCAAGAACAACCGTGACGCCCCCCCCCAAACTATCACTACGTTTAAATGTCCACCACCACGCTGTCTGCTACAGTTCACATACCGGTACTATGTACAATTGTTCATGTTCGAATGTAAGCAGTGGCGTATCCAGGACATTATTAGGGGGGGGGGGAGTTGTTTGCTTTTTCAAATTTCTACTATCATATGTTGGCGGTTTGACGTCTAGTGGGATCGGACTCCCCAATCGTGGTTGGGGGTGCAAAGAGGTTTATGTGGGAAACCTTCCGGGGGGTCTGGGGAAAAATTTAACTGAAAACTCTTGTTTTTAGACAATCTAGAGTTTAAAACCTTATAATTTTTTGTAATTGAAATCCAAAGTTTTTAATTGGATTTATTTATTGAATATACAGAATGTTTCAGGTGAAATGAGCAATACTTCTCAGGCAAATTCCTTACATCAATTATAGAAAAAAGTTCCATGAGACTCACCCCCAAAAACGCTTTGTTATCGAATTAACAATGGCAAAAAATTGACATTTTTTAAAAAATATTAATTTTTCTAATTTTTTAGAGGCTTTATTTGGGTTCTACGATTATCAAATCCTTTGTAAAATTAGCTGCGGAATTCAATAGAAGTTTGTAACTTCAACGGTTATTGAAATAATTGGGAAAATATGCTAAAAATACTCAATATTTCAACAATTAAGGGTATAACTGGATATGAAGTCATAAATTTGTAATCTTAATAGATGGAGGTTGTTTCTTCAAATAAAAAAGTTTTTTTATATAATTAATCATAGAACAAGACTTCAGAAATTGTACGAAACAATAATTATTTAACACCTCTAGGAGAGCCAGGAAGTTGATGCGACGATTGCTTACTTGTCAATTATTTATTTATTTTACATTCACTATTACAAGTTGTCAAATCTAAAAATGGAGAACAAAATTACAATCAAGAGGCGCCCCCAGGCCACAGCGCCCAAGGCGATCGCCTCGGTCGCCTCGCCCAAGCGACGGCCCTGGAGCTGGGGAAGAAAACTGCATATGTTCTTAAGAAACATAGTAATAATAATCATTCATTCAAACAATTAAATATAGAAGGCATGACGACGAGTACAACAGACATAATGCCAAAAACTTTTCCTCAACCAATTTATACTAACATAAAAGTATTAGCAGTAGTATAGTAGTAGCCTAATGCTGCTATGTAGTGGCTCGGCTCCAGAAGAAGCCAGCTCCCACTTTAAAGTATTATTATTTATTGACTTTTACAAAGGCAAAGATAGTAGCTTATTACTACTTGTCATTTTTTGTACGCAGTGCGTGGTGTAGTTTCGGAAAGCTCCACTTATTGATGTAGGCTACCTACCTGAATCAATAAATGTTATTATCTATACAGAGTAGGGGAGAGTGGTGTAACTTATTTGGCCAGTTCTGCTTCTAAGATTTTTTAAAACGTTATTTTGGCTTAAAAGTAACATGTGTTTGTACCTGCAGGGGGGCAGAATTTATTCTGTCTGGGGTGTGGTAATCCTCTGGGTTCCTGATGCAAGTGGTAGATGTAGGCTGGTTGGCAACTAACACCGTTGCGTCCCAGCTAAAGTAGGGTGATCAAGTAGGAACACCTGAAGCATCAACTGCACAATCCAAGCCAACATATGGTGGAACAGCATATGCCTAAAGCTGCATGGTCAGGGGAGTACCTGACATCAAGTATGCAAACTCTGGATACCAGGTGCCCTCCAGTTTCAAGAAGCCTTCCCTGGGTGAATGCGGAGCTCTGCCCTGGGTGACTGAATAAGTCTCCAGCTACTTGTGGGAATCTTATGGATACCAATTTAAAAGTAACAAAAGAGGCTGAACAGCCTCAAACATCTAACAAGGATAGGGGATCTCCCCCAAACTCTACCGACCTGGAACAGGTTTCAGAGTTATTGCTGACTCAAACCTGCCAGGAAACAGTACATGTAGTGGAAGGCACTACAACTGAAGGTTCTGCAATTGGATCTGAGGATTGTGCGGACCCATCTCTGACAGAAGTTAAACAGCTTCAGAAGGGTGGGTCCATAGCTTATGGTCTGGATGAAGAAGTCTCAAAGCAGCTTTGGTTGAGCTCCAGACTAGGAGGTGCAAGGAGGAAGAGGATGAAGTTCTGGTTGAAGAAGGGTCTCTCTGCTAAAGAGGCCTGGAAGCACAGTCTTCAGCCTATGACAATTATGCACCAGGAGGGGACCAGTGGAAAGAGAAATCAATCCGACAGCTCCACTCCAGACAACAAGGCATCCAAGAGGTCTAAACAGACTCAGGAAGCCTCAAAATCAAGGGTAGCAGGTAATGCCAGTTATCACCCTCCCCCTGGCAAGAGCTTTGTGCAGGCGCTGGCAGGGGTAAGGGTGGGCATCCATTATCCACCAAAATTACCCAGACAAGCTCCTAACAGTAGAGCAGATGAACACCATGGAAGAAGCTGTGATTGCTTAAATCACAGAGGTGCTTAACAGCCCGAATTCAGTGGATTGAGCAGGAAGCCAGGGTACATGATCATCACTTATGATGATCAACCAACATCAACCTGGTTGACAGAGGCAGTAATGAGAATAATGCCTTGGGTGAGAGCTAAACTGAAGGCGGTGCTAGAGGGAGAAATTCCTCAATTGCATGTTGTAATGGCTTACCTTCCAAATAGCAGTTTGGACTCAAGCAAGAACATTCTTAAATGCTTGAGAGTCCAAAATAGAGACTTGAGGGTGGCTAATTGGAGACTCCTCAAAAGAAGTGAAGAGGGTAAGGTCACTCTAGTCACCCTCTCTATTGATGGTGCATCAGCTGCCAAACTTCATTTGATCAAGGATCATTTGTATCCTACAAGTTTGGCAAGGTGCAACTTTGGCTGAAACAGGGAGCAAAAAAGCCTGCAGCCAGAAAGACTGGACCAGAAAGACAGCCAGTGGCAAGTAGTGCTGAAGAGAGGGTGGGAGCTAAGGAGCAGCCTAGGGCTGAACAGCCCCTCACTGTGGCTCCTCCTGTCCAGAAGCCTATAGGCTACTTTAAAGATAGAAGAGAGAAGAAGGCTCCATCCAAGGAGTTCTTCAAAGAGGGAAAAGTAGACACCAAAGGCCCCTCCACGACAACCAGGAAGGTGAAAGGTTCTTCACAGCCTGCACAAACTGGTAGAGTGGAAGATGCAGGAAAGAGGCCAGGGACATCCACCCAGGGCCCTGCAGCAAGACAATGAAGTTTTGTCTGCTGCAGGCCAACCTCTATCATACAAAGGCAGCATCAAGCGTGTTGGACAGGAGGTTTGCCATTCAGGGGCTAGATGCTGCCCTAATCCAAGAACCCTGGGTCTGGAGAGGAGCAGTTAGAGGGCTCACAGGCCAAAAAGCTAAGTTGATCTACCATTGCCAACATTCTTGTCCAAGAGTTGCAATAATGTTAGGTGCTTTCCTTTGACAGGGTTCATAGATCAGGAACTTGTTGCGGTGATAATTGAGATCTCCACACCTGGAGGTAGCAAAGAGGTTATTATAGCCTCTGCTTACTTCCCAGGAGATGTGGACAGCATTCCAACACCAGAGGTGGAGAGGTTGGTGCAGCATGCCAGGGGTAGAGGAACGTCCCTCATAATAGGGTGCAATTCAAACGCCCACCACACAGCATGGGGAAGCACCAACATCAATGTCAGAGGTGAGTTACTTCTTGACTTCATATACTCAAATGTCTTAGAGATTATGAATATAGGTGACAAACCAACCTTTGTGACTGCTAGTCACCAGGAAGTCCTAGACTTGACACTGGCTGATGGGTGGGCAAGTGGGTTGGTGTCTGGATGGGGAGTCTCATCTGAGGCCCCATTGCCTGATCACAGACATATCAGGTTTGACCTGGAGGTTCTGGAGGAGACTCTGCATACCTATAGAATCCCTAAGTCTACAGATGGGGCTCTATATAGGGAGGAACTGGCTTCAATCACAAACCAGATAAACCCTCCCATTGTGAATGAGGAAGGCTTAGAGAGCAAAGTCACAAAAATCAAAGAGGCTATAATAGAAGCCTACACCAAGGCATGCCCTTCCAGAAGCAACAGGGTGTGTAGAGATGTACCCTGGTGGAACAAAGGGCTTAGCAGGATTAAGGCTAAAACAAGAAAGCTTTTTAATTGGGCAAAAAGTTCTGGAAACTGGACTGAATATGAAAATGCCTTGACCAAATACAACAAGGAGTTGAGACAGTCCAAACGAAAAACATGGAGGGACTTCTGCTTAGGTATAGAGTCACTTCCAGTACTGTAGCCACCAGGCTATAGAAGGTCCTGCAGAAAGACCATGTTAACCCACTAGGCTCCCTATTGAACCACAATGGGGAGATGACAGGTAATTGTAGAGAGACTATTGAACTTCTGCTAGATACTCACTTCTCTGGATCTGAGATCAGGGGGACAGGGGCTGAAGAATCCCCCAGAGTTACTAGCAAATCCCAAAGGGAACTAGCCTGGGCTCAAAGAACAGCGGGTAACATCTTCACCCCAGGTAAGGTGGAATGGGCCATAAACTCATTCAGCCCTTATAAAGCAGCAGGGGCAGATGGTATATTTCCAGCCCTGCTACAAAATGCCACAGAGGAAATTAAGTCCTCAATGGTCAAAGCATTTTGAGCTAGTTATGCTATGGGTTACATTCCTATAAGATAGAGACAGGTTAGGATGGTATTTGTGCCAAAGACTGGTGGCAGAAGCCCTCTTCTGCCTAAGTCGTACCGCCCAGTAAGCCTTAGCTCTTTCATGGTTAAAACCATGGAGAAGGTAATTGATAGATATATAAGGGATGAACTGTTTAACAATAACACTTTTAATAAGTCACAACATGCCTATCAGGTTGGACATTCCTCTATAACAGCCTTACATGTCCTCACCAGGGAGGTAGAAAAGGCTTTAGAGGAGAAGGAAATGCTAATTGGGGCGTTTATGGATGTGGAAGGGGCTTTTGATAGCACCTCATTTCCATCTATTGAGATAGCAGTCATGAGAAAGGAGGTTGATAGTGATACCGCCTCCTGGATTATGTCAATGCTCAAGAATAGGCTGATAACTGCTGAAATGGGTAGTGAGTCAGTAACTGTAACAGCCCTGAGAGGTTGCCCCCAAGGAGGGGTTCTTTCGCCTCTGCTATGGGCTATTGTTATTGATGATCTCCTAGAACAAGTGGCAGTCAGAGGATACAGGATGCAAGCTTATCCTGATGACCTGGTCCTTGTGATAAGAGGCAAATCAGCTAACACCCTGTGTGACCTGCTGCAAAGGGCCCTCTCCTTCATAGGGAGGTGGTGTGAAAAGGAGAATCTTCAGATCAATCCTGAAAAGACGGTAATTGTTCCATTCACCAGGAAAAGGAAGCTGAACTTAACAGCTCTAACTCTGGGAGGAACCAACAATTCCGTTTTCCACAGAAGTGAAATATTTAGGGATAGTCCTTGACCAAAACCTTCTGTGGAATAGACATATTGAGAGGACTCTTACAAAGGCCACAAAGGCTATAGGGGCCTGCAGGAGGCTGTGTGGTAAGAAATGGGGGCTGAGGCCCAGTATGCAGTTCTGGGTTTACCAGACTGTAATACTGCCTATGGTTACTTATGCCGCACTGGTTTGGTGGCCTAAGGTGGGAACAGAAGACTACTGCAAATAAACTTAAAAAATTGCAGAGGTTGGCCGGTCTGGGCATTAGTGGAGCCACAGGCTCCTGCCCAACAGCTGCGCTGGATGCAATATTTGGAATGTTGCCTCTGGCGCAAGAGGTCAAGAAAAGGGCAGCACTAAGTGCCCTCAAAATGACCGGTAACAGGAATATCAACAACTCCATGGAGAAAGGTCATTTGACAATATTAAAGGAGTTTCCTGAATTAGCTATGGCTTTAGCTGTTCTGGACTTTAAAAACAGGGAATACTTAATGGATTGCCCCTACAAAGTCACAATCCTGGAGAGTGACAGGGGTGGAAGAGAGTATTCTTGGGAGTCAAACGCCCTGAAGTGGTACACTGATGGAAGGGAGGACAGGAGTTTGAATATATGGGCCAGGAACTAAATTCTATAAGGCCCTGGGAAAAATGGCAACTGTCTTTCAGGCCAAGGTAATGGCCATAGAGATGTGTGCTAATCAACTCATTGAAAGAGGACTGAGAAGGGCAAAGATCTCTATTTTGAGTGACAGCCAGGCAGCCCTAAAGGCAATGCAGGCCTGTTCCAGTAGCTCAAAGCTGGTAACACAGTGTCAAAAGTCCCTAAGGGAACTGGCTGTCAGGAATCAGGTTAGCCTGATGTGGGTACCAGGGCACAAGGGTATCTATGGAAATGAAATAGCTGATCGCCTTGCAAAAAATGGTGCAGATACTCCATTTGTAGGACCGGAAGGCAACCCTCCTACTGGAGGAGGCAAGAGAACTGGACTTCAAGGCCCTGAGTAAATTCTGCTCTGGCCTTGGATTATGGAACATGGCATAAGCCAAAGAGGGGATGCCACAAAAGATCAAATAGCGGTCGCGGTGGCTAAGGGTTACAAAAGCCCAACCCATTTGAAAAAAAAAACAAAAAAACATGTGTTTGTGTGAATTTAAACTTCAATTAGTTAACTATCTTCTTGGTATCATTTTTCTAACTTTATCCAAAGTACCTTTTTTATTATTTTAAAAATCACTACCAAGTGGTCAAAGGAACATCATGGTGTTGTACTTTTGACCAGTGCATGTTGTACCTTTGACCAGTCGTTAAATTGGATATTGGGATGTTGGTTTAGGCCAAGTTAAGCCTACTGGTATGGTAGATTGAAATAAATAAAGTAAAATGCATACAATAGAAGCACTTATATTAATTAAAATTAATCTTAACTAAAAAATAGGCAGTATTTTTCAAAGATGATTTTTTTTTTTTAAATCTACACCAAAAGATAATATTCTACGTTGACAAGCAGAGCCTCCCTTGCACCTGGATGATGAAGCTTGGCGACAATATCTTCAACATCTATTTTATAGACAGCTGCATCATCTTCCAAAGGAACAACCTAGTCCAAGGAACAACACAGCTATTTGGTCAAAGGTACAACGCAGTGCTCCTTTCCTTATTCCTTTCCAATTCCTGCATTGAGGTTTGTGGATTCAAGTGATGCAGCGTAAGATAGTTTAAATAGTAAGAAGTAGTGTAGATTCACACAAATTCAATGAAACTAACTCTAAGAAATGCGAGTGGAATTTTTTTTACTCTCCACTGGTGATGTTAGTTGCAGAATTTTTTCGCTCAAACGAATCAAACAACAGTCTCGAAGCTAGAATGGTAGGATTCCCTAGTGGGAACTCTATGAACTATGACTATTAGATTTATGAAAGGGCCACTAGGTGCCTCGGTAAGCTCAGTGGTTAAAAATTCGCTCCGGCAGCTGGCGGTCGGAAAGAGTGCATTATTATTTCAAATGCAATTCTATGATGGCTCAAATCATATCACTTATAATGAGGTTATGAATTCAAAGGTACCGTTTTTGAAAAAACACAATTTTCGGCAAATTATTCGCCATTTTCTCCGCCATTTTTGATTGGATTTTCTTCCGTTGATGGCTCAAATTGTAGGGCATAATAAGGGTATTATACACACCAATTTTAAAAACTATCAAGTTATTGGTCGATTTGTAGTGATTTTTTAAAAATCTTCATCCCCTAATTTCACCCCCTTCCCTTGGACGAATTTGGCTGGTTAACGAACTTGACCGAGATATTAACACTAATGATTTTTGTGCAAAATTTGGTCGCTCTCCGACAAGCCCTTCGTGAGTTATCGTGTTAACAAGAATCTGTACATAAATAAATATGGTATATAGAGTTATATGAATTTGAAGGACATCAGATTCGTGTTCTAGGGGCTCGGAAACGTGTACAAAATAATTATATAACATCATAAATTTTCGATTGTCAGGGCAAGATCAATAGTGCATTTTTTCGAATGAAATGCACTAAAAGGTACATTATGGTCAAAGATACACCACTCTCCCCTACCTATAGAGTATACATACAATACACGTCTGATGTCTTACATCAGGTACCTTTCATTTGTCTAAGATGAAACTATATATGGTACATAGTAACTTATATAAGAGCTTAAATTTATTTAAAAAAAGTGGAATCAATTTACTAAAGTGGCCAGAATTTACTCCAAAAAAGTGGAATCAATCTAAAGAAGAATCGATATTCTATGATCTTCTAGATTCAATAAAAATATAACTTAATTTTTTCCTAAAATACTGAACAATAAAAGAGCTTTGATATTTTATGTTTTTGTTAACTACGGTATTGAATTAAATTAGTGTATAAATTACTTAATGATATTAATTTTATAAAATATGCATCAAAATTTCCAAAATATATGACAGTATCTTTTATAATTTTATTTGAGTCAGTAGGCTACCTTTAGTCACAGAGGAGCTAAATCTCCTGTATTTAGGATTTAGCTCCTCTGTGCTAAAGTAAAAAATTCAAAACGCAAATATTAAGCAAGCGAAATAATTGATTAGTAGCTTATAGCTGTAGTCTACTATTTATTGCATAGTGCCTATGCATAGGTAAAAATTATTATTATCAAGAAACAAGAATTATGATATTGTAACGTATTACAAGTGGTGTAACTTCGTTTTTAATATAAATTGAACAAATTCGGTGCTGAAGTTTTAGAAAAATTATATAATGCAGGAAGGTAAATCAATTGCCATACTTGCCTGCAGTGTTGGCATTGAATGCTGATGAGTAGAGATCTTTGGCGGCTCTAGTTATTCTTTTGATGTTTTCAGATAAGGAATACATGCGTGACTGATGTTCATCAGTAGCGAGTTTCGGTTCCGTGGGGGCAGATGGTATGGCGATTTCTAGGCTAAAAACGGGGGCGGCAGTCAGAGAAATAGCCGTTAAGAGGCAGGTGGTCATGATAAGAGGCGGCATTGAGTAAAACGAACACAGTAAAAATTTGACTTGCATTACACTCGAGTTGAAACTACGGTACGACTGAGATCGAAGATGGAATGCTTTTCTGCTACGGGGTTTCCAATATCATCGCGCTTTAGAAGATAAGATAACAGCATCCAGACATAATCTGAACCAACCGCTACAAGTTAATTAATTAGGACTGAAACCTAATCAACGTCCAATTTTTATCACTTTTAATGTGCATGATAATGTTGTATTTTATTCAATAGATTTTCCTTACAGCCAGCAAATGAATGGGCTTTGTCCTACATGATTCTAGCAAACGAGTAGTCCACTGTTTACTCATAAAAAATACTATAGACAATTAAATTTATTTATACACGAACCTTCAATCTTCAATCTCTTATTCTTTACAGTTGACTAAACTCTCACATCATGGGCGTAGTTTTTTTTCTGTTGCCATCATATCAACTGAAAAATGTTTTTTTAGGAAAGGTAAAGTTCATTCTATTTTCTATATGGGCTCTTTTATTTAAAAAATGGTTGCGTGTTAAATTCAATCATGATTTTGTTGATAATACTACTACACTCATTCTGATTGAATATGGGTAATTTTATTCATTAATTTATTTTCAAGTGGAATTGAATCATTATTGTTGTTTAAACGGATAAAAACTACTTTCATTAAGGTTGGGCCTATATTTAAATAAAATCAGAAATGAAATTGACTTACGAAATGAACTACATATCCTGTATGATATAATAACCCATTGTAATTTTTGTCTAAATATTTGTAAAATAAAGTGATAATTTTCAGAAGAAAGATATTTTTTCAGAAATCGTTATTTCACTCCATTGGAATCAATACGAGTATTTTCTATATTAAATTTGTCATTGTCGACAAAGTAAGCCAAGAAGTTCCAGATACAAGGAAGAAAAGCGTGTTATTCCAATTTAATTCACTCGAGTTATAAATTTAAATATTATTTTTATACATTTACAGTAAAACTATTAATATCATTATTCTATAATAATTTCGGCAGAAAGTGTACAATCAAAATACCGCTATAGATTTAGCAATAACCTTAGCGGTATGGTCTGAGAAGTAAGAAACATTGTGATGTTTCTACATCCACTACGATTCAAGTTAGTTATGTTTTGATATTTTCATATTGATTATTTATACGCATATTTTTTCTTCAATCACATTAAGAGAGATTTGCATAATTTTGTGATTATAAATTTATTGCAGCTGACATCTAAAGGTGCCTGTTTCATAAAAATTAGAAGTCTCTGAAGGAACAGGAAAAACTTCAATAAACTTCCAAATTTATTACAAACTACATAGAACGACGCAGTCCAATGCATGTCTGATGAATATTAATTTGTTTACTTCCTTTATTAAAAGGCTTACAAATTTTATAAGAATGGCTACAATTCTCAAGTCATATTGAAATGTATGATAGTTTGTCGAATACATTTGATGTTTCTGGCATATCAAAATGAAAAATATTATAATCCAGATGTTTGCTTGATAGAGGCTAATAAAATTTACCACTCAACCTTAAACTTTCTATAATTATTATTGTATTTTCAACTGACTATCACAAATATCAAAACATTACAATTACAAAAACTAAGCTCTAGCAACAGCACCATCAGCGGCAGCTACGTTTTTATCATTATTATCCACGACTGTGCTTAAATCGGTTGATTTTTTGTCTTGTTCCCCTCTTCTTCCTCTTCCTCTTCAGGTTCATCGGCAGTCATCCTATAAGTGAGTATTCCGGGCTCCGTTGGCGGCCTCCAATCTGGAATTATTTTTTCATGGATCCGCCACGTGCCATACCTGTTGCTCAAGTGCTTTTCGAATACAACATACTCCAGCACATCTTTGGCCAGAATCTCGCTTCCATAGATTAATCTCCCAAAACGGTCGTAAACAGCAAGCATCTGAATTAGAAACAAATTGTTCAAGAATGAAATACGCTTATTCAAAAATAATATAGACCTACAGTACAATTAAAATAATATAATGGTAAACTTCATATAAATTTAATTCAGGTGTATGACGTCCCCTAATATTGTTTTTCCATATTAGGTCATTTTTCAATCAAGTCGTCTTCGTCTTGATCAAGTTGATAGATTAAGGCCCGATTTTCCCAATGCGGTTTAAGCAAAGCTATGGCTCAAATAACAACTGTTTGTATTTAAGAAGTATAGGGGTATCGGTATAGGGTGCTGCTCGATCTGCCCGGCTCACGCCATCACAACTCTATTCAAACATAACTATTTTGTTATAAATGTTTGCTTTGTTATTAGGGCTACTAATGTAGGCTATAGTAAATCAATAAATAATCAAAGTACCATTTTAAAGTTATTTTTCCTACAGATAGCAAAAAAAGTGCATCTTTACACACTGAATAGAGTTTCTAAAATGGGTCATTCTCACACGAGTGCCTAAAATACTTTACGCACTAGTGCGTAAAGTAATCTGGACTTTCCAGATTTTCAACCAATCACAGAAGAGGAAGTTTTTGAAAATGGGTTTTTCCAAAACTGGTGGATTGTGTACATTCAATGTATCAGTCAATTCTGTCAGTATTTTTTATCAGTCCATTTATTCAGTGCATCCTATCAGTCCACTCTTTCAATCCATCAGTTCAGTTCATCATTCCATTGTTTCAGTCCATTCTGTCAGTTCATTGTCATCAGTGCATTCAATCAGTCAATTTTTTCAGTGAATTTCTCAGTCCATGTTATAAGTCCATTCTGTCTCTTCAATTTTACATTCCATTCTGTCAGTCCATTTCATCAGCCCATTATCAATCAGTCCATTCTTTTAAACCATTTTATTAGACCATTTTTTAGTCCATTTCATCTTTCCATTTTGTCAGTCCATTCTGTCAGTTAACTCTACCAGTCCATTTTGTCAGTCTATTTCATCAGTCCATTCTGTCAGTTTATTTTATGAGTCCATTCATCTTGTAACTCCATTTCATCCATCTATTCTGCCAGTCTATTCCATCAGTCCATTTCATCAGTCCATTCTATCAGTTCATTTTATCAGTTCATTCCATCAGTCCATTTCTTCAGTCTATTCTGTCAGTTAACTCTACCAGTCCATTTTGTCAGTCTATTTCATCATTCCATTTCTGTCAGTCCATTTTGTGAGACCAATCCATCAGTCCATTTCATAAATTAATTTTTTCATTTCATCTCATCAGTCCATTCTGTCAGTCCATTTCATCAGTCTATCCTGTCAGTTAATTTCATCATTCCATTCTGTCAGTTCATTTCTTTCAGTCCATCTCATCAGTCCATTCTGTCAGTCTATTCCATCAGTTCATTTTTTCAGTCCATCTCATCAGTTCATTTTTTCAGTCCATTCTGTAAGACCAATCCATCATTGTAAGTTCATTTCATGAGTTCATTTTTTCAGTCCATTCTGTAAGACCAATCCATCACTGTAAGTCCATTTCATGATTTTTTTTTCATTTCATCTAATCAGTCCATTCTGTCAGTCCATTTCATCAGTCTATCCTGTCAGTTAATTCCATCATTCCATTGTGTCAGTTTATTTCATCTTTCCTTTCTCTCAGCTCATTTCATCAGTCTATTCTGTCAGTCCATTCCATCAGTTTATTTTTACAGTCCATCTTATTAGTTCATTTTTCCAGTTCATCTCATCAGTCCATTCTATCAGTTTATTTTATCAGTCCATTTTATTAGTCCATTTGTACATAGTGTATTATAATCAGTTGAGTGAGATCATATAATATAATTACCCTTCTTGGTGATCCTACAACCCCCAATTTATATGTATAGGTCTCTAAATCAACATCCTTCTAATTTTTTTCACATTTGATGGTAACTGTAGGAAAAATGTAATGTGTAACTCGAGCTTAAAGTGTACTTGCTGCACTTGAAAAACTTTTTTCACTCGCCTTCAGCTCGTGAAAAAACTGTTTCACTCGATGCAGCAATCTACCACTTTAGGCACTAGTTACACAAATAACTATTTCAATATAATTCACTTAAAAATGACTTAAAAGTAGTGATGTAAAATACCCGAGTATTTAAAACTTGGGGTAAATACCCAAAATTCATAAATACCCGGAATATATTCATATTAATATTATTCATTAATATTTTGTAAATTCATAAATTATATTTATAATTCATAAATTTTGTCATCATTTCACTATCATTGAAGGCGCTTGAATGCAAAAAGACAAGTAAATCTTTTCTAAATTCAATAAAAATTATAAATACCCAGTTTTTGGGTATTTATCCGGGCCTCAAGTAAATACCCAATTTATATTTACCTACCCACTGGGTATTTACCCGGCCCACATCACTACTTAAAAGAGTACTTTTATTATTATTTATACATTAGTAGCTCAAAGTAAACATTTATAATAAAGTAATCAAGTGAATAGAGTTGTGATTGCTAGAGCAGGGCAGCTGGAGCTGCCGCTTGGGAATGCTACCTCAAGCTGCATTGGAGAAAGTGGGCCAGAAAGGCTACAAATAGAAAATAGGTTATTCAGCCAAAATAGGAACCCAATCTATACTCGTGAAATTATACTAGATATTGATGAATATACTTATTATTCATCAATTTTTTAAATAAATGGTTCTTTCTTTATATGCCTTATTTTAATTTTATATAGTTCTTGATTGTTCCTATTTCGACGCTTCTAACAGTCTCTCTATCATCTACTTAATCGGATGACTAAGATACTATCTTCTTGATCAAGACGAATTGACTCAATAATGACCTGGTTTGGACGAGCCATTACGTCCACTCCAAATATTAATCTGGAGTTTTTATTTTCTCAAACTACACTAATAGAGAGAAATTCTGTATTTCTTCTTAAACTTTTCATTTCTTCTGCCACTAGTTCCAGAATACAAATATCAGTTTATCATTTATCAATTTGCTTCTTGAATTAAAATTATTTCTGTTCATCTTCCTGCACTTTCTGATTAGTGCGTGTAGAGAAAGTGCAGTAGAGAAAGTTGAGTCTTGGTCAAGTGGTAGAGTTTCCAAACTTCGCCACGTCATTAAAATAAAGAAATCATTCTATTATTTTCTATTTATACAGTAATTTTAAAGCAAGTAATTCTATAAAATATCATCACGAAAATATAATTCTCATATAGATTGTTGAAACGTAGCTGAATGTGTTACAACCTACTTAAACAATATAATCCAGTCAATTATTGTAAAAATAAACCCGTTAGGGGGAAAACATATGAGGCTGATTCAGTCCCCATAGATTATCATCATATAGACACGAGCTTTGCCAAAAGTCCCCACCACTAACCACCATATAAGTTGACAGGATTGTTGTACCGGAAAAGGTCTTATTTCGTACCAAGTTGCTGTGAATAAAACAGGTGGAATATTCCGAGAAAATCTGTCAATATTTCAAGAGCTTCTGGGAGAAGAAAGAGCAAGCTGATGTTTCGAAAATAACACTATGAAATATTTTCGACTGTTGGTGAATCTGATGTAATACCTGTTCAATACGAAGAAATGAACTAGTATTGAGTATTAATAAGAATAAAAATTGTAATAGTCCTGAATTTTTATATTTTTAAACGGATTGATCCAATAGAAGAATAATTTTAAAAAATCATATATGACATTAATATTGCGACATAGATTATCTATACTCTATTCAAGATCACTTGAGACGGAATAAACAAACTTTTTGAGTGTGTATGCGTGTAATGGAAGGTCTTCTTCTATGCGAAACTTTCGGCCACAGACCAACAGCTGTAGCCAGCTGAAAAGAGTCAGCTGTTCGACTGCAGCCAATTTTTTGGCATAGAAGAAGACCTTCCAATACATGCACACACACGCAATAGGTTTGTTTATTTCGTCTCAAGTGATCGTGAATGGACTATAGTTAATTTATATTGTAGCTTCAATTCTATTGACTTGAAGTATAACAAGACCATAGTGTGAGAACAAAATATAAATACAATAAATTGTTCAATAAGAATAACATTGCTCACCTGTTGAGAATGGAATCTGACAGTCAGTTGAGCGAAATAATTCTCCTTGGTGATGATACTGGTGTGTCTGGCATGAACTACTCTAGGTGGCTCAATTGATTTCAAAAACTTCCAATGAATAGTTTTCCTCTTAATATTATAGAGCGCTTCCTGCAACAAACCAATTGATATGAAATAAGAGTTTTAGTTAGTCCTTCATTTGAATGTATGAGCAAAACAAGAATGAATCAACCATAATTTTCTTTCAATAATTTTAACATTTTCAGGTCACATTATTAATATAATCCTCCATCTTAAAATTGATGATCCTCATTTTGCACCAGTGAAAAAAATTTAAAAAGGCGTTCGAAAGGGTGGCATGAGGTGACCGACAAAAAGAGTACTCAACCTCCCATATCATTCAAAAGTGTACGATATTTTCAAGAAGGCTACTGCAAGATTCTCGATTGAGTGTTCATCTGGTGGCAGGTACCCTAAATACAGACCCGATGGTACACCAAATAATTACCAAGGAGCGCGATCCAAAATTACTGTAAATTTCACCACAACAACGCATCTAATCGTACCTCGTTTCGTCAGACCGTATCTGGCCCGTATTTGCTTCGCTGTTTCCACAGCAACCCTTAGGCGGGTATTACACGATAATAGTTCTATGACATATTTCTATCATCAAACATACGTGATGATGAAATATTACCGTGTAATAAACCAAATATTATAAATGATCATATTCTATGTCATATGTTCTCCTATAGAGAACATATTATAATATCTTTGATAGTAGATGTATGACATGGAACTATTATCGTGTAATAGGGGCCTTAAGCCCAGACATGATTCCTCTCGACTTATTTTTGATTTTTATTTTTGACTTATTTTTGATGTCATATGTTCTCCTATAGAGAACATATTATAATATCTTTGATAGTAGATGTATGACATGGAACTATTATCGTGTAATAGGGGCCTTAAGCCCAGACATGATTCCTCTCGACTTATTTTTGATTCCATGGTTTGAAGCCTTAGTTTATATTACATTTATATATTACATTATTTGTCTTTGAAGTCTCCAAGGAAGAATTTGAAAATTACATGACATTTGTACTATCCACCCCTATTCTGCGAATTATTGAGAATTTCATTATTCAAGAAGATATCTCGAGATTTATTACTCAACCCGTTGGAAATAATCTCCTGAGAATTATGAAGATGATATAATCATATCATCTGTACATTCGATGATATCCAATTATAATACTTTGGAGCAATAAAATTTAATTGAAGGTCGGTTTGGTGGTTTCTGCAGTGACAATTTGAATGGATGTCATAGAAATGACCTTTCTAAAAAAAAATAACCTTTTTATAAACAAAGTAAGAAAATGAAATATTTTGGATAGAAACTGAGTATTTAGTGCATTGAGTGTCATAAATTCAGAGCAGTCATGACACAAGTGCTATCCATTGTATGGAGCATGAGTGGAGAAGATATCATCATTGACTATGGATATAAGACTATCCACTTGACTTATATCCATAGTCAATGATATCATCCAGTATTGAGTTGCAAGATGTCTCAAACTAGTCAATTTAGTATCAACTTTTCAATCAATCCAATCTGGTTTGTGATTACTTGAATTAAAATTTGTGAAAAAATCTGTACTTCCCATTCTACATTCAAGATACAAAAAAAATGTTGGTGAATAACATTAATGATTTAGTGATCTTTCAAGGACGCTTATACGTAGGTACAAAGATTTGCTTGGAACGATCAAGTCGCCAATGATGTTACACAATAACATCCTCACTAACCTCATTGGAGACAAATTATAACTGTTCAATTATTTCATGTTCAGGGTCCGGCAGAAATAACTCCCCGATTACAAAGTAACGTGATGCGGACAGTAATAAGGAGCAGAGTGGTGGGGGGCGCGTTCTTGAGTAGCTGCATACGAGCCGTTTTCAGTGTACGACATGGGGTGGTCTGGTAAACATCGTGCGTTCGTAGTGGAAGATTTTGTTAAAAATGGCGAATCGAAGATGTTGTGATTTTTTTCTGATGAAGCACACTTTCATTTTTCCGGAACAATGAATTGCCAAAATTGCAGGTACTGGTGTCAACACAACTCCCAAGAACTTCATTAACGGCCACTTCATAGCCCTAAATTAACAGTATGATGTGCTGTTTACAATTCCAAAGTGATCGGCCCTTAATTTTTCGAAGAAAATTAAGGAATTTAACCGTCAACAGTGAACGCTATTGTGCCATGCTCCGCGAATTTCTCGAGACTAAGGGAGCTTTTTGGTGAAATAGAGAACGTGTGGTTCCAGCAAAATGGTGCTACAGCCCACACAGCGCGGCAGTCACTGGCATTGGTGGAAGAAATGTTCCCTGGACATGTGATCTCGTTGCGTGGTGATATTGGCGGGCCACCACAATCGCCGGACTTAAAGATGTGTGATTTTTTTCTTTGGGGCTATTTAAAAACCCCCTATTTATTAACAGCGTCCACAATCTTTATGAGCCCTTAAAGAAGCAATTATTCAAGAGGTTGAAGCTATTCCAACGGAAATGACTCAAAGAGTAATGAATAACTTCGGGGAGAGACTCAACCAGTGTATTAACATTGAAGGAAGTCATTTAAGGCATGTTTAATTTGAAAAGTAAAGACTAAATGTACTTTTAAAAATGGCAGGATGTGTACTTTTTATCGGTATAAATAAAAATGTCCTACCTTATTTGGTTTTGGTTTTATTGGCTTCCCTTACAGGGGAGGTTTTTCTGCCGGACCCAGTACAAGGGCTTAGGGCTCTTTCAATGAAACTTAATGATTGTTGAATTGTTCATACTCACAGGATAAGCCCGCTCTGTAAGATACTGGATCAAGTTATTTCTATCGCGCCTGTAAACAGGAAATATAGATTACTTTTCAGATCAGATTAATATCAACAAGTCTTATAATAGTGATAATAATAATAATGATAATAAAAGTTTTCAATAAATGTAACTTAGATCTCAGTAGCCTAAAAACGGATTAAAACTCAATTAGGCCTAATGCAGAGCTAGTTGTTATCACTGCTTTTACACTCACTAGCATATTCTGAAATGCATATTAGTCTTTTCACAGTTTTGCAAAATGACTACAGCTGCATGTCTGAATCATCAATACCTTAATAATTCTAATAATGTACCGTATTAAATAAATAAATAAATAATTATTGCCAAGAAACAAAGTAGTCATAGGCAAAGTCAAACAGTACCCTATTGTATATCACAGTCTAAAATCACTTACAAAATAATATCAGTCATAGGCCTAATTAGATTCAACAAAATAAAATAGTAAAATTATCTACAGGCCAGAGTTCTTTATTATGCTAACAAAATATAGTTAAAGTCTAAAAAAGTACCTGTATTGCAGCCTCATTGAAATATTTAAGCATTATAATGAATATTTATTTAATATCATAAAATTCATTCAAGCCTTTTATACGGCCTTGGAATTAGCCACTCATACAGATCTTTCTTGAATTTAGTTGCTCATTGGAAAATGTTCAACACCATAGGTAGGTGATTGTACAGTCTGAGTCTGTATTGTTTGTGTTGAATCTGTTATGTTGCTGTTATCTAATTAGCAGGGTGAAAATTCATCAACTATCAATTTATTTTACTTTGATGCATTATTTTCGTATAGCCTAATTTGATAACACAATTCATTTCATCAACAATAGGAGGAAATGATTAAATTTGCTGTAATTATCTAATATGTAAATGAATGTTTTTGCATTAACAACAATAGGCCATCAAAATTGATATTTTCCCAAATTATGAACCAATTAAAGTATACTACTCACGCTGCCATGGCTTCGTGACTTTTTATGTAGATATTCTGGGCAAAAGGCAAAAAATCTTCAACTTCAAAGTCTTCATCAAATGTTCGTATTTTTCTAATAGAGAGCATAGATTTTCCCTTCTTTTCAAGAAATTGCCATGCCTGTTTCGCCCCCTATAAACACATAAAAATTGTTATAAAAATTAATACAGAAATTGGTAATCTATTTATTAATATTTCTATTGACTTTCAATTATTAATAGATTTGTGAATCAATAGATTGTTTTAAGCTGGTAAGGACACATTATCTCCAAAAATGGTGAAGAAGAAGGAATGGATGACGGATGAAATACTCAATTTGATAGAGGAAAGAAGAAGTTATAAGAGTAAAAATGAGAGAAAGTATAAAGAAGTGAATCAACTAATTAAGAGACGTATTAAGGAGGCTTAAGAGAAAAGGATTTCAGAAAACTGTAGAGAGATAGAGGGATGTGAAAGTAAGGTTGACAGTTTTAATATGCATAAAAAGATTCAAGCTATGACTGGTGGAAAAAAGGCAAGAGTGTCTGTTCTCAAGAGTAAAAATGGTAAAATAATTGCTGACATCAATGAAAAAATGAAGAGATGGATTGAATATATAGAAGAGTTGTTTGATGATCATAGAGCAGTAAATAATATTATTCACACGGAAGGAACAGGACCAGACATTCTTAAAAGTGAAGTAAAGTATGCTATTAAAAGATCTAAGGGGAGGAAGGCTGTTGGTCCAGATGAAATTCCTGTGGAATTGTTGAAGCTCATGAATGACAGTACACTTGAAATTATGGTAAACCTTTTTAATACCATCTACCAGACCGGTATCATACCACAAGAGTGGCTTCAATCAACGTTTGTACCACTTCCAAAGAAAAATAATGCTAAAGAATGTTCTGAGCATAGAACTATTGCTTTGATGAGTCACACTCTGAAGGTATTCCTGAAAATCATTCACAAAAGAATATTCAATAAGTTGGAGGCGGATATGAGTGACACCCAACTGGGTTTTAGAAGTGGGCTTGGCACAAGAGAGGCATTGTTTGGAGTTAGTGTGTTGATGCAAAGATGTCTGGATGTAAATATGGATCTTTATATGTGTTTTATCGATTATGAAAAAGCCTTTGATAAGGTACGTCATGACAAACTGTATGAAATTCTCAGAGGTAAAGATATTGACAGCAGGGATATTAACATAATTACCAATTTATACTGGAATCAAACAGCAAAGATCAGGATTGAGAATGAGATGAATGGTGATATGAAGATTTGTCGTGGAGTTCGTCAGGGATGTATCCTTTCACCATTGTTGTTTAATGTATACATTTTTCAAGAAGCTTTGATGGAGCAAAACGTTGATCTCTCCATGACACATTTTTGACGCAGGGAGTGAAAATGAGTTGCAACATTTGATAGAGAACGTGCATATCTACAGCAATAATTATGGATTGAAGTTGAATCTGAAGAAAACCAAGTGCATGGTTGTTACGAAAAAGCAGAGAGTGCCAGTTAACATAGTAGTGGACAACACTCCTATTGAGAGAGTCACAGAATACAAGTATCTTGGAGCATGGATTAATGAAGTGAACGATCAGACTAGGGAGATCAAAGGAAGAGTGGAAATAGCACGACAAGTGTTCATAAAGATGAAAAGATTTCTGTGTAGCCGAGATATTAATCTGGAACTTGGAATGCGCATGTTGCGTTGCTTTGTGTTTTCTACATTGTTGTATGGCATGGAAGCATGGACTTTGAAAAAGTCAAACCACAAAAACATAGAGGCATTTGAAATGTGGTGCTATAGGAGGATGTGGAGAATACCATGGACAAGGAAAGTGACAAATAGGAGTGTGCTCTTACTGATGGCAGAGTATTGTGAAGTTGTTGCGACTATAAAAAGAATGAAATTGCAATATTTGGGCCATGTGATGAGGGGTGAAAAGTATGAGCTGTTAAGACTCATCTTGCAGGGAAGGATTATGGGAAAAAGGAGTGTTGGACGAAGAAGGATTTCCTGGCTGTGTAATTTAAGAGAATGGTATGGCTGCAACTCAAGAGAACTATTTAAAGCTGCAATCAATAAAGTGAAAATTGCCGTGATGATTTCCAACCTCCGATAGGAGAAGGAACCAGAAGAAGAAGAAGAGATTGGGCCACTTGTACATTATTTATTTATTCAATCAAAAAATACAAAGGCTAGTACAACAGGCATAATGCCCAAAAATGTTCCTAAACCAATTTATAATAAAAGTCCATATTAAGGTTATGTCATGTAGTGAATCTTCAAACTAATTTCTACCACCGAAATAGAAGACGAACAGTTTTAAATTTAAAAGGTTACACCAAAGTTCTGAGAAAAAACACCAAATAAATAATTCGATAACTTTCAACGTTTCGCATTCTGTTCACTTCAAAATTGTTTAAGAGTTCTGATCTGGACCAGGAAAAGTTCAGTGCAGGAGGGGTTACAGAGTATCTTGTATGCAAATCAGAGAAGGATTAGCCTACTCGTGACAAGGTAGTCTGAACGGCATTAGTCATTTATAAAGAGTAGGAAAAGTTAATAAGTGAATATGATATTAAATTTATAATATAAAACTATATTCTATCAAAATAAATATTAGCCTACAACATTTTGAATTATACGTTTCGTGGTCATTTTATGCATTTGTATCTATTGAAAAATAAAATTTACAATCAGCAGCACCTACCTCCTTGGTAATTTTAGAGACTTTTCCATCCCCTTCAGGAGGCACGTAAGGTTCGAAAACACTGCCTGTTGAACTTATATACACAGGACGTTCTCTAGGAAAGTAGACTGGGTGAATTCCAAGCTCTTTCAAACGGCTTCTTATCTCTTCAGATGAATAATCATCCGGTTTCTTATTCATTTTTTCTTCATCTGGGAGTTTCACCTTTATGACCTTGAGTAGAGAATCAGATTACAATTAAAACAGTGCAAGGCAAATTTGAAATTTATAACACACTGTACCAAATATTAAAATTCGAAAATGTGAAATACATAAATAAATTTGAATTATATGAGGATATTATCAGGATTGGCCGTAGTCGAGTGGATTAGACGCTGGCTTTGTAATCCAAAGGCCCGGGATCGATCCCGGCCCGGGCAAGATATTTTTCTCGGGCCACTCTCGTGTTTCGGATGGACACGTTAAGCCGTCGGTCCCGGCTGCCTAAGAAGCGGTCGTTAGAAGTCATGTAAGAGGCCCTGAAACTGATCAGATGCGACCTGAAAATTCTGACACCAAACCTTAGCCAGCAAGGTCTCACACACGGTATTATTTTATTATCAGGATTATTACTTATAGAAAAATTTGAAGTTTGAAAACGTTTAATAAAGTAACAGGATTTGTAATTTTATTTTCAATAGAATAATAGCATTACTGTATTAATTATATATTATTCGATACTTTAACGAATTGATCATACACTTCACACAGAATCCTTTATGTGTACAGTAGCTGTCGACCTAAAATGACAATTATAATTGACAACATGAGCTTTTGGAGCGAACAAGTAGGAAAGGAAACTGCCCAACTTATTATCAATAATATAGCGTTGCTTATGTTTCATCGGAATAGGAGTTATAAAATTTACTTGGTATTAATGTATTAACCGAAGCATGGCTCAATGAAAAATATTGTAATTTATTCTATGAAATTATTGATTGGACGATAATCAACTAAATCGGAACCACTATCTAATGAGCGGCATGATTGAGTGAAAGCAATATATGACTTGTACGCCTACATAAAAACCTGAAAGTTTGGACATTTCATTATGTGACTAAATTAGGAATAGAAGAAGTTTTGGAGAATAGCCTGTTTTTTCTTTCCTCATCTTGTATATTTGTACATAAGAATATAACAAAAAAATAAATGTATCAAATTTCCTACAGCAATCAGTTGGGTGAAATAGGTTCAAATTAATTATTTCTTCAAGAGATAACTAAGAAATATTTATAATTTTTGGAGCTTTAGGACATTCTAAAATTTATGATAAACATATTTTTTCAATTGACTCAAGTTGATCAAATCAAATCAAATATTTTATATTGCCATGAACAAATACAAGTATCGACAACGTTAATGTTACAAAAGTCAGCAAAATTATTGGCTACACAGTAGTTATACAATTTATGTACATAAATCATACATATAAGTTACATATATTAATAAATAATTGAAAAAGTGCATTTTTTAAATTGAACCTAAAAGTTTACATCAGTATTTTCAAAGAATTCTTCAGTACTATAGAAAGGATTCTCCACAAGCCAAACATCCAATTTCTTGAAAAATATTTTTTAGTTGTAAGAGTATTTACAGATGCTTTAGAATAATTTATTGTAAACCTTTTTACTAATTACAACGTGGCTTCTGAGTGACTTTTCTAATCTACAGTATTGATAACTCATTTTTTCCTTATTGCGTGTATTGTGTGAGTGGATATCTTTATTGAGAGTAATGTGAGGCTGTTTCTTCAGAGAGTATGCTGCTAATTCAAAAATGTACAAATTTATAATACTTTCTATCTCCAGTTTAACAAACAAAGGTTTGCAATGATCTAAAAACTTTGCATTGCTCATAATCCATACTATCTTCTTCTGTAACTTGAGTATTTCATCAATCCTAGCAGAATTTCCCCATAAAAGTAAACAGTATTTTACAATAGATTGAAAAAATGCAAAATAAGCCATTCTTACAGAGTTGGTTGTAACACAATTCTCTAGTCAACTAATAGATACACCACTCTTGAAAGCCTTGTTTTCAAATAGTCTATATGTTTTCCCCAAGTCAGCTGATGATCAACATGAACTACCAAGAACTTAACGTAGTTGAATGTTTTAATACTGTTTTTACCTTGGCTGCACGCAGTTTCTTGAATTTAGGATCAAAATGCTTATGCCTTTGCTGAATGGAACCATAGATTCCAGAAACAGGTTTGAGGAAGTCTTCAGCAGCCTGAAAAATATTTATCAAGAAAGTTTAAGTTATTCAATAAAATAATAAGTTATTAGCTGTATGCTCATTTTAAATTCAATAATACCTCAAATTATGGAGGTAAGATAATAATTGATTTTGATTTCCAGAGTTTTAGCCTATGCTTCAGCTAACCTAACCTAAGATACAGCTAACCTAGGTAAATTTCTTATTCTATTTAAGAAAGGGAACCTATCAGATATGGGCAGACCAATACCAAATGCTACAGACCAATTTCAATTATTCCAGCCTGGGCCAAAATATTTGAAACGGTAATGAAGAGGCAACTTGTGAATTACTTCAAAAGTCAAAATTTATTCACAGATTCTCAACATGGTTTCAGGCAGGGAAAGTCGTTAGTCACCGCAGTCTCCCAGCTGGTCTCTGAAATCCTTGTTTCCTTTGAGGCAGGTGACTCAGTTTTGCTTGCACTGACAGACCTGAGTAAAGCTTTTGAGTGTGTGTCACACCACTTACTCCTCAGGATACTTGCTGCATATGGAGTCAGTGGTCCGGTTCTCACTACCTTCAGATCCTACCTATCTGCAAGGAAGCAGATTCTCACCTTAAATGGAGCAAACTCAAGGCCTCTTGGGGTCCACCATGGAGTTCCACAGGGTTCAGTGATTGGTCCTGTTCTGTTTTTGGTGATGATCAACTACCTTGGGTCTTTGGACAACATCCTAATGTTTGCTGATGATACAACAATATACTCAAGAGGTAGAGCTCCAAACCTGTCTCAGATAGTCAGATGGCAGCAACAGATATCTTTCTTCAAGCCAAGCAGTGGTTCACCAACAACGAGCTGATGCTGAATGAAAGTAAGACCCAGGAAAAAACTTGCAGTCTTGGAGGTGGCGATCTGAGTGGCCTCCGAGAGGTGAAGCTGCTGGGAGTCACACTGGACACCAGATTGATCTGGAGTAGTCACACCGACAACATTTGCCTAAAACTATCCAGGGTGATATTGTCTCCAAAAAGCACCTAGTAGAGGTTTATTATACTCTTTTCCAAAGCCATATTAACTACAGACTTCAGTTATGGGGTCATGCACCTCGCTGCAAGAACATACTGCTCCAGCAAAAGAAAGCTCTCAGGATATTGGACTCTGCAGGTTACCTGGACCACTGTCGACCAATATTCATCAAGCTAGGAATCCTGACAGTATTCAACCCAAAGACAAGAAGAGCAGACAAGCACTCCTATGAAACCAGGGGAAAGGTGAAGATCAACATCCCATTCTGCAGGTTGAGTAAGAAGGATTGTTTCTCAGTCCTAGCCATGAGAATCTTCAATGCGCTGCCTGATGGAGTTAGGAGACTTGATGACACGATTTTCTCTGAGGATCAGGAAGTGGTTGGGAGATTCTACGTTCTACTCAGTTGGGGACTACTTTGAGGCCAACAAGGGTGATATATGATATAGGGATGATGCCTTGTCGGCTAGCCATCTTGATAAAGTTGAAGCTTTTAAAATTTTATTTTTCTAACAAATGCTTTTGTACATGTAATACACTAAGTGTTATGACATAAGCAAAAGTTATGTCAGCTTTTCGACAAGGACCAATTCAGGTCCACTCACTGACATCAGTCAATCCAGTCTATGGTCATGACGAAGAGAAGTATGAAGTAAGCCTAGAGCCTTGACCAATAGCCTATCTGCTTGGTTAATGGTTATAGAATAGAAAAATTCAACAAAAGTTACACTAGGTAGGCTAAATTGTAGAAAATTTAATTTCTGTTAGACATAAATTAATTTAAGACAAAATAAACTTATTATTATTATCCAAAGTTTCAATGGATAATTTATTCATTTATGAACATACCTTTCTGCATGAAGACAATCTAGATATATAGCCAAGGGACATTCTGGAATATTTGAAGACGATTGAAAAATGTGATAAATTGGTAGTTAATCAAACTAGCCTAAGCAAAATATTTATTTGCTTGTAAAATTACACATCAGCATTATTCTTTTAAAAATTTCAACAAAGTTCACTTCAAAAATAAAAATTGGTGGGCATAAATAGAATAAAAAAATGAAACTCCAACCAAGAAATCAGTGACTTTGCAAGGTAATAGATAGGAAATTTTTAGGTTAATGGTTGAATAACTCGAGGACGAGGATACACCAGGGTTCCGAAAATCCAGGAGTGAGCCTCATAGCAGCGGTACCCCAGGACAATAGAAGTTGACAAATTAAATGGCCGACGTCGAGCTCTCATATTTAGATTTTGTTTTGTAGGTTATGTTATTATTTTAGCGGCAAACTGGCAGTTTTCTAGTTTAGTTTCTAGTTTGAGGAATAAAAAATAGGTTTAACTGCAAAATATTAACCGATTCACCTACTTGATATAATGTGAAGAAATTTCAATTCAATTATTTAATTTGTGAGGGTAATAATAATAAACAAAAAGATTATTTTTTAAAGACAAATGTTTTTCTTCACTGTACCAGGTAAGCCATCAAATTTCTTTAAGAATAGACTTTGAAAACTATTGAAGTCCAATTTTTTATACATGAAACATAGATTCTCGTGTCATTTAAAATTCTATTTTTTAGCTTTCCACAAAAATATTATCAGTCCATCTACTTGAATATAAGTCCGGAATCAGCTAGTTGTTTGTGAAACCAAACCAACATACATTTACTGTAATCTATAAAAATCTTAACGTGTTGAACTTTAATGTATTAATATTTATTTGACATAAGAAATTGAAAATTCTGGCAGTAATTCTTAGTTAATAATTTCCTGTCTGGATTATCTAAGAGACTAGGATGTTCTCTCATGTCGATTGACTTTCTGAAAGCTATGATGATATGCTTTTTACGAATAAATTATCTTGTTTTACATCTCATCAGTGGGCTATTATAAGTTGAATTATTTGTTTTAAAAAATCTTATCTTAAGTTGGTATTTTTTGACACGATCTATCCGGAAAAGTCATGATATTGGATTATTAAAATGTTAAGTTAGGTAAACTTACTGAAACTATTATTTTTCTCTAACATTTTAAATTATTTCTCCGATAGAGGATTGATGAAGTGCATTCCTTTTGTTCTTCCTCAATCAGATAAGTATCATGTAACTTGTAGCTAGTTCTTATTGTATGGAATTCTCACATCACCATATTTTTTCAATATATTTAGGTACCGTACTTGAAGTATAAAGGTAATATTAAAAATATGATACACACTTGTTACCATGAAAAAATCAATGTGTTAAATTTTCGTGCTCTAAATCTCCAGTCAGAATTTAATATTTTCTTACATGGTAGTCTAGTGAATTTGTGAAGTGTTTTAGTTTTAGTTGTTAATGATGTTTTAAAATATAAAAAAAAATCTGTTTTAAAATGACTTTTTTGAAAGTACTATAACTCACATTGTTCTCCATGTTTTCTTTTGTGGAAATTGAGATTATGATATTGCGAAGAGGAACAACCCTTTCGGTCTCCCCTCTATTAAAAGCATACGCTAAATAAATAATTGATAACATCATGTATTTTAATAAATTTACTAATGACAAGAATCCTGGCGTAGATATTGTAAGGGGGGTTTGAATAATAAATGGGACTTTAATAAATAATTAACAATGGTTAATAGATTTTACTTTAATTAAGTGATACATAAAATAAGATTCTTAATTGAGATATGGACATTAACATATATTTTGATTATATTATATTAATCAGTGGTTTACTACTATTAATAAATTAATTAATTAATAAATTATCATGGGGTACTCGCTTGGCTGCTCATGAACATTTTGTGGTTAATCTAGATACAATGACTCACCTGACTCCATGTTGATAACACTTTTCCGCGACTTTAATAATTCTATTTTAAAATTAAATACCTGTCTGATGAAGGTACTACTCTTTCCAGTTGTTCCCCTGACACACAGAGTTATCCTACCCAGACTGTGGTAGCCTGTGATATCAAGAAATACAACTGTCCAGAAAGTAACCTAAATCAGACAGGGAGACGTTACTGTGTCTCTCTGAACAAAATCACTAACAAAACAAGAACTAGAAGAAGCAAGAAGACTAAACTCCCAAAAATTTGGAGTATATAAATGGATGAGTCTAAGGCTAGAACGTGTGCCCTCATGGTCACTCCACGTTCATGCCCTTGGTGAGCCAATGTTCACATAATAGAATATAATCATGTTTACTATCATTCGAACGTTTGTTATTGAAAACAAAATAAACTAATTTAAATAACAGTCAGTCTGAATTCTTTCAATAGTTGAATTTTGATAAAATATATTATTTTTAAACTGAAGTGATGTGTATTTATCACAATATAAATTATTCATATTTAATGTTTTGTCCAGAGTGCATGCCCATTCCAGTTCATTTGTTGATGTGCATGTTTGAATCTGGTAGGAGGGTGTTAGAAGTGTCTGGGTGCCGGTAGCCTACCCCAATACTCACCTTGAGTAAAATGCTATTTTACTATTAATTGCTTTGGCTAAAAATATGTTGTTTACGATTTCAGAAAAAGGAACAGAACTGGAGCAAAAGAAACTGGTATTTAGACCACATTCTGATTGCCGAAGTGATGCGCCGATGGGAGGAGACGGTGGCCGACAATCGCAGCCGCGAGTTTTGTGAGGAGTACTTTGTGTGCGAAGCTACTTTTGAACCGCGATATACTGGTGAGTTTTATTTATGGTAATTGGACACTGGACAACGTCCAAAAAATTGTGGCTCAAGTATAGTCTGTCCAAGCAAAGAAGACATTTTGACAATGATTCCATTTGAAAATGATTCCAGTTTAGTCAATATTTATTAAAACATTATAAATTTGGTTTCAAATTGTAGGGAACATTCTGATCTACAATTTAAAACCAAATTTATGTTTGAACCAATATTTACCGAGCTGGAATCATTTTTCCATCTTGCCAGAAAGTCTTCTTTGCTTGGACAGATTATTTCACGGCGGTATTCTACAGGCGTGCTGAACAGAACATTGTACCGTGTGTTATACAGACATGATGTAGACCTACATTATAAATGTACATGAATATGTGAAATATTATTACAGTCCAAAAGCTAGGCTATATGTCAAATGCTATTATATAGATTACATTAGAGTTTCGCTTAAGATATACAGAGTGACACTGGGGAACGGGAAATTTCAAGTAACTCGTACGTAAATAAAGGAAATTTAATCATTAGTCTTATTGCTGAAAATATGAAGTAAAATGGTTGCCATTTATAGCTCTAACAAAAAAAAAATTTCTTAGATAATATCCTTGAGATGACGATTATTCTAACGTCTACATTCCTGGAGGAATTTAATCAGTTTTCGTTTTCAATCAGTTGAACTTCCTTTTCAAATAATCCCTATTGTCCATCGTTTTCTATCAGGCCCCTCACCGGCCTATTTATCACTAGCAAGTGGGCGGGACTCTACTGTAATTGATTGGAATATTCTTGTGAAGAAAAACTTTGGAAACAAACCTTGATGGCTGACATAAATTCTATCATAAAAATTTGTTGTTTACGATTTCAGAAAAACGAACAGAACTGGAGCAGAAGAAACTTGTATTTTTAGACCACATTCTGATTGCCAAAGTGATATGCCGATGGGAGGAGGTGGTGGCCGACAATTGCAGCCGCGAGTTTCTTGAGGAGTACTTGCGAAGTGTGCGAAGCGACTCTTGAACCGCGATATACGGTGAGTTTGAAGTATGATAATTGGACACTGGACAACGTCCAAAAAATAGTGGAACTTTGGTCTCTATTGATTTTTGCGACGTCTTCTGGTACCGGTACCCCAACTTCCCAGCGTCTTTATCATATCCTATTCATAATTTTATATACATTTACACTAACATTCTAAAGTACTTCTGTGTGAGTTTTTTAAAATTATATTGTGGAAAATACTGCTTTAATTCTTAAATTTAATAAGTTATAAATTATGTATTGGGTTATATGCTACTGCTATGGGGCGCAAAGAACACAGATTTCACTTGTAAATTGTGTTTTGAAATAATCCTTTTGAATTTTTCTATCACTTTTTTTTCTTTTTAATTTTCTATGTAATCATTCAGCAGCGCGGTCGAAGCTTTTTAAGATCCCCCTGTGGGTTGCGGGACAGATGAGAATACGCCCATAGTATCCCCTGCTTGATCATAATTACCACAATTCATACCAACGAAAACCAACCCCCAAGGCAAGTTGCCTTGCGATCAAACCCATCTGAATCTGCCCCATCAGGGCAGGTTTCTCAATCTGAAATGGATGCTCCAGGAACACGGGAGGTTCCGTTGCATTCTCATGCAGAGGCTATTGAGAAGGGAACATCTCTTCGCAATTGGTATTGGAAATGAAAGTCAGATGTGTAGGCTTTGCAATCAGTCTTTAATAATAATATTTATTTATTCAACGCAGTAAGGGCACGGCCACATGGGCAGCTTTTTGCTGCAAATTTTGTCAACACCTGTGAAGATGTTCCCGACTCGATCAAATTTTAATAAAAATCATACAATAATATAGTTCTAAATTCAAGTAATTTTGCACAATCAAAAGAAATTTCTCATCCCTTCTCAATTTTGAAATAATGATAATACAATTTTTTTTGTCCAGATTCCAATTAAAATTACGCCATAATTTAGTACTGAAATTTGTATCAATTGAACAACCAAAAAAATTTGTACCCCTTCCCATTTTAGGGTAGAAGTGATTGAAAAGGGGTGGCTGGACCCCATCCTGAGCCAAATACCAAAACAAAGCTGGAATTTTTTATTATTTTTATGATAGAAAATCAGCTGGTGCGGCCTGACGAGCATAAAAGTGCTGCAAATATTTGCTGCAAACGAATAGGTCACGATTCATTTTTCTCAGCAGCTAGTTGAGATTTCAGTTTCATTTCAGACAGCTGAGTAATGGTGAAAGATACGTAGGCGAGTACGTTAGGCAATATCAGCTGCTTTGCTATCATTGAAATAATATTGTACAAAACATTGAATAAATTAAAACTCTAGCTTTGTTTTGGTTTTTGGCTCAGGATGGGGTCCAGTCACCCCTTTTCAATCACTTCTACCCTAAAACAGGAAGGGGTACAATTTTTTTGTGGTTCAATTGATAGGAAATTCAGTTCTAAATTATGGCTTAATTTTAGTTGGAATCTGAATAAGAAAAATTGTAGGGACTTTAAATTTTATGACTTTAAAAATAATAGGATTTTAAAAATTTATAGTGATATTTTCATCGTCATGATAATAATAAAATAGTCATACATTATTGTCACACAAATACTCATTAACACTAAAAACATTTTTCAGAAAGGTAAAGATCTGTATAGATCTTTTTTGAATGATATTTTACCATGATCTAAATAACCATGCAGTTTATTCAGAAAAAGTATCAATGGTAACTAGTCTTCTTTTCAAATAGGGCAAGCCTATTAGGTTGTACTGTTAAAGCATTTCTATGCCTTGTGTTATGTGAGTGCACCTGTGCATGAATCATAAATTTGAAATACAACTTTTGAAGTTATTCATTTGATCAATAATTTACTATACAATAATGTCATGAACTGTGTCCATTTCATAATACAAGGTTTGTTCATGAGTTTTTTTTCTCTATTTCAGGCACCATGACGTTACAAAGTGTGTACATCATCGTGTGCGTTTGGTTCCACTCATCATCTAACAAACATTCTAAGAGGAACTGAGAAGTGAGAAGATATATTATATGCTTGATGCAAATTTCATATCAACTGAACACTTATCATTGGATGAGAGAAAGCCTTTTTCATGAGTTGTTATATTTTTTGTCACTGCAATTATTGAATTCTGTGCCCTCAAGAACTGATGTTTCATTTGTACTACGGACCTGTGGTTGAAAACAATAAAAAATATTTTTTAATCGGTTCTATTCTATTCGAGTATAATACTTTGTTCCAATACTTTGTCTAACCTAGAAGTTAGTGTGTGAAAAATCATTTGTATGGATCACAAGTAGGATGTAGTCGCCATTTCGAAAATAAAACGTCGGTGTTAGGGGCTATTCACATTTCCATTATTAGCTACTCAATAATAGATGAGCTCTCATTATTTTCATTATTATTAAAAGGAGAGTATCATTTAAAATTTAGAGTTTTAAATTATTAAGAGGTTACTCAGGTACAACCTGAAAACAATAAAATAATATAATTCTAAGGATAAGGATAAAATTTCAAATGAAACGACTTGATTATTAAGTAACTTGAGTTTATTGCGAAAATGCTTTATAACACTATAACAGTCAATAATGTTTTATGTTTTTTTATTAAGACTAAATGATTACAGATTAATTTGATATAAACTATAAGCTTATTCAAATTCAGTACAGAATGGCCATTATGCTTTCATTTGAAATTGAATTATTTTTATAACATTGTAGTGTGTGAGTTTCAACATGCCCATCACCCTTCATCCGGACTTTGGACCGGCACTGTTTGAAGATTTTTTCCAGGTTATATGAAAATTTAATTATCAGAAAAAACACCAAAGAAGAGAAAAATTTGATGTTATTATCTCTGCTAACCACAATGGGGAAATTTCAAGGTCAAAATTTTCTCCATTAATGTTGTTCGATAATAATTTTTATATATAATTATTTTTCTGTAGAGCTGAGCCAAATTTCATACAATTGAAATATGCTTTATGTAAATTGAAAGTGACCATGGAAATAGTCTTCAAAAAGAGGTGGGCTTAACATGCAAAGCTTTTGATCCTCAAGTACTGGTATTTTGATAACAAAATTATCTAATTCATTTTTAAAGAATTATTCGAATCCATTAATTTAAAAAAAACAACATTATTGTGTCTTACATTTTTCTTAATCACTGCTTCTGTTAATATTACGAAGTTGTATACACTTACAAGACATTTGTGACAATTGCTTTTCCGTTCATGAAATCAATTCTTTCCTCATCTTGGAAGCATAGAATCTGCTCACAGCCCTGGGCAAAATACTAGAGATATGGATGGTCGCACACCTGTGTCGGCTGTGAATCTCTTTCACCAGCTTCAACATTCTATCTTTGATTGCTTCTGGCCTGTCACTCGTAGAAACGTTGTTGGTTCCCAAGTGCAATATAATGTGGTTGACATTATCAGCAATTGGGAGACCTACTTCGACATCTTGGACTCTTCTCCCCGATACGGAGTTCACAGTCACCTGAGAAAATATAATAAAACTCCAATTACATAAAATATTAGAGCATCCATATGCCAATATGTTTATCATTGCCGCACCGCTGTATAGTTGCATAGGGTTTACATGCAAATATGTTTTGATCATCATTTTAATTACCGTACTACAAATGGATGTTTTATGTTCAATAAATATTCTATCTACGATCTACCCTCTATGTTTTACTGTATAAAATTTCGTTTTCAGCTTATTCTAATCATTTTCCACAATAATTATTGAGGTTGCTAACTTCTAATGAGTTTTATTTGATTTCTCTAGTTGTTCTACATAGGAATTTATCATTTCTATATTAACATGAAGCCGCCATAAAATTATAAATTGGTACCGGTAGGCTACAATATATAATCAAGTTAAATAGAAGAGCGATCTTCCTCCTTCATTATCTTGGTAACGAAGAATTACCTATATTGGACACCTTGTATCTTATTGTAGAATCCCCCCTGTAGTACCGATAACTCTGTGCTAATAACCCTGTAACTTACGGTAGTTTATACAAAACATTTCGTGATATTTCACGAGATTTCGTGAAGCCTTCAAGTGGTGTGGTTAACTATTTTTAACAATAAAATCATTGGAAAATATTGCTTTTTAAGGTAAAAAGAAAAGATAGATTTATGGTTTAGAGATCCAAAATTTGTCAAACAGTGACAAATAATCATGACTTTTTCTTCAAATGATACCGCGATTCCGGCGTTCAAAACTGGAAATACCGTACATAGAATATATAGCCTATATAATTATACCTCGCAGGGAGTTGCCGGTACCGGTACAAAACGCCGATCCTGCTCGTTCTGGATGTAAAAAACCTGCAACTCGAACATTACTTTGAATTCTATATTGGAATATTGCTATGAACGAGGTAAATATAGATGTGAATGAATGTAAATATCTAAATAGAAACTTATATGAAAATGCTAACAATTAAAACAAAATTGTAAGGATTCGAAATTTTTGATAAACTTACTCTTAAGTCGTCGCTTTGTTGCAAATATTCCTTGAAGTATTTTGTTTGGCTAGCGCCGATTATCAACACGTTGTTGGTCATTGCTGTTGCTATTCCACCTACAATGAAAAATTACCAATGAAATAATCACGACGAAAACTTTTAAGGAACATACCGCCCATATAATATCACAAAAAATTCGACAATCAATATAAATCCTTTGAATGATTGTGTAATAAGCTAAAGAATTTGTTGTCGACATAGAATCAACATCTTCAACACGTAGCCACTATAAGCATTATCAGTAATTTAGAATCATTTTCTATGTAATCAAAAATACCTACGGTATTCAAAGAATCTTACCTGACAATTCAAGTGGAAGCTGCCAAATTATAAATAATCACACAAAATTTAAATTATTCTGCAAATTTCAACCGATTACAAGAATCGAAGCCACATGTACAGTACTTCTGAAACTGAGTGACTCAATCACCGTTGATGGCGTTGATTGTTCATTGTTTTGAATCAATAATTCAAAATTTTTCCGCATTCGCGTTTTCGAGCGAGACCCGCCAAAACGATCGTTTTTTAATATTTATTTTTCAATTCGGTACCGTAGAGGCTACTGCAGAACTTGATTCATTCAATTGATTTCAGAGGACAATATTGCTATTGCTATCAACAAAATTAAACACATGCAATACTTTTAGTATAATATAATGTCTATTCTCTAACTTATCTACATTTTGAATAAAAAAACGTTGATTTGAAGAACATTTGCGTAGGTAGGCCTACACTTTCCGTAATTTCGTAGATCATGATTTTTTGTGAATTTTAATCATAGATGTTTATTGTTGACTAAAATTATTTATTATGGATGATTATAGATTCCAAGTTTGAGGATTTATATATTTATAGCATATTATCAAATTAAAGTTAAACTCAATCAGCAGATTTGTTATTATATTGTATATTCACTATTATAAATAGTTTTTAATATTTAATAATAACGTTCAAGTTTTCAGTAGTAAAATAATTCAAAATATTAGAAATATAGCTTTTGATTCACAATATTTCATTTTACACATAAGTTATTTATCTATATTATAATATACAGAGAATCACAAATAAGCTGAAGGAGTTTTCATAAAATTCTGACTATAAAATGGGTTGTCACTTTTGAAAATTTTCTATTGTGTATTGCGTTTCTGAGACATGAATAAGGTAATAATAATAATTATAATTATAATAAAGGGGAGCGGTTTGTCCCAGTGGTAGAGAGGGTCTAATCGGTGAGATTAGATAAGCGACGTGCCTCTACCAACACTGTTGTAATGGTGACCGGTTCCTCTGAGTTCAATTTGAGTCTCAAAAATCACTTCCCGGTGGTTCGGAACCCACCTAAAGCAGTAGGTCCATTCATCTCATCATCATCCTTCCCATTACCCACGCACAGGCCCAAGAGCCCATGTGGGAATCACCCTCAAAAAAAAAAATTCTCGGACACATACAGAGGAGTTTATTTATAAATTTAAAACATTACATATTTTCAATATCAACTTCTTACACAATACAATTCCCTCTTCGAAATGATACCTCACTATATTATACATAATATACAATATGTGTCGAGGTTAACGAATTGATAAAAAACATTTCAGTACGAAATAAATGCTATAACTATATCTATCTAAACTATCTTAACTATTCCCCTAACCATCACCTGCTACTTACATCTAAATTCTATTTACAATATTAAATATCCAATTTCTAATTAAACTGAAAAACGACTTTTATCCAAATTCTATTCACTATTAGTTCCTAACTACTATAAATTCCAGTATTACTTACTTGTTACTTGTTCCATCTTCTCCGCAGTCTGGTGAACGGCAGTCCAACTGCAGTGTCATGTAAAATAGGTACTCTCAGTTATTATTAGTCTATTTTGTGGTAAAATGGCGCTCTTCTTTAAATAATAAGAGCTTTTCTATTATTGCAGAGTAGCTAACAAAAGGCCTACTACCTTCATCGAGTGAATAATGAAACGCATTACCGTATAATATAAAATTTGATGATTATCCAAAAACCAAGACGCTATTTCAGCCACTTACTATATGTAGATTTCCCAGTCCTTAAAGTAAGACAGCTTTGTATAAAAAATGTAATACTTTACATCCATGAATTCAAAAAATTTTCACTCCAATATACAATTTCCGATCACCTTCAAATTACATTGTTCCCAGAACAGATCTTGTAGTATGCCGCAGACAGTTACCATATATAAGTACTAAACTCATAAACCTGTTACGGTATCTGAACATTCAATCACTTGCAGCATCACAAAATCAAACATTAGAAGGATAATCCAGTGGATTAAATCAATGAATGTATTCCACCTGTTACATAATTATTAAGTTCTTTTTTTCTTTCTTTTTTCTAGCTATATTGCCATCATACACAAATACATAAATAATCATTTCTCACTACCGTACTTTATAATTATATTAATGCCAACCTGGATAGGTAGAAGTGATAATTATTATAAATAACAATATTATTGTACAATAAGATTAGTATTTTTCGAATTGTTTTTTGTTACGGTACTCGTTGCCAGCACAAAATCCAATAAGGTTTTGCTGGTAACGCTATTTAATTTTAAGAAATAATAACATTGTTTTTTATATTTTATAGTTTCTCAAGTGAAAGCATTATAATTATGTATTGTTTTTGTAAAAACTTTCAAGACAATAATTTTTTTATTTGATGATAGAAATATGACTTAAGCTTAAAGCGTGGGCTATTTGCCTATATTCACTATTGGAGTACTTCTTTTCTTCTAGGGCTACTGTATATTTACATATACAGTATATATAGTATTTGAAACTTTAAAAAATGATTATGATCAGAGTACCCTTTTAAAAATATTTTTCATTTCACAAATGTATGCTAAAATCAAACATATGTTCAATTAGATTAGGTATAAATACAATAGGTTTAATTTTGTTCACTATTATTACTTACACTTGAAAATGGCAAATTAGCCGAAACATGTTGTGTGTGAAATAAAAAATATTTTTAAAAGGGTATTCTGATTATAATCATTTTTTAAAGTTTCACTATTGGAGCCTTTGGTTTGCAGCAAACGTAAAGCAATTCTCCATGACAAAATAGGATTACCTCTATCAGCTGTGTTTCCAAATTATTGAATAATTTCCCAAATAATTACAGTGCTGATTTACTTTTAAATTTTAGAACTTTTGATAAATCATCTATTTGACTTGAAATCCATGTGGTTGGCGAATAGCTTTTGAATTTTGGCGGTTGGATTGAGCGTCATCACTACAGCCTTTTGAATATCAAAGACATATCAGAAGACAGCATGATCATTGTATTTGAAAAAATCATGAAATCATTCTGAAATTCAGAAAACTGTTATCAAACAAATAAATTAATCTTTAAAATGATTAAAAAATTATTATTGAAGACTAACATAGTAAGTGGATGCAGCGAATTCATTTGTAGAATGCAATTTGTGAATTGCGATGTAAAGGGAATTTCTGTTCAAATCTCAAAATTAAATAATCTTCAGATATTAAAAATAGTAGTTTTATCAATATTAAATGATTAATTCAACAATCAAATCATCATTATTGAATCTGGGTCTTGATTTTTCGTTGTCAACTTTCGGTGTCTAGGGGTACCGCTAGTTTGAGGCAAGTTCAAAATCCAGGCTTCCGAGAGCGGGCGGCCACCAAGTGATCGACAAACCAAAAGGTCGACAGGACACAGCGTCGACAAACCAAAAGGTCGACACGACACAGCGTCGACAAATCACGTGACTTAAGCTTGAGCGAAGCTTTGTGGAGGTGATATCCAAAAAAACTTGAAACCAAAACGGCGACAAACCAAAAGGGCGACACGACACAGCGTCAACAAACCACGTGACCCTTTCCACCAATCAAAATAAAGTATATAAATTCGACTAACAGTCAAATGTTATAGGTTAGAAAACCCAACAGTCAGTAGTTTCCAGTCTCTGGAGGAATGGTAATTTTTGCATAATACACTAAGCTTTATAACTGATCAACTGCATGTTATTCAGAGGTGTTCTGCGCCTTCACTTGGTTGAGAGGATCAACATGTTAACCACACGTTATAGTGTACCTCTATCCTGGTTGATTTTATTAGCTTGCTGTATGGTCAGTCCGGCCGGGAGGGGATTCTGGCTGGTTGGGGGGGGGGGCTTCGGCTCGGTCAGTGTTGGTTCGGGGACTGTGAGTTCTGATTGAGAATTTATGGCTTTTGGGCCAGTATTGGCCGGGCTGGAGTCATTTCCCTGTCTTTCTGGGGTATCTTCTTTGCTTGGATGGACTGTACAGTGGAGTGAATATGAAACTGGCAACCAGCTGGTAGGCCTAGGCCCTTCTTGGGCTGTTAAGCCATTAACAAACAAAAAATACTTGATGAGGGGAAGGGACAGTAACCGGCCATCTGCAAGTCGGCCATAGTGGCCAATTTGTTGCCAGATGGCGCAATGGACAGATGAGCACCGCTTTTTTGTCTTGGAACAATTTTTCATAGACAAGCAATAAATAGTTTATCACAATGCAATGCTTCAACAACATTTTGGTTTACTGGCCCGCTAGATCATGTGACCTCTCAACTTGTGATTTTTCCCTGAAAGAGACAATCAAAGCGTAAATAATGGCTATTGTAGATGAGTCTGTACTAAATATTATGGAAAATTCTGAGGAATGAATTCTGGAGTGCATCAATGTGGAAGGACACCTTCCTGAAATAATCTTTTGTACCAGTACATGATTTTCTGTAAGGTTGCTACTGAGAGTAGTATACAAAAACTTAATTAAATTAATATCATGCATAAAACCGTCAGTGTTATAATAATTTTTAATATAGCCATACTTTTTGCAACACTGTATATTATTCAGACTAGTCTTCTCAATTGTGTAGACTTTGACTGTAGATGTTCTAAAACTCCATCACTTGTTGGTTCTTGAAATTAATTATTTTCAAAACTTTTTTGAATGATACATTTGTTTATTCACATTCAGCATTCAGGCTATTAATAGAGATGATAATTATTTATTATTGTTGAGGTTACCCATACTTCTTGAAACTGCAGTACTAAATATTGATGAGTAAACTTATACTTGCTTTGAAGCTCACTTACAATTTCATTTGAGTTGCAGACACGTTTCGAGCAATGGTGCTCATCTTCATCCTTACTAAGACTCATCTATAAAATATATAGTAAGAGTGTTAATGAGGAGCACCGAAGATGAGCACCATCACTTGAAACGCATCTGCAACTCAAATGAAATTGTAAGTGAGCTGCAAAGCAAGTATAAGTTTATTCATCAATATTATTTATTGATTCATTTTAATAAGACTACAATATTAAGGTACTATTATAGCTTACTAGCTTTTATAGCCTTTCAAGTTATTTAAAACTTACAATGTAAAATTTCGCTCATGTACAATGCTGCCAGATATGTGTTGTGAGAGAGTGGAAGCTGTTTTGATTAATTATTGAGCAATAGACAAACGGAAACAGTGCACTTCTACTCACATAAGAAAATTCATTGCAATAAGACAGTGTGGTGCATTCTGTTTTAAAGAACAATTTACAGTACCTAGTTGATCTTTTTAGTGCATTTGATTTGAAAAAAAGCACTATTGGTCTTGCCCTGACAATCGAAAATTTATGATGTGATATATTTTTTACACGTTTCCAAGCCCCTAGAACACGAATCTGATGTCCGTTCAAATTCATATATCTCTATATATATATATATATATATATATATATATATATATATATTTATATATGTACAGTTTCTTGTTAACACGATAACTCCCGAAGGGCTTGTCGGAGAGCGACCAAATTTTGCACAAAAATCATTAGTGTTAATATCTCGGTCAAGTTCGTTAACCAGCCAAATTGGTCCAAGGGTAGGGGGTGAAATTGGGGGATGAAAATTTTGAAAAATCACTACAAATCGACCAATAACGTGATCGTTTTGAAAATTGGTGGGTATAATACCCTTATTATTCCCTACAATTTGAGCCATCAACGAAAAAAATCCAATAAAAAATGGCAGAGAAAATGGCGAATAACACAATGCCAAAAATTGTGTTTTTCGAAAACGGCGCCTTTGAATTCATACCCTGAATAGCTCATTATAAGTCATATGATTTGAGCCATCATAGAATTGCATTTGAAATGCACTCTTTCCGACCGCCAGCTGCCGGAGCAAATTTTTTTCAAAATTTGGCATGGGTAGCTACTATATTTTGCTCATGACTACCTGGTTGAAATTCATAACAATCTCTTCATGTTTTTCCTTAATTTCAGGGCTGCTTTTATCACTGTTTTTTTTTTTATTTTAAATAATCATCAAAGTACCCTTTTTGAATTATTTTTTTTAATGCATTACATGTTTCAACTAATTATAGTCAGTTTCAATCATTGTTATGTTAATTCAAAAAGAGTACTTTGATAATTGTTTAAAATAAAAAACAATCTCTTCTGCTATCATAAATTAATTACACTTATGAATAACATTGTTCATTTTTTCAACATTTAACAAATGCACTGCCTATTGTGAACACCAGTAAAACCTGTTCATCCTGCAAAACAATTCAACATTTCGAATGTTCTACAGGCAGACATGTGATTTATTTTTGAAATATAATTTTTCATTATTAAAATCTCAATTTTAGTGTAATCACAGACAAGGGTTCTCCGTCCTCTGTGGTGTAATACAATATCAGCAATACACCTCCTAAATCTAATTCATTATAGGGTCAGGACAATAAAGCAAAGGGAGAGGTGGATACGGTTGAATTGCTGCTTTTTTGTTCCTTACTGAGAGAGTAATGAATCCAAGGGAATTATAGTTGACGCCAAAAAGTTGGGCTGTTTTGTCTGCTCCTTGTGCACTTTAACAGCTGATTTTGTCAATTAGAGGTGTGCTTCAGCTAGGCAAGCATAGATGTTTTTTTTTTTTTAATTAAAAGCGATAGTAGAGATGCTTTACATCAACTGTTAGTAGGCTACATCAGCTAGGAAACCGCTCAACCTTTTGGCAATAGTGCTATACCATATGAGAGGGGTACTGGGACAAATGGAACATGTATAGTGGTACCTTAGCCTACCACAAGAAAAACCACAAGGTTGTACCGGGAGGAGGAGATTGGTGGGATGATAGGTTAGAATAAGAACCTGTGTTCAAAGATAGAAGAGTAAAAAGACAAAGATAGATAGGAGGAGATTGGTGGGATGATAGGTTAGAATGAGAACCTGTGTTCAAGAGATAGAAGATAAAGTTGATGTCATTTTAACAAGAGAACAATCTGTGGCTTATGCGCCCCTCTCCTTTCCCAATTAAAGAAATGAGGAGGGGATGAGGATTTCAGATAGGGAAGGAGTTGTTGATACAAAAGAGGATGTTACTTCAGTACTCTTCTCATCTGTGTCCGACAGCTGGTTAATGATATCTGAGTGCCAATTCAGATTATTATCTTTCCACAACTCACTGTGACAATAATATTTTTTACGGTCTTTTTCCCTAGAGCACTCTGACAAAATAGGTGCAAAGAATCTCAGAAATGATTAATTCAACTCTTTTAAAAACCTTGCCTGATCCTTCCAATTTCATCGCCATAGGTATCAACATGCTGTGTAGGCTTAAATCCACTGGCGGCTCATGCCCACAAAACAGGTAAAGTGCTGTACAGTAAAAGATACAGGCACTTCACCTTAAGTTGAATTTACATAAGTTAAATCTGATTTTGTGGTTCTTAGACACTATCACCTTTCACAGCCAGTAAACTGATTGAGCTGGAATTTTTTAAACTTTTGTGGCAAGTTGCGTGAAAATCAAAACTAACTGCATTTCTAACGGCTGTAAAATGGTGCCATTTAGAATAACCGATGAATGAGAGTGACCCCATTTTACAATAGTGTAATCAATGAGATTTTCATGAATTTGGATGTGTGTGTTCATTTAAGTTAGTACCTACTCAACTACCTAATTGGGTAATTATTTTAAATTTTATTTCATCATTTTAGTTCAATATGGAGTTGATCATTTAACAAGTTCAATTTTTTTTTTCAAATAAAGATGATATTTACAAATATTTTCTCAAAGAAATGTCAGCCTCATTTTTTTACATAATTAGTAAATGGTTTAGGCTATTATAGGCTGTTATACTGGCAATATATGAAGAAGATTGATATGGCAAATAAAGTAGATTACCTGCTACTTTATTTCTATTTCAAATGGTAGCTTATTTAACAGAAAATTAATTGTTGATTGTTTTGGAAAAAATATAATTTTTTAGCTAAAATTCAATAGGCCTGTATGTTTTTCAAAACACTTCCATTCACAAGAGATTATTAATTGTTTTCAAATCAAAGATTTAAAGATATTAGAATTGGCTAAGTTTGATATATCATCCAATAATAGGAAACAGCAAAACTGGTATAAAATGAAAAAGTAACTTATTCGATTGAATTGATATTATATTGGTAGGCCTATGGAGAACATTAGTGAAGAAAAGCTGGTAATTTATCATAGCAACAAGGTAAGTTTTTTAATTCATATTGAAAATAATATAAACTCCTTATTTGATACTATTGATAGTTTTATTTATTTATTTTTCTATTATGGGTGCCATACACTGTGAATTATTCATACTTGCTCCAAAATATATTTTTAATAAACATTAATTAAGGAAGTAAAATAATAAAAGAAGAAACGTGTATTTAACATTGAATAATAATTTAAATTGCTTTACGTTTTTGGCATAGTAGTAGTGGCAAGGGAGGATAATCTTTTAAAAGTTTGGAAATCCATACAAAGTAAGATTAATTCAACAACTTTCTATTAATCCTCAAACAATTTATTCAAAAAAGCTTAATATTGGTGTAAGTTATGGATTATGGTAGCAATTCATATTCAATACACTAATTTGAAAACTGAACTTTAAAACTTAGGGCTGTTTAAAATAATTGAAAAATAAATAAAAATCAAACACCCTTTTAAAATAATTTTAATAATTTTATAGTTTTTTTAAAGGGTGTTTGATTTTTATTTATTTTTCGATACACTAAATAATTATTCCAAAACTTTATATTAAGCTATATATTTTGTAATTTTAATTTTGATAGAGTTATTGCATCAGAAAATTAAATTCTGCTTACTATGATTGCCATGAAAGCTCTTAATATTTATTTTCAAAATGATGCATCTAACAAAATACATAATAATTAACACATAGGTAGGTACCTAACATAATAGGTATAATACCTATTGGTATAATATAATAGGCTATAAAATATCATAGGATATTTCTATCTCACTATAAATTAAATAACATTTTAAATCACAACTTCTTGTTTATAAGAACCTTATAAGAATCTTAAGGTGGTGCATTCAAAAATAAAATAATTTTTTTTTCTTCCTCTAATCTATTGGACAGGTTCTTAGAAACTAATTTATGTAATAAAATTTTTTCTATCAGCTTCCAGTAGCTCACAATAGGGCTCTAAAAGTGGCTTTTTTTTAGGCAAATGGTACACACACCCTACAAAAACTACAGAATAGAAAAATTTGAAAAAAATATGCAAGCCTCCTCTTCACTACAGCAAAACATTTGACAACTTTGTTTATGAAAATCTCAAAAAATTAAAGTGTATATGCATTTCAAACACCTTTTTTAATAAGAAGTGTTTGTTTAATAAACTTCAAATTTAGTGCAATTTGTAGCGCTGTTCATGATGGATAAACTTGATGCTCACACTAGTTTCATGACCACAATAATAATCACTGGTGTGTGTACCTTTAGAGCGCGGTTTTATGCTGCTATGCTCGGCACGCACACATTGGATGATTATACAGCGCCCGCACTCGCACGCTTGGCAGGAGTGCAGCCAGGCACCTTGCCCCTCCCCCATTCTCCCTTCCCTTCCCTACCCACTACTTGTGACTCATGCCTAGCCTGTCTGCTCAGTTCTCGCTCAAAAGTCAAAACCAGTATTGGAATGAAATAACGCTGTAGCTACAAAGTACGGCAGCAGGTTGTCTACTCAACACAGGGCAAATAGCATATCATGCACCATTTATCTGGTGAAATTTCATGTTATACTCTGGGTGCCAATAGGAGTAACCTTTTTTTTAGGTATCTCATTGATTTTTTGATCGAATATCATTATGATAGATCTTGATGTGTAGATTCCAAATCCAAGTGATTCCAAACCTAAAAGTTGAGCTTTTTTGTAATTCAAGATGAGCTAACCAATTTTTTGTTCCATTTCTAGTCTACTGCAATTTCCGTCAAAATGATGAGTTGGACAAAAAAAGTCATATCCATCTTTTTTTTTGTAAATGAATTTCCAAAGAGTATGATATCAAGTTCATATCTCTATCTTCATCAGAAACCGAGTTACGATTTTTCAAAAAGAGGTTAATTTTCCAGAAAAACGCGAATTTGTTATTTGTTTGCTCAAATCTTTTGATGTATTGATTTGAATTGTGTAATTCAAAATCCCCCTGAGGATAATTTTGTCCTCTACAATTTTAGACCAAGTAGACGTTCCTTTGTTGTAGGCCTATAGTTTTTGAACTAGAGAAGTAGAAAGATATCTTGTATTAAAAAAACGTATTATTAGGAAGTACACATGATCTCCAAAACAAATCTATAATATACATGATTGCTTGTATTGAGATTTTACTCGGTTATAAGGTCTCTTAGATAATTTTTCAACAAATAAGCCACTTACCGATCTGATTTTTGGTTATGTTCAATAATTGTAAGGAACCTTCAAGGATCTCAAACCAAGGATACTTCCAACTACAGTATTACAAAAGTCAACGGATCTCAACAAATTATAGCTCATTCTTCCCAGCTCATCAAGGTGGTCCAAATTCATAAATAATATGTTGAATTTGGTCAAAATTTAACAAAATAATTTCCAAGGTAATATTGAGTTCTCCATCACATACCAGGATGATGGAGGACATCTTCGGAATCCTCTGTGATAAATAGAAAAATTATCATTGAAATAGAGATAAATTCTTCCTTTTGAACCTCCTATAAATAACTCTCATGGCATCACGCATTTAAGATTGTTCTATCAACTTCAATAGATACCGTACTGAATTTCAATTAATTCATTTTTAGAAGGTTTGTCAGGCAACCAATAAACTCTAATTCAAGATTGGAGCAAGATAAAGGCGCTTTTTGGGCTCAAATTGTAGGCAATGATTCGTTCTACTTGGTTGGATGTCTCATAGACCTTTTCAACTCCTTTGTTTGATTACAAAATGATCGATAGGTGAAATGAGTGTAAACATATTCGATTCTTCAACTTGAAAGAACTATTTTTTCCTTTTTATTTGACAAATATTTGAAGAGATATTAAAGTCGAATGAAAGGAGAAATTGTGATCTAAGATTTAAGACAAACCACAATTTTTTATCTTCAAGGACTCTGAAGATACATTCATTTGTGATTAAAAATATAAGTATGTGATGGAAATGCATTTCGAGTTGAGAGCGACCTCAGCTAAAAAAACAGTCACGCTCTTATTATAGTCTGTCCAAGTAAAGAAGACCCTCTGGCAAGATGGGAGAATGACTCAAGCTCGATAGATATTGGTTCAAAAATTATAAATTTGATCTCAAATTGTAGGAAATAATTCGATCTACTATTAAAATCTCATTTATATATAGAGGTTAAGAATAACCAGAATTATCAATTTTCGAATAAAAAATTGTATGTTTCCTGAAATGGAAAAACTTCATAAAAATTCAAATGATTTTACTTTATTTTACGTGATTTTGAATTATGATATTCATAATTTGCATTAAATATACATTGTAATGGTATGATGGTTCATATTATTTTGTTGATTAGCAAATATTATAAGCTTAGTTCTATCAATTATCGATTCATTAATTTCATATCTATTGTTCATTTATTTGATCAATTGAGTTTCATTAAAAAAATACCGACTCTTAATATAAGTACGAATAAAACTTTAAAAATTACTCTTCTTCAATTTCTACCTTGTACACCTCAAAGCATCTTACCAAGCAATAGGGAGGGAAAGAAAGCAATCCATTGTGGAAGCTCAAAAAAATTAGAATAGAAAAAATAAATAATGACAATTAAATAAAGTATTTTCATTATTAATACTCAAGAGTATGGCTTTTAATACTATGGAGACCTAAGGGTTGATCCAATTTGCCGTATAACCTAATTAAACATGTAACATATAAAATAAATAACATGAAGAACCATGTAGGTTTCATATTTTTTCAAAACGTTATCCAATATTGAAAATTTAACAAGTCACAAAATCAGTTGAAAATGAAGGAGAATAATATTAAACATTGACTTGAAATCTAGAGCACTTTGAAATTTTGTCATGACAACCAAAAATATAATATTAAAATGAATATTTCAATTATATCTTTTAATATTAATGTAATACCTCTTTTCATTTCTCATTTCTGTCTATTAATTTTAGTATTATAAAACAAAAACTTATGAAGATCTCATAAAAAGTGATTGAATACAGCCTATGCGTGGTTACTGTGCATCATTAGAACCAGGATATATAATTTGTTAAGTGAACCAAAATTTATTTTTTTCTATTTACATTGTAGTTACTGTATTGAAATGTTGTTGGGAATGAAGCGATACGGTCATACGGATAGAAATTCAGCAAGCCATTCAGCCGGCTTGGCTTTACTCTGCGTTTGCAGTTTCAGTTCTTATTTTACTGGTTCTAGTCCCACTCCAAAACCGTGCGTTGTGAGTGAGAGAGAGCACAGAGAAGGAAAGTTCTGCGGAGAGAGCGTGTAATTTTTCATGGAGAGGGGGAACCTTACTACTACATACACAACAGTGTCCAGCAGCAAGTGAATAGTGACGCTGGAGCAACCTAGTGGAGTTAGTTTGTCCCTAGAGTTAATCGCATGATCTTAATAACTAATCTTGTTATTTATTTATTATCCAAAGTTGTTTATCACATAAGCTATGATCAATCCATATGTTGTGATCAATCCACTGATATAACTACTGGTATCCTACAATATGATCTGTACCAACCATATCAATTTAGTATAAGTGATTAAAACAATTTATAAAGTGATTTAGACAATCAATTTAGAAAGTGATTGAATAATTATGATACAAGAAGAAGGTATTGCATTGATAATAATTTATAATAGACCTACTCAATAGTTCCAGATCTTCTGTGCCAAAATTTATTGTTCTTATAGTCTTTCATTGCTTGTGTAGCCTACCCTTCTTAATTGAATGTTGCCTATCATTTAGGGAGTGAATTGAAACATATAATCTACTCCATTTATGGAGTATTCATAAACTCCATTTCTGTTCCACTACCTTTCTAACATTTTGAGAATAAATTCAACATCAAACAATAGGACTATTGATTTGTTAAAGGTGTAAGTTACCTGAACAATTAAATTTGCCCTATGATTTGATCAATTTATAACTCAATTCATTAATATAGCTGAAAATCAATTCTATATCATCCAGATCCATGTAAACTAATCAATAATTATTGTTAGAATACCTTTGAAAGCATCTCGGAATTGAAGTTCTAAATTGGTGGTTATTTTTTGAATCTGTTAGCCTACCAACAGTTATTAATTGACTCAATACAAGTTCTTGAACAATAATTGAGGAAACCCTCCAGAATTTATCTCATTAATAACCTCAAAAAATATGAAATGAAATAAAATTGATTCATCTCAATCAATAAATTGCAAATGAATAATTAATAATATATTACTCTTCTTGCTTACATTTGGTCAATTTTATTGTCATCATGGCATTATTACTATGTTGGTAAAAGAATGTCACGTGATATACCACGTGGTGATAAGGTCACGTGGTTTGTCGCCGCTGTGTCATGTCGCCCTTTTGGTTTGTCACCGTTTTGATTTCAAGCTTTATTGGTTATCCCCACCACAAAGCTTTGCTTACCACGTGATTTGTCGACGCTGTGTTCTGTCGACCTTTTGGTTTGTTGTCGCTGTGTCGTGTCGACCTTTTGGTTTGTCGCCATTACGGTAGCCACCCGTTTAATGGTAGAGAAGGGTTGGAGACCTTAAGCTAGGATTTGGTTGGTGCGGAACGTAACGACCGTCGGTCGTTGCGTAAAAAAATGGCGGACTGCTCCTGTGTTAAATCATAGGACCGATTTTGTTCATGTGTATCACCCAGTGGCGGCTCGCAATGGATAATATAGGGGAAGCCCAAGTAACATAGAAAGTCAAATAAGATAAAGTCTATATCAAACCAGGAATTGAAAGATACATTTTAATGATTTTGGTTGGCATTGAAAATGAGTACCTAATCAGAACAAAATATTCATAAATATAAAACTATAGATCTACTCTAATCATGCTAAAAAATTTTCATAGAAGGCTACCCACATCAAACTCAAAAAATTTATTTCTCAAATTAAAAGATATTTCTTATCACTATCATTTCACTTGAAGAATGGTCTTCCTAAAAGAGCATAAACTAAACATATTGATGGTTCCATAACATAAATACTATTCACAGGATTATAATATCACACTAACTGTAACTAACACTATAGCTACAACAAATTAGCCTACATTAAGCCTTGTGCAGACCAATGTGTTGCGAATTTGTTGCGGTGGTTCCAAGAATTTAGACTCCGATTTTGAGGTAAAGGTTTCAGTGCAAAATATTTGTAAAGCTGGGGCACACACACCAAAGCAAAATAATTGTGACCTGGAGCGCAGGAATATTTGAGTATTTAACCTAACCAACCTGATGTATCAATAGAATAGAATAGAATGAAATTTATTGTAGCCTTATATGAGGGCATCAGATAAAATACAAGTGTCAAATAACAAATACAAAATTTTGTAGGCCTACAAAGTACAAAGATATTAGTAAGTAGCACTGTCAATAAGCTATCAGTATCCTAAATCACTTGAATTTTCAACTTATAACTTAATATAACCTACATATTCTTAGCTAAAGGGTTGTAGTACAAAGGGTTGGTAGCAGAAACGTTTGATTTGAGGTTTTAATGTTCTTTTCTCCATATTCCTGAGGCTTTCTGGAAGTGAATTGAACAATAATTTGATTAAGCCACAAAAAAGACGGTTTAAAATTAAAAACAATACAATCATGCAAACTTGGATATTCCAGGCAACTACAGTTCTTATGACATTTTTGTGAATCAGCACCTTGCTATTTTTACTTGATAGTAGTAATAACTGAAAAACTTTAAATACTTTAATCAATAATAATATTTGCTAAGAGTTATACAATTTTATACACAATGATGGCACAAAACAAATGAGTACCTTCCTTTTGAAATAGGGAAATAGTACCTAATAAAATAGGGAAGTTAAGACTTACCTAGATGCCACCCAGACAGACAACTAGCATTACTAATTACTACTAGCCTTGAAACTAGTTTTACTCAGGATTTACATACAATAACAATAGACTCACAATAATATTAGTATATCTTGGGTTTTCTAACCTATAACATTTGACCATTAGTCAAATTCATATATTTTATTATGATTGGTGGAAAGGGTCACGTGGTTTGTCGACGCTGTGTCGTGTCGCCCTTTTGGTTTGTCGCCGTTTTGGTTTCAAGCTTTTTTGGTTATCCCCTCCACAAAGCTTTGCTTAAGCTAGTCACGTGATTTGTCGACGCTGTGTCGTGTCGATCTTTTGGTTTGTCGATCACTTGGTGGCCGCCCGTTCTGAGAATCGAATTCGCACCGCAACAAACCTTCGCAACGAAATCTGTTGGTGTGCGCCTGGGGTTATTTACACCCAGAGAGAATAGAATATAGAATTAGAGTTGCCTTGCAGTAGCACGGAGTGAGACAATACCCCCCGACTGCTAGTGTACTTTCCTTGCCTGGCTGGTATGGTAATCTCATATTAAACGGGCGTTGTAAATCATTCATAACTCAAGTTCAAATCACAATATTAAAACGAAATTGACTTCTATGGCTTTATTGCAATCTTTCAAATTTATAGGATAGAATAGCATGTTCATAAATTTATCCAACTTTTTGTAAGAAGTGAATAAGCTAATGGTGGATTAGAAATTTCAAAACATGGAATTTTATTGCTTGTTTTTGTTTTTTTATTTTCCAGAAATGTGATTTCTTTTTCAAAAGGAAACATATTAGCCTAAAACGAAAATGAATGTGAAGAAAACAATCCAATCCTACAGGAATTTTCATGGTGAGTTTTCTTGTTCTTCCTATTCTCAATTGCTTTAAGATACTCTACAAAAGCTAAAAAACATACTGTAAAGGGCATATTAGAATTTTCTTTGAAAAATAAAAAAATTAAGTTAAGATATAAACTACAGATCAGAATAATTTTGTGTTGAAGCTAGTACCCATACTAACCTTGAAATGAATTATTTTGTTTACAAATCTGAAGTTAGTTGATTTGGGAATTCTAAGGAATAGTTATCATGATTAATTATCTTCTCTTTATTGTAAAAAACTATAGCTCATAAGTAAATTATCCATTTTCAAAATATTAATACAAATATTTGATACCTTCAGTAGAAAAGAACTCTATCTAGATCTATTTTCTGTCTTTAAAAAACCCCTCTTCTGGTGAACATGATAGACAGCTGGTAGACAGCACATAATTTTGTGATATAAATTAATGAATCTTAATAAGGAATTCATATAAAAGTACCTACAGTAAGCCTTAAACAATTTAGATTACTTATAATGCTTATAATTATTTGTTTCAGGAACCGGGATTCAGGAAAAGAGCTTTGATGAAAAGTATATAATTCAAGAAGTAGAAGCTAACAATCAAATGACAAGAGCTTTTAAAAAGAAATAATAGAGTTGTGTGTGGTTACTGCCTTTAGTCTTCTGGGCTAACTGACAACAAGTGTTGATTTTAAATGGTAATCAGAAAATTTGTGAACAATAATGGTTAAACCAGAAAACCATAATGCTGAAGACTGTGAGGTTTACAAAGATTTTCAAAAACAAAAGTGAATTGAGAAAAATGAAGTGTCAACGTGTTGAAAGTGTGAAATGTTAAAAGCTGAATGTTTTGAAAAAGTGTTGAAACTTGAAAGTGTGAAAATACAGTTACTCAAATGTTTATAAACAGGTACAAAAACGCATCAAAGTGTCCACACAATAGTTTCTGATGAGAGATGCATTGGAAAAGTAGGAGAAATTTGAGCTATGTATTATAAAATTTGATTTGGCTACTTGAGGCAATATGCATATCAATGTCAACTTTCTATATAATTTGAATAAATTGGAATGTTTCTACTGATTTGGATAAAAATTTAACTGTTTGATGGTTTCTCTGTACCTCTACCACAGACCTATTTTTGATTCAAGTCCTTAAAAGCCTCTTCCCTCTAAAAGAGTCACCTCTGATTTGGTGGTGGGGTTGATATTCTCTCAGAGGCTTATCACTCACAACCATGCATGATCACATTAATGCTCATGATAATAACATATCAATTAAATTATTGTATTGCACATACATAACATATCCAACAAATTTTAGTCACAGCAAATAGTAATTCGTACCATTGATCAAGGCTAGTTAAAAAATAATATATTTATTCAGCTCGCCATTATTCTGATATTGTATCAATATATACTTAATTTTAGTTGAGGTGAATTGAATTTATCAATAGCTTTATCATTGAATCAAACACATAGCCAGCCAACGGAAAGATATGATAGCCTCAAATAAATAAATTGATGCTTTAGTGTAATAAAGTGCTTGATTTCTGATTAAATATTAGTTAATAAAAGACAATGTCTTCTATTTAGAGTTAAAAAATCAGTTTACTCATTAGAAGATCAATGTAGAAAGCAGACTTGGAGAGTTTACAGTTAAAAGATGGGAAGCTATACAGTGATTCCATTGGAAATCAGTCTACATGTTATGACGTCATTAAATCAGTTGTGGGGCCTGATGTATTAGTAGGTATTGGTCAAGGTTATTGAAGACAAGGTTGTTCCGATTTTCGAGAATTTGAAAAGTGGTAGGGGAACCCAAAAAATGACATAGTTCAGATCAGTGATTCCAACTACACAGACCCTGCACTGAAGCTCATAACTACACTGGCGCATTGAAAATATGAATCATAATTACTATAGAACTTCCATAGCTCAAACTGGCATACATTTAAACAAGGTAACTCCAATAAAAAATATAATTAGTCAATTAGGTTTCCAATTTAAAACTAGCTCATTATTATCATTAATATCATGCATGATAATAATCTAGATAATGGGATGCTTAATCTGATATTGTATAAGCTTTTTATGGAATTAAAATAATAATAGACATCCTATTTCTGATTTGTCCACTAATTTCATTTATAGATGGTCCAGAAAAAATATGCCTAACCTAGTTTGAAAAGTTTGATATTCACACTTATATAGAAAAATATTTTCACATTATGACGCAAGAGATAATAATACTTGTAAATTGACGGATTGTTATAAACTTTGCCAATTTTGTTATGGAATTGATATACAGTAATAAATTAATTGAAAAATAAATGAGAATCAAACACCCTTTTGAAAAACTTTAAAATTATTAAAATACAGTCATGTTTTGGCACATTAGGCCATTATCAATGTGGATAAAATAATGCTTGATTTTCATTTATTTTTCAATTATTTTAAACAACCCTAAGTTTTAAAGTTCAGGCAATAAATTATTTTAACATTGATGTTTCATAATGTGGCACACAATATGAAATTGGTATTTTTCTTTGAAGAAGCGTGAAAAAATATCAACATATGATATTAAATTATAAAATTAGTTTTGCTGAAAAGATTGAAAGACCGTGCATGCGCCGCACTACGCGCCGGTGTAGTTGTGAGGTTCCAGTGTAGTCGGGATCACTGATCTGAGCTATGTCATTTTTTGGGTTCCCCCACCACTTTTTCATTTTGTCCAATATCAGACAGTTATGGAATAACCTTTTTCTAATAACCTTGGTATTGGTATCATCCACTAGAATAATAACTTTTTGATTGTGCCAACCCAATTGCTAGAAACCTCGCAAAACGCAAGTCAAGTTCTGCATTTTCAAATCGCAAGGTTGGTAGTTAGGGGTTGCCTCTTCTTTTGATGACTTGGTTAAAGCGAACAAATAATGAGTCAAGAAAAAAAGCCACCTGAGTTGCGGCGTCTTCTGCATTTCAGGGGATCCTAGAGCCCTAGCAACATCTCCTCTACTCTGTAAAAATACATTTTACTGAGATTTTAATCAAAATTAAAAATCACAGTTAATTATCGTCATGATTAAACGGCTGTTGCGCTAATCTATTGGATTTCTATTTTATTTTCTGCGTCCGTACAAAATAAAACGAGTGCAATCGGTCAGTTTGTTGATTGTTTTCACATTAAAATAATAATTATTTCTTTTAATATATATTGATTGTGATTTTAATCTGAATTATTGAAATGATTGAACTTTGAATAGAAAGTCACGAACACTTTGGAATGCAACTGTGAAGAAGAAGAACAAGAACCCAACTTTGGAATGTTCGACAATCACTACACACACCCTCACAAATACTATGTATTTGTATGAGTGTATGTTTTTGTAACTTTTTAGACATGACAGTTTGCATTGTTTCTTTAAACAAAATTATTTTATTATCTTCTAATAAATTTGTCTTGAGTGTTTTATGTGATGTGGTTAAGTGATTAGGTAGTGAGTTCTATATAACATTTTGAGATTTATAAACAATGGAACTAATGTGGAACGATTCGTGACAGATGTAAAGTTCAGTTGTCCACTATGTGACACGGAAATAACGATATTTGTGTAGATACTTTTTTTTGTAATTCAGAGTTTTATTGGTGATAAATCGATATTTCAAAGATTATATTGAAATTGAAAAAATAGGCTACAGTTTATTTGATTAGTTAGTTTTTGTTTGAATTTAGGAGTTTGATTCACAGTTACACTATGACAGCTTGCTAAATTAGTTATGTGTTTTGTAAATAGATTTTCCATGATCTTTCTGCTGGCCAGTTGAGTAAATTTTGATCAAATATGCATCCCGTACGTAGACGTAAAAAGCGTCCCAATTATGGGGTCAGAACGGTTGAAGTTAGTAGAGGTGACAATGGTTTTGGATTTACCATCTCTGGACAGCAACCTTGCATACTTAGCTGTATTGTCCCTGGAAGTCCTGCGGAAAATGCTGGCCTTCGAGCCGGTGACTACTTGGTCGCAGTAGGCGGCAAAAGTGTTAGTAAAGTACTTCATGACGACGTTGTTAGACTAATAGCATCCTCGTCTGGTGTACTCAAACTTCAAATAGCTGAGAGTTATTATTCGGATAGTTCAGATGATGATGTTTTAGTTACCGCTAGACAAAAACCAAAGTACCCCCATAAGTTGAGAAGTAATGTTCAAAATGGACGCTCAAATGCCACCCAGCAGGGAAGAGCTGCCAAAGTGGTGCGGGATTTGCGTTCTGGCGCTATGTTTGAGGAGCCAGCTGCCTTGGATTTGGCCTTACCAGTTACACCAGTCAAAGAGTCCAAAGGATCGGAAAGTCCTCAGTGGAAAGTACCTCATCTACCTCCTCCTCTACCACGCCTCTATGTTCAATGGCCTCCGAGATCAGCTAGCCGACTGCCTCATGTTGAATTTGAAGAGCAGGAACTTCTACAAGCTGTAGTGGGATATTTAGGAACAATTGAGATGCCTCGGAAAATTCCACCTGGTTCAAGATTGCAGGTAGGTTCAAGCAAATTTTATTAGTGTTTATTTCAATAATTTCCTTGATATGGAACAGCCTAATATAGCCTGATTGAAATTATATATTCCAAGACAAAACAATAAATACCTCTATCATTACCTAATCGCCAGAACGCAAATGATTGAAATCGTGGTAATTTTCTGAAGGTGACGCCCACATGCGTGGATAATGAGAGAGGTGATCTGACGATCGTTGACCACTTTCATAGCATGCGGGGTCGACGGCTCGTGGTCGTACTATCTCTATTGATATAGGCTAGGCTAATTCTGCATTTAAGTATAGGCCTACCTATATTGCAAACAGCGTAAACTATCTTTGGCTTGGTTATCGTTCTTGGTTACCGGTATCCTTTATATTGCTGCAATCTTATTGAAATTAATTTATGACAGCCTATCGTTAGTATCAATGATCTTATTGCGTTGAGCAAATGAAGCTCGCAAATTAAATTATTACCGTAGTAAAATTTCTTGATGTTAGCCCATTAATAATAAATATCTGGTACCGAGCTTCGCTCTGAAGCTGCGGCCGAACTGTTGAATTACATAAATATGTTATTGTAAAAAATCAAAAAGCCTTTTAAAAAACTTTAAAATGATCAAAACACAGACATGTTTCGGCACATTAGGCCATTATCAATGTCAGATAGACATTGATAATGGCCTATGTTTGTGTTGTGTGTAAATGTCTGTGTTTTAATAATTTAAAAGTTTTTTAAAAGGGTGTTTGATTTTCATTTATTTTTCAATTATTTTAAATAGCCCTAAGTTTTAAAGTTCAGTTTTCAATCAAAGTACCTCCTTGTAAAAAATAAATTCAAAATTGATATGATCACGCCTGCCTCTCACAATTTTTTCGCATGAACATGTGTTATAGACTTGGATGTAACTCCATTTACTCCAGCTGGATAGTTTTGGTCAGCTAACAATAACAGCCATTATACGCAGTACTTGGGATTATGCCTGAATGAGGAATATTTAATTCTTTTATTAATCCTGCCAGAGAGTTTTCCCGGACATAAGACCTGGTGCAATCTTATTCTTCCACGGTTATATAACATTTCAAATTTCGAGAAAATCGTTAGAGCCGTTTTCTAGATCCGTGGTTCCACATACATACAAACATACATACATACAGAAATTACTCGCTTAATATAATAGGATAATACCGGTCAATAATAGAACCTGATCAGTTTCAGGATCTCTGACATTATCTAACGACGGAACCGACGGCTCAACGTGTCTATCCGAAACATGGTAAAGGCTCGAGAAAAATATATTGCCCGGGGCGGGATCCGAACCCGGGCCTTTGAATTATAAAGCCAGCGCCTAATCCACTCGACTACGGCCACTCCAGCCCAGTCTAATAAACACATTAGTCACAACACTTCCATGTTGAATGAGTGATCGCTAGGTGCACAATTGCACATTGTTGAGCAGCGATCTTGGTGTTCTATTGACAGGACTGTGTGTTCTTAACTTATTAGTTGAAATTATGCAATTATATAATTAGTTGGATGGTGATCATTAAAAGTGAATTATTTTAATATTTCAGATTGTTAGAGGGTGTATAAAGAGGCTGCGAGCTGAGAAGCGTTCGCATACGGCAGTGCTGATGGCGGTGATGACAAGAAGTTTGCGGCTTACAAATGCAGGCGGCCAGGTGCTGGCGGTCTACCCGGCCGACCGAGTGGCGTTCTGCGGTGTCAGCTCGGACGAGGACCGGCGCCACTTCGGAGTGGTGATCACCTCAGCCAGCGAAGACCCATCCAACTCGTGCCATGTTTTTGTCATCGACTCCAGACTGCACATTGACCACCAGCAAAAGGCACTGCTGTTTAAAGTTGAGTGTGCGGTAGATGCAGCAACAGGCTACTGTCGTCAGTTTCCAGCCAATTCTGATGCAATTGTTGCGGCGGTACGAAATTTCTACGAGACGGGCAATATGGCAAATGAGGTGGTGGATGAACCAGTGATGGCTGATTCACCACAACCGAGCAACGACTCGACAACCACCACCAGCAACAGCGACTCGGGAATCGGGTTCAGGGATGACTGTGGAAACCAGCTGGATAGGATACTGGTGGTGGATGTGCAAAACCAGAGACTGCACATTCAGCAGATCGGCGATGAACGGCGAGCCAGCACCGACTGCGAACGACTGGCCGTGCGAGCCATGCCTGAAGGCCAGTTCGCCACAGCCAGCAACCGCAGTCGCTCGCCACTCAACTCGAGCAGCTCGGAAGGTGAGGGTGGTGGCGGTGGCATCAATAGGGAGGAGAATATGAGCATCAGCAGTGGCGGAGGTGCGGCCAAGAGTCCCGACCCGATGCACATGAGGTCGACCGATGACATGAGCGTGACTAGCAGCCGCAGCCGGGACCCGCTCTACAACAAGCTCAGTCCGAAGGTGTTTGGTGTGGCGCCACCGCCCACCTCGCATAGCCTCGAGGACCTCAAAGTTGGAGACGAGGCTGCTGAGTGCAGCTCTGTCAACCTATCTAGGAACCAACAGCATTGGGGCAGTCTCCAGGAACTCAGGAGTTTTGTTTCCGACTGTTTTGAATCTACAGCTGCCACAGAGCGTCTGGTGAGTAGTGTTTCTTCATTGTTCAAAGTTCTCACTTTAATGGTGCCCCATTTCAGAATTTATATTTACTCATACTTGAAGAGCATGCAATGTTGCTGGTACATGCATCCAATACATGCTTAATAATGTGCATAATCCATGCATATTGAATAACATTCTATAATATTGAATGCTTGAAGAGCATACAGTATTTTAAAGGCACGTTTTTAAATAGGGTCCTTGGAAATCTTTAAAACACTTCTAGGAATTAGGTCTTCAGAACGCTTAATTCCACTCAGTAGCCTATATGATTACCAATTTGTCACAACAAAAAATTTAGTTCAACTCGGTTACTACTTATTCATTTAAATCCAATTTTGCATGCAGATCTACCCGTGAACTAATTTTCAAAATTCTTAATTTTATGTTTATGTGCTTGGTTTTTCTTTCAATAATTATGTAGAAATTCTTTCTATAATAACTTGGAGAAACATTGGAAAAGGATTTATAAATTTGCTGTGAGGGTATATTGTAAATTACATTGGGTTCAATACTTCTTGAGAATCACTTTACGTTAGTAAAAACATAATTGAAGAGACTGGAGAATTGATTAATCCTATTTACTGTACGTTGGAATAAATCTACTCTTCTGATGAACAATATGTAATATTAGCAAAAGGTAGTGTAAAGTTTCAATCTCATAACACCCCTGCATAATAGTCCATGCAAATAGTTATTTGTGTAACTAGTGCCTAAAGTGATAGATTGCTGCATCGAGTGAAACAGTTTTTTTCACGAGCCAAAGGCGAGTGAAAAAAGTTTCTCGAGTGCAGCAAGTACACTTTAAGCTCAAGTTACACATTACATTTTTCCTACAGTTAGCATCAAATGTGAAAAAAATGAGAAGGATGTTGATTTAGAGACCTATACCTATGAATTGGGGGTTGTAGGGTCACCAAGAAGGGTAATTATATTATATGATCTCACTCAATTGATTATAATACACTATGTACAAATGGACTGATGAAATAAACTGACAGAATGGACTGATGAGATGAACTGGAAAAATGAACTAATAAGATGGACTGTAAAAATAAACTGATGGAATGGACTGACAGAATAGACTGATGAAATGAGCTGAGAGAAAGGAATTATGAAATAAACTGACATAATTGAATGATGGAATTAACTGACAGGATAGACTGATGAAATGGACTGACAGAATGGACTGATGAGATGAAATGAAAAAAAATGAATGGACTGATGGATTGGTCTTACAGAATGGACTGGAAAAATGAACTGATGAGATGGACTGAAAAAATGAACTGATGGAATGGACTGACAGAAATGGAATGATGGAATGAACTGACGCAATGGAATGATGAAATGGACTGATAAAATGAACTGACAGAATGGACTGATGAGATGGACTGAAAAAATGAACTGAAAAACGAACTGATGAAATGGACTGACAGAATGAACTGATGAGATGGACTGAAAGAAATAAACTGACAGAATGGAAGGATGAAATTAACTGACAGGATAGACTGATGAAATGGACTGACAGAATGGACTGATGAGATGGACTGACAGAATGGAATGATGAAATTAACTGACAGGATAGACTGATGAAATGGACTGACAGAATTGACTAATGAGATGGACTCACAGAATGGAATGATGAAATTAACTGACAGGATAGACTGATGAAATGGACTGACAGAATGGACTGATGAGATGGAATCAAAAAAATAATTTATGAAATGGACTGATGGATTGGTCTCACAAAATGGAATGATGAAATAGACTGACAAAATGGACTGGTAGAGTTAACTGACAGAATGGACTGACAAAATGGAAAGATGAAATGGACTGACAGAATGGAATGTAAACTTGAAGAGACAGAATGGACTTATAACATGGACTGAGAAATTCACTGAAAAAATTGACTGACAGATGGACTGAAACAATGGAATGATGAAGTGAACTGATGGATTGAAAGAGTGGACTGATAGGATGCACTGAATAAATGGACTGATAAAAAATACTGACAGAATTGACTGATACATTGAACGTACACAATCCACCAGTTTTGGAAACACATTTTCAAAAACTTCCTTTTCTGTGATTGGTTGAAAATCTGGAAAGTCCAGATTACTTTACGCACTAGTGCGTAAAGTATTTTAGGCACTCGTGTGAGAATGGCCCATTTTAGAAACTCTATTCAGTGTGTAAAGATGCACTTTTTTGCTACCTTTAGGAAAAAATACATTCTGGCAAGGTAGTAAAATGACTTCAGCTGGTTTGATAACTTATGGGTTCAAGATTAAAAATTTGCTCTCAAATTTTAGAAAAATATTCTGTTCTACAATTTCATACGAAATTTATAATTTTTAAAGCAGTCATTTTCAACGACCAGTTGCACAAAAATCTAATTGAAATTTAGCACTATAAAATGACAAGTTACGATACTAGTACAACAAAACTAGTTCATCATTCAAGTTCTAATCGCACGTCAATTTTAATTTTAACACTCTGTTATCTGTTTCGTGGTTGAGTTGCAAATGTCGACAATATTATTGCCATCAGTTTAATGCTTTGAGAAATTATTTCATATCACTATTTGGCCTGAAAATAGTTGAAACTTGATTTATTGAGTGTTTGTATGTTTTTTAGTAGAAAATGTAAAGATATGGGTGAGTGCAGAGCTATCTAATTGAGTCCTCATAAATCGAGATAGTTCAGGTGTGATGTGGTCCACGGCAAAGTTCTTTTTCTGCTAAGTTCTAAAATAGCACTCCAGATAGATAAGTATTAACCTTTATTGAAACGTGTCTTCAACATCCAACTGGAATATTATAAATAATTTTTATTATGTATTGGATAGTGGCCATTCGGTAAGGGTGGTTGCTTGGTGATTTTAAAGAAGTTGAGTCTCGAAAACTGTAGACTGCTCTTGGACAGGGGACCAGTATTTGATCTAGAACATGTTGGCAAGGTGGAACCTACCCATATGAATCTACCCACCAATAAAAGCCCAAACGCATTTAAAAAATGAAAATATTACAATAATTTAGTTCAACATCCAAAAAGTAGGAGATGTCCGAACTTAAACATTAACCGATCATCTTAGCCTCAACCTCGTTGATTGAAGAGACACTTGCACGTAGCAATTAATATGTCCTTGGATTAATTAAGAGTCTGTTTGAATGGACAACTGAAACAGCACCGGAGAGAAAATATGTACTCTAATAAAAATGAAACTTTTGTATTTTGGTGGGTGTGAATGAGAGTGGAGGTGATGAGGGGGTGGAGTGGGAGTAGAGGAGGATGGGAGGGTGAGAGGGGTTTGCAAATGGTAATGCAGGTCGCAGGTCATCTGCCGGCCGGTCAGTGTATCTTTGCTAGAAACTAATTTTTGTGTTTGCGCGCGTGATGATCGGTCCAACTACTAGATATGTCACTATTATTAGTTGTTTTCATGTGTTAGCTGAAGTATTGAATGTATTCAGTCCGATAGAGTTCTTCTCTGCATTGATGTGCGCACGTTCTTGTTTTATTGCGTGGTGCTCATGCCATCAATTGTGTTCGAATATGTTATGGTATGTGGAGCTCATCTTCACATCTTCAAGGTAATGGAAACCCACATATTGATTGAATTGTATTATTCAGAGAATAAGAATTTGTATACTCCTATTGAAGTAGTAGACCGTTTAGCACTTAGCAATAAGTTGGTTTATGCAGCAAGTTCGTTTCATTCAACTTGTCTATCTGAAGTTTATCAGTTGATAAATAAGTGCCTGGAATGTCACTTATTCTGGTATATAATATTTTTTGATTGAGTTTACTGACTTATTGACAAGACTTACTGACTTGATTGACAAGATTAACTGTATTTTTAAGAAAAAAGGTTTTCTGTTGGTAGGCTATCTAATATTTTAAGCTGGGTCTAAGCTAGTCCATTCTACTGGTTTCTACATTCTACTACTTCATTCTACTAGTCCATCTAAAGTTTATAAGTAAATAATAATAATATCTAATATCTTGTGATTGAAAATAGAATGTATTATTCATTGTTCATTGTCTTGTAAAGAAATTAGTTTTTTCAAAATCATCTTATTTTTCAAGTAGATCGGAAGCTTATTAGTTTGATCACAAGTGCCTGGAATATTGTTGAATCTTATCTTGTCATGATTTAATTAGAAAATCCGGTAAAAATTAGGGTCGAATACTCTATGCATTTTCGAAGTTCAGTCGAACATGATCTGGTCGACATGATCAAGTAGTTAAGGATTGTCAAAATAGCAATAAATTGAAACTATGAATTAAAATATACTTTGAGTGAGCTATACTTAAACGAATCATATGACATTAAATCGATTATTCAATATATTTAATACTAATGCAGGCCTACGACTATAATTTTTAGTTACTGTTTTTTTATTTTAAATAGTAATCACAGTACCCTTTTTCAATAATTTTTAGTGCATTACATGTTTCGACTATTTATAGTCAAACAAATTTGCATTTGGAAATGACTATAAATAGTCGAAACATGTAATGCACAAAAAATTATTGAAACATGGTACTGTGATTATTATTTAAAATAAAAAAAAACAGTGATAAAAGTAGCCCTGAGATAAAAGAAACAATTTTTAGTTATTATTTTGTCTTGATAGTTTCTACAGTACTTTGCATATCCACATCTACTCTATCATGTCTACTTGACTGTAAAAATTATAAGGTATTCGACCCTTATCAATGGAAACACTGATAAGAACAGAACTGGATAAATTTCTCATTGTATATTGCAAAATAAATAAATGGAACTTATGAATTTCACAAATTCATCTTGAAAACGCAACGTTGTCCAAACAGTAGCCGTCATTTCGGAGCAAGTCACGAAGTAAACTGTAACCTTTCGAAAATTGACGTTGATCTGAGATGCTATCAACGCGAGTGGATGATTGCAGCTGCCATCAAGCAAGGCGCGCAGCTCAGGGCGAACGCCAATTCGTGAGTGAACAACTCAAAAATTGTCTGTGCAAATACAAGATTGCCAATCTAATAGTCAATGAACGTATTTCGTGTCCATTCAACTGCACTTCATCAAAAGTGTAATGTCCAAGGAATAAAATTTTATTAATTTTTCAATTTCAATCTGATTCTTCATTGGTTTGAACTTTAAAGTTTGATGTTTTTATATTAACTGACCGAGATAGCTATTCGAAGCCGATGAACTTTGAAAAGTAGTGAACCTTGAATGAAAATATTCCAAGGGTGCTCTGAAATCTTCACGGTTCAGTTCTTATGCAGTTGGTTCTGGATATTAGATTGTTATTATTTCCCAGTCATCTCTTTCATTCCATACCAAATTCACTTTTATGAATGTTCCGTCACCACACTGAAAAGCATTGAACCTTAATAGAAGAAACCCCATTCAAATTAAGGTTTACGTGTTGTCCTTTCTTATGATAGAGCACGCTAACGGAAGTTTTATTATCAATCACTACAATTTAATGTCATCTTGGAATTTCCAAGCTCTTTCAGTGTTCTCTAGAATTGAATTTGTATTTTTGAATTCTATCAACGTCTTTTTGTAGAGCGGGCGCAATAGGTTTGCGTCATTGACTTGGCTTTCAATCTGGGATTTACCTGTTGAAGATCACGGAGTGTTCTATTTCTGTATTTCAGGAACTGCTATTAGAAATTACGCTGTCTGAGATTGAAATACCGTAGTAATGCTTTTCCTCATGCCGGTTCGAAAACGATGAAATATTTTTCTGTTATATGATTTTTGTTTTCCCTACTTCTGTTATGAATGAACATAATAATAATACTGTGTATGACTTTATATTTATTGTACAGTACCATGCCTTTCTAGAAATAATTTTACTCTGATGAAACTTTCTTGAAGATGAACGCTCTGTACAAAAATCATAATAGCAATAAAATGCAGTCTTAAGAAATATGCATAGGATAGGTACTGTACTATAATTTAACAAAATGAATTAAAATATTATGATTATAATTTTATGATAATTATAATCTTGAGCGATAACATAATATATTATAGTAAAGCTTCTAAAAGTTTTGTTTTTAATCTATTTTTAGGGCTTGGAAAATCAATTATTTAGGGTTATAAAAATTATATTATGATCCAAATATCAGTCTTAACCCTTTCGCAGTATTCTTCTCCTTATTTAAAGAAAATATCTCTAGTTTTTAAATGATCTACTTTCAATTTTATTTGTTTCTCAGTAATGTTAAAATTAAATTTTGTGTTGATAATATTTTAAATCAGTTTTCCTTGTGGATCTTGCTTATCAACTCCTATTCTTATTATTTGTTGACATATTAGTGATCTCTTAATTCAATTCGGTTTGTAAAAAGAACAACTAATTCCAAAGTAATTTATTCGAAGTTTAATCGAACAAGACAAAAAATTGATATAATATATGACATATTATGACGTTCAAGCTTCTTAACGTATTATTGACGGAAATGCTGATCAGTTCAATTGAATCATTCAACATTATCAATCAACTATTCAACTCTTATTGATATTCTTTACTAGATCTAGGTTGAATTTTATCATTTCATTCAACCTTAACTGAATTATCAAACTTTCATCCAACTTCATGTCATGAAATCAATCATTTTTATAAATAGATCATAGCAATAATATATGATAATGAAAATTTCCCGATACAGTTAATTGTGAACAGGATTTTTATCATAGTAAATACTATTTCCTGCATATTATCTTGAATAAACTTGCTTGAAATTCATTTATCTTGAGATTCAACTGTCTTCATTTTCCTGTATTTTCAACTTATTTTATCAACCCAAATCACATTAGATTATTCTGTTAATTGCATTCTAAATTTCTTCGTGTTTATTTCCGATCTCCCTCTTTATCACAACTAAGTGTTGATTGAACGGATATACTTCAATATCCTTCATATATCAATGTAATATCAAAATCCTTCCTAGTCCTAGCTTTGTCCATGCTCATCTCGTGAATTTGTTTATGTAAATATCTTGAAACTATGCTTGACCCAAACATGCGCTTTTAAACCAAGTTTATTATTGCTGATCTTGGCCGTCAATTGATATTAATTCATCTGGTCACGAGGTCAAAGAACTTTCAAAATTTTTGTTCAATTTACGCATATCGAAGATTCTGATTACGTATTCTGTAGTTGTAATTATTAATGTCTCCATAATTTAATTGGATATTGGCTTTGAGAAGTACGGGGATAGTTCCATTATCTGGAATGTATGCTCTAAATTTCAATTCAATCCTTATCTACTGTTTCAATTAATGTGTGATAATTAGCGATGATCGACATTGTCGATCGCAGCCGGTCTCATTTTTTGTGCATCTTACTTGAACATTTCTTAATTTACGGTAATACATTGTTTGAACTAAAACTATGACCATTCATTCTTTAGTGATCAATTCAGTAATTACGTAAACGATTTTTTTGTGGTTTGTTTTTATTTACTGAATTAATTCTAATAATAATTATTCCTATTAAGATATTATTAAATTATATTATCATTTACAGAGGATATTTCAATCTTGCTTAATTTGGTTTGTAACGTTCAACTTGGGACTTGAAGTATTTTGATTTTTTAAAGTTTCAAAAACTCATAGGCCTAACCAATTGAACGAAATTCAATCTAATTCAACCGCCGTAAAACAACGTCATTTGTTGCAATTAACTAATTGTAACCCAGACTCATGTAAAATGACTTCATTGACTTTCATGCAAATGGCATTTGCGGCAACCTAGGTCCTTTTTAATTACTGTATAGAATTGAAACGTCCCGAAGTTTTGAATTCATTCCCTAGATAATTGCTTTATTATTTATAAGAGTTTTATTATGTTCTTTAATTATAGCAATTCATTCAAATGACAATCAGATTTTTCAAAATAGAATATCTAATAAATGAGGGGATTCATATGTTTGCAAACTATTCATGTAACCCTCTTATTGTGATCCAATTATTTATATTCGCCAACAGCTATGATTGTTAAAGACTTTATCAATAAAGCGTGACGCAATCAGGAAGGAACGAATTGATGTGGCCTCTTTCCTTCATTCGTTGAAAATCACAAATTCTGTATGTCTGCCTTCAGTCTATGGCTTGGTGTAGTGTAGTGATGTGCGGTAAAGTGTTTCAAGACTCGGAATTGGATATTTTCTCGGCCTTTAGGTGTTTTATGACATTCTACATTCCTTTGGTAAGCTTCACCTTTTCCAAAGTAATTCATACAATTTGTAATAATTATTTATAGAACTCTACTTGATTTCAATTATGTTCGATCGAATTTAACTCAATTTAAAGTCGCTTGGTCAGTCAAGTTCGATATATCAACCCGTCTCTGAATGCTTGGTTTAAAACAGATACTTTTTTGTATTCAATATGATTTCTGGTTACTAAAAGTAGTAAATTGCAAGCTATTTAGTTATTTTTCTAATTACAGGTCATAAATATCTAGTAGGCCTATCTTTGAAAATAATGAAATAAATAATATTCGTGTAACCTGGCTGTCTCAGGTCTGGTGTCAGAGTTTTCAGGTCGCTCCTGATCAATTTCAGGGCCTCTGACATGACTTAACGACTGTTTTTAGGCAGCCGGGACCGACGGCTTAACGCGTCCATCCGAAACACGGGAAAGTGGCCTGAGAAAAATTTCTGGTCTGACCTGGGTTTGAACCCGGGACCTTTGGGTTGCAACGCCAGCACTTAACCCACTCAGCTACGCCACCCCCCATCTTTGAAAATATAAAACATAATATAAATATATTTAGTTATACAGTACTTCATACTACTATGCAAAACTATTATTAATAATAATGCTTATAATAAAATGAAAATCTGAATTTTGATATTATTTTCATTATTAAAAGACTGACTCTTTAACCATCTATTCAACACTCGTTCAAGAGACCAACCAAGGAAATCAATAAATATTTGGAAAACAAATAGCCCAGGTCTAAATTATCATTTGGAGATTTTTCAATAATATTATTAGAAGTATTTAGTTATACAATAAAGATAACATTCCTAATAATAATTATTCTTATTATAAGATAGTATAAGAGCATCGTTTAAACAGGTTCTATTAACGGATCTAAAGCGTTTCCGTTCATTCTATTCATAAGGCCATCATCATTCAGAGCAGCAACAAGGGGAAGGGGGGCATCAGCCTGAGTACGCAGTAGGCACTCACAGTGTACTCGGCATCATTCATTATTGTCAACGAAGGTCTCCTCCGCGGCGCGGCGGATGCTCACTGAATCATCTCATCTGCAGTATCAAACATCGTTTCGCTATTACAGTTTCAACCCAACTTTCATCTCGCGTGTTTGCTCGATTGCAAAACCGATACGAAAAATTTTTGGAGTAAATTGGTCCATTATTGTGAAGGATATCCGTGGTTTTCAATTTGTGTGTTCGTTATTGCTCGTAACAGAAAGTGAAACTATTGTTTTCGCGAAGTGTTTGAGTGTCCAATGGTGCAGGCTACAGTTTTCGAGGAGCTTCAACTAGAGTGCTCCATTCCTTTTCGCTCTATAAGTTTGCATTCGCATTCCACTAGAAGTTTACTTGTGCTCCAGGTAAATTTCAGTATCCTATATTCAACCAGTCATTCATCGATTATTTCATTCTTCAATTGTTTCAACGCTAGTGGTTATCCTTTAATCAGTAGGCCTATAATATGAAATATGATCTGTGTATGATCGTGTTCAACTAGATTTGAGTTACAGTTGAGAGGTTTCAATAATGAAGGAAAACGCAACATTGATGGTATCAAATGATCTTTGCTTCAAACAATGAATTTTAGAAGATCTAGTTACTAGCTATTAGATGTATTATAAGATCTAGTTATTCTAGTTACTCTCATGTAAACATGATGTGAAAAAATTGAAAGTCGTTTAACTTCTTTTAAGAAAATGAATTTTTCATTTATTTGATTTGAAACAATGAAATAGATGCATGAGGGAGTCTGATCCCAATAGACGTCAAATATGCGACATACGTTGAAGCCAATCTGAAACAATATATTATCTACTAGAAAATCTTCGAGATCTTTTAAATTTGGTCATAAATCCTGTGTCAAGTCAAACATTATATAAATGATGTAGTATGATTGTATGTTTTGGCTAAGACCTTTTGTTGGAATTTTAGCTCTCATAACTTAATTTTTTTGTTATTCAAGCTTCGAGTTTGGATTGACATTTGTTGAATAAATTGACTTTGGTTACTTCTCGTTTTACAATGGCCATTGTCCCACAAAATATGGGTCACTTCATCTACAAGACTCGAGTAACATGCTTCTGGGAATAAGGTTTTGTGCAATAATTTGCCAAACTATGTACATTGTAGATTTGTGCTTTTTAAAATTAGGACAAGATAATTAGATGCCTTGGCTGAAGCTGAATCATGATGCAACAAAACTAGCTGTTATTGTGTTCTATGTGACTAGAGTATCAGATTTTTCTAGGATTATGCAATTTTTTCAAAGGAGCTATATTAGCCAGTTTCTTTCACAGTGTAGTTTATCCTTAAAAATGACCCAAATTATTCTGTAATATTATACGTGATTCTCATTAGAGCTCTGGGAGATCTACAGGTAGAATAAAAGCTTTCTCTTCTACGCGATGTTCAGTATGATCTTTCCAGTTATCTATATTTGTGTCCCGTATTTAAATTCTATTTTCTACCAATTTTCTAGGTAGCTGTGAATTTTGACCATCAATATGGTTCTATTATTTAATACAATAATGTTAGGTATATAAATTATTATCTATAAATAATTATGATTCAAGTCCAACATTCATTTGGTTTATACAGTTAGCAAATAATTCTACGAATTCCTTTTTTAACCCTCTTTGAGATTCTTGGATGAAAGTTAATCAGATAAATCCCAACAGATTTAAATTGGAATTGAAAAGATACCTCACAAATAGAGCACTCTATAGTATTGAGGAATACCCGCTCTCTTAATAAAATAATAAGGTCAACTTCTATTAGTTAATAATATTTGATTAGCTATACTTATAGTTAGTTTAGTTCTGTATAATATTTTAGTGATAAGACTATGTGAATAAAAATAACACTATTCATTGTATGTATTGTACAATTTTATGAATAAAGGAATATGAAATGAAATGAAATAATAAAATTGAATTCATTTCCTGGGAGAAATACAATTTTGTGGTCTCCGATAATTTTATTCTGAGAAAAGCAGTTAGTTCTACATTGCTATTCCCTTTGCGGTTCAATTTGCGGTTTGCGTTGTCACGTTCTCTCTGGAATTTGCTTCACCTTGATCCAAGATAAGCCACAACAAAACAAATTGAATATTACAGCTCAAAACAGTCCACTTCGGGCAATTTATGCGTAACTAACATTGCTAATTCATTGCGAATCTACAATGCTCTGGTCCGTATTATCATTAGTAGCTTAACAAACATTTTAGTTTAAACCATCAGCTAACTCAAATGAGGCACATTATAATGGATGCGACCACAGCTTGATGTATCATTTGTTTAATTTATTTAAGTATTTCAAACTACTGTGGATAAATGTGGATTCGGGCCTATGTGTACCGAAGTGATTGTACCCTGTCCGTCAAGCAAAAATTAGAAGTGGCCTATTTTCAGGCTGTCTTCATTAGCCCTAAATTGTCTAAAATCGATTCAAATCCTTATTCTCAAAAATGTTGGTTTTAAAAAAAATCTAATATAGCCTTCGATAGTCAATTGACATATTCCACTAGAATTTCTACATGTAATTATCAATTTGATTTCAAATTACCATAGTTATTATTATAAGAAAGTAACTAGTTTTTTGAAACTAGCATTTAGATAGGTTTTGACGTTTGATGTCAAAGCTTCCTGTTTGAAGTTGATGTGTTTGGTGAGGACAAAAAATTTATGCTCTGCGTATGAATGTTTTCATTCCGGTATGTAATGGATTAGAAATTCAGTACTTTGAATATGCAAATTTTACCATGTACATCAAAAGTGAAATCGAACTATATGGTCTACTGTATGCATTCTGTGTGGATACTGGATAGTGGTTTGCCAAGTTGCCAAATGCATGGCAGCCCAGACCAGCGTTTGAACTGAAGAAAGCGCGCTTAGCAGGCGGACACCCAATAGAACGAGTTATTCTGGCGCCAACTTTTACTACCATGCTTTGAAGGTTGCTGGGCTGCTGTGATAATATTATCCGACGGCTTGATCAAGTACTTGGGTACCTCCTGATGTTTGCCATCGGAAGAAATTGAGTTGAGATAATAATTTGACTTAGGTGGTCCTTCCCTCCTCAAATGTCTCTCTCTGGAAAGCAGCATTTTTTATATTTTATTACTTGCTTGGATGGCACACCCAGATGCTTTTGAAGGAAGCATATTGGATTTATATTGGAGATATTTGTATATTCAGGATGAAATAATAAACGTTCCCTGTAATAAGAAAATTGCAAATGCAATAATCTACTGTAGTCTATGTGATGATTTGATTAAGATATTTTATTTAAGATTTTTAACATATTAAAAAAAATCTAAATCACAATTGTTATTAATGTAATTGATATTTGATGCATGGAGATTTTTCAGAAGGTTAAAATGAAAATATAATTCATAGACTTGACCAAGTCACTTGGGAAGTTCCTCTCAAAGAGTTTGTAACCCTAAACGGTAGTGACGAATTCGATAAGAATTATAATAATGATTACCATAATTTATAAGCTTTGATTCATGAATGTTTAATAACCTTCAAATACCAATGATCCTTTGAAATTCAATTCATTTTTTAATGCATACTAAACGAATCGCACATGAGCTGATTGACAATTACACACAAACGTGATAAACTCAATTCTTATGCCATTTTTGGTCGAAGTATGCATGGTTTTGTCATCTATTGAATTTGCGAATGAATTTATGTTAACAATGACGCATATATTGACTGATTAACAATGTATTAGTGATTCGTGGTGTATGAATATTTTGTTAGAAGCTATCCTTTTTGAAGTGAAAGAATTTGAGTTAATCTTTATTATAATGCATAAGCAACGTATTCTATGATATTCAACAGTTCCCCCTCTACTTCTTGATATATTTCCGTAATGTACTTTTAAAATTTATTTTCCAATTGGGGTTCTTACTGAAGGTCATGAATTGAATCTTACGTGTAGAAACTTACTTCCGAAAGGAAATCAGAGTAATGTTGGTCACGGATCGAGATTTATTTCTTATCTGACTTTCAGTTTCATCATTCTAATAAATAATTTGTATGAGAATGAAATTTTTCGTATCATGTAAAGGAAGAATTAATGTTTTCTTCACACTTATGGTGTAGTTGTGGAGTAGATATTGTGGTAATCATCCGTATTGAATAAAAAAACAAGATATTGTCAAACCATGCATTTATTTGAAATGTAAATACCGGTTGTTTCTTCTCTTTACAGTTCGACTACTTCAGTGCACTAATTTTTGTTTAATTGTTCGAGAACTATTTACATGTTCATCGTCCTGCCCTGCCTATCCTGTTCATTAGAAAAATTATAATGATCGAAATTGAAAAGCAGTTTGATATGGGATTGATATCGGGAAGTTTAGTAGCACCACTTTCACTAGTTGCTCGGCTGCTTGTTGCAGGAAGTGCATGATGCCCTCGCTCACTTTCCTAACTACACAGTAATAATAATAATTGATCCAGTTGAGACGGGCAGATGTCCGTTGAGTCATAAAACACTCATGAATGAATGAAACAAGCAGACATTGTGCTGCTGTACGACCAACTCATAGACAGTTGTAGAAGTCGAGTGCAATGAAAACAATATTCTCTGCTATAGTCTGTCCAAGCAAAGAACACATATATTAACAATATTGTCCGAGCTGGAGACATTTTCCCATCATGCCAAAATGTCTTCTTTGCTTGTACTTACTATTGATAGTAATTAATAAGCAACTGTTTTTCGCGCTATTTACAAATACAAACTGTGCCCTTATTTTCACTGACATTTATTTGCGCAATAGTTTGCAAAATATGTCATAATGTTGATTGAACAACAACACCACCTTTCCCTATTATATTAAAGTTATTACTTTACACATAAATCTTTGGTTTCCTGATCAAAATTTTCTTGATCTTCTAACTTTGTAATACATCATTGCTCTCATATTCTAAACTTCTAACTCCTATGAATGCCATATAAGATGTTCTAATCACTGGCTTCGTATTTCTTGACTGGCTCACCGTCATACGGCTGGACCTTGACCACCTTTATAAATCAGATTGAAACGAGATAGACGAGACAAAGCTGTCAATTTCTTAAGAGCTCAATACCAACCAAGGTCTCATTATTATACTCTTTGTCTGATACCTTCAATTGTTATAAATATTATTTTGAACTAGATCTTTGGCTGTCCTCTAAGTTCAAGAACGCAGTGAATCGTATCAATATCATCAATCACCTCGTTTCGATTTTCAATTGACTGATCAAAAGCCTAGTATGTCATTCTAGATGGACCGGCTTCTCTAACCTTATGACTTCAGAGTTAGCATTCCATATTTATGTTTTCTTCAACTAGTAGCTTTATCAGTGAGCAATTGTCTTGCATTCGATCCTATCATGAATAACGTGTTAATTACTGCATGATAGTAAAATGAAATGAATTATGAGTAAAGAATGTCTTTCAAATCATACTGTGCAAAACGTTCAAACCAATATATTCGAATGTCTATTAAAATGTTTATTGATGTCCAATTTGGTTGACAGAAAATATCAATTGATTATATTGAGCGCCTTCGGTGCACATCCGAAGTATGGATGTAAAGATGTTTTTGAAGCTCCATCTAATGAAATACAGTAGGCCTACTCATCCGAGACATTTAGTCTTAGAGTTTAAGAGTGTTATAAGATATATTTCATATGGAATACTATACCATATGCAAATCAACAAATATTTCCTCTCAAACTATTGAACTGCTACAGTAAATTTTACAGTATTTTCTCAATTTGTAATTTTTTCATTCTGGAGGTGCCAAATCGGAGCTACGACCGTTAACATTGTAGGCTGCACACCTCCAACTACGTCAAAAGGCAGGCATTCTATCCTATCAAAAATTCCACTCTAAAAGCTGCTAAAATAACAGGAAATTTGTACACTGACTATCTTGAAAATCATCGGCTAAACCACGGTAAGTGAGGCGTGTGTTTTGGTGTGAGATGAGGTGTGCGTGGGCGGTCGGAGGTGCGAAAGTGGATCACAAGTGAAAATGAAAAGCGGATTCATTGTGAAGGGGGAACAGAGTTGTCTTGATGATGTACGGCGTTTACGTGATCGTGGAGAAGACGGCGGCGGCGGCGTTCGGACGGTTCCCACGAAACATAAATGCACAGATAGATCGCTGTCTGCTCGGCTCTCTCAACCCATGAACAGTTTACGACTGGATGGAGGCCGTAGTCGACGCATAGATGATACTTACTCTCGGCATCCATTCATAAGCTGTTTACACGATTCCGAATCTTGGTTATTATAGCCTACTCGGCTCGCTGTGATAATACCGGACTCGCAATCCCGCTTCGTGCATCCCCCCTCCCGCCCCCTGGTTATCCCCCGCGGCACGACCGTTGTTGTGTGTTGTTTTTTATTTTTATTTTGTCGCTTTCAAAAGTGAACTCAGTGTGTGCGCGATGTCGCTCTGCTGCGGATTGTTTCTGTCTGTTTGTCGAAAGCGTTGTGCGCTGTGACTGTGATCTGTGATCTGTGTGTGACGTGTCGTGATCCTCCTATATCATCAGCTGATGTTGTGTGTGTGATGTGATGTGATCTGTGTGCTGTGCACTAATGGTTCATGTGTCAATTAATATGACCGGTCAACTTCTCGCATGTCGCCGTTTACTATGGTAATCAACTTTCATTGAAATTATGTCATCGATATAATAACAAAATTCATTAAACCCAATGGTTCATTCGGTTAGTGAAGAGTACTTTCCCACAGGCTTCATTTTAAGCTAACATTGCTCTAAAGGTTGAATTCCCAACTGGCAGCTCGATCTACGCTCTTGTAGTTGCTCGGCTCTACCTGCGCTGCTCTAGCCATCACAACTGTATTCACATAATGTCATAAATTTCCACTTTGTTATTAGGGCTGCTAATGTATAATAAATCAATAAATTGCAAAATTCACTTGAAAATGACTTTAAAAGGGTACTTTGATTATTTACTGATTTATTATAAATTGGTAGCCCTAATAACAAAGTGAAATTTTATAATATAGTTGTGTGAATATAGTTGTGATGGCTAGGGCAGCGCAGCTGGAACCGGGCAGCTCCTACAGCGCGGCTAGAGACGCAGCAGTATGAGTTGCCGCTTGGGAATGTGTCTTGGAGGTACAGTATCATGTTGAAATGATGAAAGCTGTTCGTTTGTCAACTTGACTGCTTCTGGTGTTTGAAGAAAATGAGATCTCATAACTTAGTAGAAAATAACCAATATTATTCATGAGATGCTGTTGAGTAGTTGAATTGTTGAAAGCTTCAATAGTCCTTGACAGTGTTGAGGACTGTAACAAAGTCAATTTTAAAACTAGGAGACCTTTAAAAAAAATTAAAATCAAATTTATTAATTGATAAATGGGTTCAAATGAGAGCGTTTGATTGAAAACTAGTTTTACTGACTCAATTGATCCATGCAGTAATATGATACGCATCATGGTTCTGGTTTGAAAAAAAAAATTATCTAATGCATATCGTGATATCTCTATGAAATGATAACATCAAATTTACGCTTCCTAATTCAATTAATGATTATCAACTTTTTATTCTCTATAGTTATAATTTAAGTGGGTTTCTTCCTCGAACATATTTTTTCTACAACTGCGCGTAAAACAAGATTTTACGAGCTGAATTCTCGTAAAGTAGCTCATTTCTAAGGAGAATCTTCATTACACTCGCTAACCATCTGCGCATGCGAAGTAGAATTACTTCATGCTCGCTAAGCAACTGCGCATGAGCAGTAGAGTTACTTTACGCTCTCTAATCAGCTGATCATGGATCGCCAAAAATAGGTCAGGTGGAGTCATAACATAACCTAACAAAAGTCGACAATGTCTGTTGTACCTGTACCGGTAATTACACAAGAGTAATTTAATAGTTCGCAGTATTTGAGGACTGAAAAAAACTGTAGATTAACAGGTTCGTGCAGTTGTAGAAAAAATATTGTATGTAATTCGCGCGTAATGCTTCTTTATCGCTCTTGCTCCACTATGTGTTGCGTGATAACTGTTTTGCGCGAGCGATAACGTCGCGCATTACGCTCTTAATACATAAATAGCTATTTCGTGTCTTATCAGTGAAATCACTCATGGCGAAATTTAGAGTAATTTTATCCGCTCATTATACGATAGTACAGCACACTTATAAAACTAATAAGCAAAAGTGTTGTACAAAATCAGATTAAAAACTGATGGAGCTCAGGAGCCATCGTGAACAGACCGTGAACAAAAGTACAGCTGTAGTCAATGAATGACTGGTGTCAACGCTCAGAACTTTTTGAAAGAGCGAACCGATTGCAGACTGCTCACCGACTATCCTGACAGAGCTGCTCATTGATAACATTCCTTCGCCAACCGCCAATAGTTGCGTTGACACCATATAGTAACAGTTGAACTGCTTGGGCTATAGCGGTATGCTGGAACATCCAGTTCCTAGAACTGAATAAGAAGAAAAATATGCAGATTGATGAATAGGCTTTCCTGGTGGGGAATAGATTCCACTCGCCTTGGTCACATTTTGGTCACCCATCCAAAAGCAAAAGCATCCAAAAGATGTTCATTTAACATCTGAGCAATCACCCTTGATGAGCGACCAAACATAACGCATTTATATTTTAAATAATTATAAAATTTTAAAGAATAATGATAGATAACTTGGGGATACTGGGAATTTTGGAAATTTTTTTCAATTTTTTAAACTTCTATTTAACTAAATTAGTTACAAATTATTCACAGAATTTATACTAAACAACAAGGTTTTATCTCTTCCTGATAAATCCAGAAATCCAGGAGTTATCCAGAGGTTTTTTATATGGCAGCGCTAGTGGACTGAAGGTTGTGACGCCCCAGCCCACTGCGCCAACGGGGCCGGCAGAGTTCGTAGATGTATCTTGTGTAGAAAACTTTAAAAATATGTTGATATATTAATATGATAATATATCAACAATGATTATATTAATTTGATAGACTACAGCAGGGGTCTCCAACCTTTTCTATCCAAGGGCCACATTATTAATTCTGGGAAGGCTGAGAGGTCCAATAACGAGGATGTACGTGGAATTTGACTTGTGGGGACACACATGACGGGGGGTTTGGGGGGGTGTATAATTACTATATTTCCATTTAAATAATATGTTTTCTGTAAAAGGAGTTTTAAGTAGGTTTAATTAAAACACAGGAAGAAACAAACCAATCCATTTCATTCTAATACAAAGTCCAATTATTTATTGAGTGTAAAAAGGTCATAAGAAAACTTGTGAATGGATGAACTTAGCAAGTGTAACAAAATAATGATAATTTTTTTATAGTAATAATACAACTTGACAATACACGAGTTTACAAAAAGCTACCAAGCTAAAAGAGAAAGCTTATTTTTAGTGAGAAGATTGCATTATTTGTTTTCCACTTGAAATGTCCGCCCATTTAGGATCAAAATTTGTGATTCCAATCATTAAAATTGATTTCAAATGTTCATCTGACAAGAAAGATCTGTAATTGGATTTAACAAACTTTAGATATGGAGTGGCTAAGGGAAGAGTACTGAACTCACAGTTGTTGTCAAAAAAGGGATTATAAATATACAGGGTGTTTCAGGAGGAATTTGCAATACTTCTCAGGCTGATTCCTTACACCAAGTAGAAAAAACAGTTCCATGGGACCAACCCCCAGAAACGCTTTGTTACCGAGATAACAATGCCGGAAAATTGAAATTTTTCTAAATATATTAATTTTTCTAATTTTTTAGAGTCTATAGTGAGGTTCTAAAATAATCAATTCTCATGTAAAATTAGCTGAGGAATTCAATTAAACAATTCAGTTCCAAGTTTGAAACTTCAACGGTTATTGAGTTAATTGGAAAAATAAGCTAAAAAACGCCATTTTTCAGCAATAATAGTTATAACTGGATAAGGAATCATAAAATTGTTTTTTTTATTAATGGAAGTTGAAGAGAGTCGGATTCTAAAGAAAAAGTTGAATGGGAGCGAATGTGTAAATCTTACCTAAATTTCAGAAATTGCGATCAAAAATCGCAAAATTGACAAAACATAGCACAAGTGATGAATTTGTGTTTAGTAGCGATTTTGCGATTTTTGATCGCTATTTCTGAGATTTGGGTAAGATTTACACAATTGCCGCTATTTCACTTTTTCTTTAGAATCCGACTCTCTTCAATTACCATTAATGAAAGATACAATTTTATGATTCCTTGTCCAGTTATAACCCTTATTGTTGAAAAATGGCGTTTTCTAGCATATTTTTCCAATTATATTAATAACTGTTGAAGTTACAAACTTGGAACTGGTTTCATTGAACTCCTCAGCTAATTTTACATGAGAATTGATTATTTTAGAACCTCACTAAAGCCTCTAAAAAAATTAGAAAAATTAATATATTTTGAAAAATTTCAATTTTCTGGCATTGTTATCTCGGTAACACAGCGTTTTTGGGGGGTGGTCCCATGTAACTATTTTTTCTACTTGGTGTAAGGAATCAACCTGAGAAGTATTGCACATTCCTCCTGAAACACCCTGTATATTTTAAAAAATATGTTGCAATAACACTCGGCGGGCCGGACAAAATCTATCCGTGGGCCGGATGTGGCCCGAGGGCCATAGGTTGGAGAGCCCTGGACTACAGTGTAACCTTTTTAGTAAGAACCTTTGCAAGACGAATTTTTCAAAATCCTATTGAAACCTTCATTACCTTGCTAAAATCGACTCTGTATGAGACGACAAGTTGGAAACACCGCCAAGAATGAATTTCACTGAATAAATATATTTTCATTATGAGGAGTATATTACTCATCGATGAAAAAAATACCTTAAATGGTAGATAACCTCAAACTGTCTTACTTGAACAACAAATACTTGGAAGCAAGTCGGCCACTAGGTTTGCTAGGCGACTTGCCAAATCTACTACAAATTTGTCTATCTAGTTTGTTAATTATTGCTTTACGAAGTAAGTGTCTGCTGTTGAGTCAGTTCATGTTAATTTCATTAGTGGGTTCCTGAGATGTCTTGTTGTCTGATTTATTTATTCTCATGATAATATCACTATCTAACTTGGGTCAAAGTGTTTTTTATTGAGTTCTTTCACAGCCACAAAACTCTCACTCATATAATTATCCTTATCCCACACTTCATCGCCACCTCTAACTTCGTGATCCTCGTTTTTATAAAGACCTTTGTTTTTGTGAGCAAATAAATCTTAACAAACCCAGTTGTCCCGCAGATAACAACTCACCTTCAGCGCTCCAGGCATTTCTAGAATACTTTCAAAACTCATTCGACCGATTTTGGGTTAATTATCATACACATGTCACATATTTTTAAACAATCTCTGGAGCTTTTTGCGTAGTTATCACAAATTAGGAAAATTATGGTTACTTCTTACTTGGATCTATTCTATAAGTTGATATCTGCTCTTATTATCACTGTAACTCTACGAAGCCTTTGTCTATTTAAAGCACTATATATACTTGATGATCTATTCATGTGTAGAACATTTTATTTGTGAACATTGCATTCTACGAGTATGTTAGACTGAGACAAGTATGATATTCATTTTGAACAATATGATATAATTGAGTAGCCTCATTTCCTCAAAATGTATGACATATTTCAAAAATGTTGCTGAATTAATAAGTTTATTACACTCATTGTAATAAGGTTATTATTGTGATTTGGTGTAGTATTTATTTGAAATACCTTTAGTTTAGAATTCTGATACTGTCTTCTGTTAGGTCAATCACTACAAAAAATATCTTAAACGATAATTTGTTCATTATTTTTTCGTTACAAGTTTCCTTGTAGTGTGTACTTATCATTCACTGAGATAGAGGCACCATCGCCGAGTATCTGCAATTACAGAACTATACGGCAATTTTGATGGTGGCAAAGATGTTGCTAGAATAATACAATCGTCACAGTTTTAATAAACAAAAGTTTAGTTAGACCATTGTAAAACACTAATGAATAATCTATAGTTTCTGTTATGGGAGTCGAGAGGTTCACCTCTAAGGTCTAAGGATCACCTCTCAGTGGCAACTTGTAACAGTTGTATGGTCTGTCCAAGTAAAGAAGTCATTCTGGCAAGATGGGGGAAATAGCTTGGTCAATATTGGTTCAAAAATCATAATTTTGGTTTCAAATTGTAGATCAGAATGTTTCCTACAACTTGAGACCAAATTTATTATTCTTGAGCCAATATTGGCCGAGATAGAATCATTTTCTAATTTTGCCAGAATGTCTTCTTTGCTTGGACAGACTGTACCACCTGCCGCCTTTCCTGTTCAGTTCACCTGTTCGATTCCTTTTTCCGTTGAACAACTTTCATACTATGATTCACGTAGTTCTATCTTGTTATCCTCTATCTTACGGAATTGATAGATCCGACAGAATTTCTCCTTTTATAACTGATCTTATGCCTGCTACTCTCATGCCGTAAACAAATGATTGAAAAAACAAACAGAAGACTGTATTTGTTATTCAGAGCTTGGCATGTAAAGGATCCAAAACAAATGAATCATTTCCTATTCCCTTTTTCCTTTGGTCATGACTTATTTAATCACAGAACACCAATCACTTTATCCCTTGATATGAAAAGTCGTTCAGAGAATGTTCGTTGTTTCATCTTTGTGACTACTCAGTGCTTTATCTTAGTTTGTTTTCATGCCAATATAAATGTCTACCTACTGGATCTAATTTACAAAAATAATATTTTCAAAGTTTCTTTACTTTTCTGTAGTTTTATTGTTCTATTTATTTGAAAGTATGATTTTCCTAATTTATATTCAAATAATATGGATTCTACAAAATATTTGATTGAAGTAGAATAGACGGACAAGTGTAAGTGTAAGTGAAGGTCCCAGGAAGTAAATTGATGAAGTCATTGTAATTACATTCTCCGCTTAAATACATATTGTATGAGTACATGTTTGATGATGAATGAAATAGATTTGATTGAATAGTCTTCGCTTGTTTTCCTGTTATTACTGTATCAAACCTGATTTCGACTGTTTTTGAAAAGCTGAGAAATTTTCATTGTATTGGTTCTCTCCAACTATTAATAATAATTTATAAATACAATTTTATGATATTGAATCATTTTGTTCATCTCTCAATGAATCTTAATGTACGGATACAACATTTATTAATTTTTTAATTGATAGTTCATTCTAATAATATTATAATTTTTGTGCTTGTTCTAGCAGGAAGACACTCGGCAGGATGGTGTATCATGTTGGGCGACCTCATTCGAAAAACTGCTTGAAGATCCAGACGGCCTGCATGCTTTTGCCGTAAGTAGTCCAATGAGGATCAGTTGATCGTGAAAACCTTTCCTCTTTTTGAAAGACTCCAATATATTTTTTTATAACTGACTAAAACTTTGATATTTTAAAGCTACAGCTGCTGAAACCTCTTATTAACTCGTTTTCGCAGTTAGAACATAGTCGATTTGATGGTGTTCATCCTCATCCTCATGAAAGCCATTTTTCGATCACAAAATAAACATTGTTTTTTGTGGTCGTAGTCTTTGTGGTCTTTGTTGTTTTTTGTGATTGTGGTCGACATTGTTCGACCACAAAATAAATTACTCTCATCTTAACCACGAATTTTACCTCCTATCTCAGAGAATGAGCTTTATTAATACAAAATAGTTTTGATTTTCCATGACATGGCTCAAGTGAAAGGTTCCTTATTTCTATTCTAAGCCTCATTATCGTGAAGAAATGAATAACGTGACTAACATTGAAGCTGACACAAGGACATTCTTGACTGGAAAAATGTGACCCTGAGTATCTTTTGGCGACTCAATAATAATTATATTCTTTTAATTTTATTTCTTTTTCTATACCTTTATAAATTTTGTGGATCCTTAGAACTGAAGAGATGTTATCTAAGATAACATCTGAAGAAATATATGAAGATATTTATGTAAACCTTCCAATAATTGCATTTTCCCATTAATTTTTTCTAATGAATATATAGTTTATTCTAGGCTATTTTTATTATATTTTGAATGATTGGAGTAATAAATGTTTCATAATAATTATTTATTTATCATAGCTGACAGCTTTGTTATAAATAATGTGACATCAATCACATTAGATATGAGCTCTTATCTAAAAACACAATAAATAATAGAAGTAGCTAATTCTATTCACATAAAAAATTGGAACGACTATAATCTGTATAATATCTATATTGTGAGATTATAGAGCTTTTTTAGTATTTTAGAACAATGAAAATGAGAATTGACCTTTGCTATTGCAAATATACATTTAATTTTCAATTAAATTGTAATTTAATTGGAACAATTTTTTTTAATACGTTACTATTGCTATCTGGTCTTGAGACCAATGAGCAAATTTTATCTAACCTATCTTACTAATCATAAATTAAATACAGGGAAATTTTCAATACAATCTCTTACTGCTATTAATAATAAATAATGTACACCTATTAACTGTACTACTTAAGCTATATTTCACTCAAACACTGCTCTGCTTTTTCACTGGACACCATTTGCACTACACTTATTCAAATGGTTTCCTCCTTTTGAGCCTCCGCACCATTGTCTAGCAGCTGGATTGCCTCGACGTTGTTGTGTTGGTGGAGTCGTGCTTCATGACTCTCTGCATAACGCTTAATCTCACAGGATACGAGGTTGATTCCTAGATCTCTATGGATGTCGCTGTTTCGCACGTACCAGGGAGCATCAACGATGTTTCTGAGCACCTTGTTATGGAATGGCTGTATGATGGTGATGTTGCTCTGTTTGGTGCAGCCCCATAGTTGAATGCCATAGGTCCAAACAGGTTTGAAGATTTGCTTGTAGAGGAGCACTTTGTTCGATATTGAAAGTGATGAGATTCTTCCAATAAGCCAATAGAATTTCTTGTATTTTATGCTGAGTTCTTCTTTTTTCTTTTTGACATGCTCTTTCCAGCGTAGCTTAGCGTCAAGAGTCATGCCCAAGTATTTAGCATAATTTGCATGTGGTATATTAGTACCATGTAAGCTGATTGGCAGGTATTCAGATCTCTTGTTAGTGAAGTTCACATGAATCGACTTTCCCTCGTTGAGTTTCATCCTCCACTTTTTGGTACAGTCTTGTATTTTGTTGACAGATCTCTGAAGCTTCTCTGTTGCAATTTGCACATTGCTGTCTACTGCTAGTAGGGCGGTGTCATCTGCAAATGTGGCTGTTATATTCTCTTCCAGATTTGGGATATCACTGGTTAAAGAACTGGTCCTAAAACGCTTCCTTGAGGAACTCCAGCTCTTATCTCTCTCAGATCAGAATACGAAACTCCTTGTTTGACTCTGAAGTACGTTCCAGTCAAATATGATTGCAAAATTTCTGTGAATTGCTTAGGAAGCATTTTTTTCAGTTTGTATAGAAGATCTACATGCAGTACTTTGTCAAAAGCTTGCCCTATGTCAAGGAAAGCTGCTGCACAAACCTTTTTTTCTTCTAAGCTATTCTCTATCAAATTAACTATCCTATGTACTTGGTCGATTGTGGAGTGCTTCTCTCTGAAACCAAACTGATAATTAGGAATTAATTGCTTACTCTCGATTATTGGCTTGAGCCTACGCAACAATATTCTTTCAAACAGTTTTGATAACACTGTTATCAAATACTATAATATAATAATGAAATCGGCCGGTATGAAGCTACTTCATGTGGTTCTTTTCCTGGCTTGAGCAACATTATAACTTCGGCTACTTTCCATATTCCTGGTACAAATCTAAGTCTAAATGAAGCATTCAGTATGTTTGTTAACTTGATGAGTGCTTTCCTTGGCAGGTGTTTTAGGACTAAGCCACTTATCAGGTCAAATCCTGGAGTTTTCTTTGCACTGATAAGCTTTATCTCCTTTTTAACTTCTTCCACTGTGACATGTGTTATATCTTGATTTTCTTGCACAACATTTTCGTCAATTTCTATACCTTCTTCATGAGATTCATAGTTTGGCTCGAAAACTTTCACAAGATGGTCTGCAAATGTCTGTGCTTTTTCTTCATTATTCCTAGCCCATTCTCTGTTCTGCTTTCTGATAGGTGGAACTTGCTGAGTAGGTGTTTTTATTTTCTTAGATGCCTTCCAGAGAGAGTAATCCTTATTCTTTTCTCCTGTTAAGTTGCTCAGGTAACTGTTGAACGATTCATTTTTAATAGATTGTATTTCTCTTTTCAGATCTTGAGTTAGATTATTCAACAATCTCTTATCTTGGGGAGAACGTGACTGTTGCCACTTTCTTCTAGCTCTCCTTTTCTCTGCAATCATTTCTCTTATTTCTCGTGGATAGTTATTTCCAGTTGTTCTCCTTCTACTTGTTTGTGGAGTATTACATCATGCTGCCTGTTGTATATCAGTTAAAAATTTCTCTAATTCAAATTCAAATTCTTTTTATTGTTGAAACAGTCATAATAATGCATAACAAAAGTCGAAAATACATATTTCAATAAAAATATGAAAATACAAAATATCCTTCCTAACACAAAGGAGACAGTACATTACATATTGAACAATAATTCATTACGTTTATAAGGACATTATTCAACAAGATACAGTTTAACATTCTTTTTAAAACACTCAATATCATCAGTCTTAAGGCTATTAGGAAGACAGTTATAAAGCCTTGTACCATACTGAACAAAACTATTTAAAGTATAAGAATAATTACATTGATTCAGTGTAAGAGAAGAGGCATTCCTTGTATAATGGTCATGGACAGAGTTATTCAGTGTCAAACTGGCCAAGTTCTTGATGTAAACTAAACATTCAAATGCATAAATAGCATGAATTGTCAAAATTTTCAAAAAGAGGTTTGCAATGAGAGCGACTAGGTACAATAGAAATAATTCTCACAGCTCGCTTTTGCAGAACAAACAGTTTACCAACATTAGTATCATTTCCCCAAGCAGTAATACCATAAGACAAATGACTATGTATATGTGCAAAATAAACAGTAGTTGAAACAGAAGAGTTTACAATAAATTTCAAACGGCTCAGCAGAAAAATACCTCTGGATAGCCTGCCATGCAGCAAATTAATATGGGATTCCCACTTGAGATTATTTTGGACTACAAGGCCTAAAAATTTTGTATGATTAGAATTAGAGTTTAGACCAAACTACAACATCTGAGTTTTTTCTTTGTTCAGACAAAGTAAGTTTGCTGCTGTCCAGTCTTCAATAATTGAATTCACAAGTAAAAGTCAATGACAATCATTGAACATCTTGAAACATTTAGTCTGTACCGCCAGATCATCTGCAAACATAAATGGTTTTGCATAATCAGTACCTATGGCAGCAGGGAGATCATTCACATATATAATGAAAAGAAGTGCCCCCAAAGTAGATCCTTGGGGGACACCTGATTTTACTTCTAAGAGATTAGAATAACAATTTTTGTAAAAGACAGCCTGGTACCGATCGTGCAAGTAAGATGACATTAAACTAATTGCACTGTTGTCCAATCCGTAAAAAATAAGTTTCTGAATTAAAATTTCATGAGATATTGTATCAAATGCCTTGGACATATCATAGAAACTACCTTTAACCTTATGACTACCATCAACAGAATAAATACAACACTTCATAAAATCAGAGATAGCCATGCCAGTCCCTCTGTTAGGTCTAAACCCATATTGACTGTCACTAAACAAATGATTTACCTCAAAATAATCAATAATCTGCTTATATAAAATGTTCTCAAAGATTTTTGAAAATATAGGGATTATTGAGATAGGTCTGTAATTATTACAATCTGAAACACAGCCCTTCTTGAACACAGGAATCACCTTAGAATATTTGAGACATTTAGGAAATATTCCAACATCAATACAATGATTATACAGATAACAGAGCACTTCACAAATATACGGAGAGGCAAGTTTTACGATAAAAGAGTTTAAATTATAAATGTCAAGGCAGGTACTATTCTTTAAAGCTATAATCGTTTTGTGAACTTGTTCAACACTCGCATGACAAAAGGAGAAAGTGACAGGTACAGCATCAGGTACAGAGTTTTCAGTACATCAAGACAGTAAGATACGTCATGTCCAGCAGCAGGAACACTTTGTACAATTTGGCTCACCTTACTCAAAAAGAAATTATTAAAATTATCTGATGAGTGGCCATCACTGTTTCTATTCTGAGCCATATCATTTCTGTTCAAATTTTCATTTACTATAGCCCATAACATTTTTGGCTTATTGCTAGCACTAAGGATACGATCATTATTATAATTGAGTTTAGCCTCTTTCACCAATTTTTTAAAAAGTTTTCTCAGATTTATGAATCTAGCTCTATAGTAGTTCAATCCAGTGTTTTTAAATAAATCATACATAATTAAATACAGTTCTTTCACATGCCTAATATCACAGTTGTACCAGTTCATATTATGAGAAGACCTGCTTCTGTTGAGCACACACTTGTAAGGAAAAACTTCATCCACTATACTCAAGAATTTATTGTGAAAATGAGCAAATTTGTCATCAGAGGAATCAATGGAATAAATTACAAGCCAATTAATTGCAGACAACAGAGTCACAAAATTGAAAACACAAGAATTGTATAGAGGTCTTATAATTCTGAAGTCATGGTCATCAGAAGCATTGGAATTTTGAGAACTCAAATCCAATGAACACTTGAAAACAATAGCAGAATGGTCGGAAACCAACATTGGTTCAACTGCAGCAGCAAGTAATCTCTCACTGTGGATAGAAGTTGCAACATTGTCAATGCAAGACCCTCCTTGTGAGGAGGAGGCTGGTCTGGTAACTTCGTTTATCACTAATTTAAGATTAAATCTAATTAAAATGTTTTCAAAAACCGTCTTAAAACTAGAATTAGTCAATATGTCAATATTAAAATCACCACAAAGTATCACAGATGCATTGGATTTGTTTCTATTATTTAGTCTGTCTAACAAGTTGAAGATAATTTCAATGAAAGACTCAAAGTTCCTTGTATCAGGAACTCTAACTCCACATCTATCTGCTCTGCATTTATTAGTGGCATATTAAGATGAATTCTTTCCTCCAACATTCTTTCAAAGCCATCCCAATCTGTATTCATGTTAACTAGAGTAGGATAAGAGCTTTGCTTCTGTAAAATGGTGTCACTCAACTTTAAAATAATAGGAGAGTGGTCTGAGTTGAGATCGAAGCTTTCCTCAATTTGAAAATAACTCACTGAAACCTTCTTTATTATAAAGTAGTCTATAATATCAGGTATCTTGCTTGTGTCCGTAGGCCAGTAAGTTGATTTACCGGTTGAAAGAGATTCGCATCCTGACTCTCTTATTGCCTCATAAAGTGCTTTACCCTTATGAGTTGTTAATCGTGATCCCCAATGAACGTGCTTTGAGTTGAAATCACCTCCAAGTATAAATTTCGTTCCCAACATATTTAGCATTGATAAGTGTTCTTCTTTTCTGATTGAATATCTAGGTGGAAAGTAGACTGCTGCAATTACAAATCGAAAATTAACTGCTTGCACTGATACGCCTATCAGTTGTATTCGTTAAGTTTCTAATTTAACTTGTTCATTATGTTGTATGTTGTCTTTAATAATGATAGAACTTCCCCCTCTCGCAACATTATTAGGATGTAAGGCGTGATAAGTCTTATAACCTTTAAATTTGATGTAGGACTGTTTTGTGAAGTGAGTCTGAGAGATGAGACAAATATCTATGTTCAGAACTGCTTCCAACTCCTGTTGACGTTGTAAGAGTCCATCAGCATTCCATTCCATTATTTTTAGTAGCTGTATCATTTCAATTTCTGTTGACTACTATTTTCAAATTTTTCAAAGCGGGTTTGAAGGGATGAAATTATTTTTTCTTGTTTGTCAAGTTTTGATAAGATGAGCTGTAGTATTTGTTGAGTGCCTTCTACTCCTTCATTTTCTTTCATGTGTACTTCTTTTCCTTTGGATTGAATCTTGGCAAAAGTCATTTTCTTCACTGCACTTGGATTTTGTGTTTGAGAAATTATCATAGTTTGAATCTGAGAATTGAGTTCATTTTTTGATGATCTATTTTTTGTGGCTACCCTACTTGAGTTTCTTATTTTTTGTAGCTCAATAGCCACGGTGCAACCAAGGTAGCTTTCAGGATGCGCTTTTCCACAATGAATGCACTTCGGTTGAGCATTGCTGGGCTTTGTACACTCTTTTGTTGCATGTTTGCCAGCACACTTTACACATCTGGCCTCTTTATTACAATAATTTTGAGAATGGTTGTAAGATTGGCAGTTTTTACATTGTGGTATAAGTTTATTATTTTCAATGCTTCAACTTGTACTCTGCAACCCAGAATATTTTGCAGTTCAAATACTTTTTTAACATTTTCCTCGGTGCTGAACGAAACGATGGACATATCTAGAGGTTCTTTAGTTTTCCACTCCAACTCATTAACTACCTCTTCGACTTTAAATCCTCTTGATTTCAGATCATCCATTATGGAGTCTGTGCTACAGGAGTGATGAGTTTTTTAATCATAACTCTTAATGGTCTCACCTGTTTATTCTCATATGAGTGCCAGTTGAAGCCATCATTGATTAATTCTTTCGTAACGTTCCGGTAGGTTTCTGAGTCGACTGCATTCACTTTAAAGGTTTCTCTACTCAGAAGCTTTATTCTAAATTTTTCATCAGTGGTTGCTTTTTTCAAACTTTTGAGGAGAGAATCCAGATTCTTTATGCCATCGACTATGATTGGTGGAGGTGGCATCTCCTTCTTTTCGCATTTCTCTTTATCAACTTCAGACTTTCCTAAAGATGTGATTTTGTTCAACTGGCGATGACTACCATCAGGCTCTTCTTTTGGTTCAGGGGACAAGGTGCTATTTAGCTTCCTCTTTTTTGTAGCTCGTTTGTTACGAACCCTGATCCATTCAGTCTCTTTTGCCAGCTCTTCTTCATTTGTTGAGTAGTTTTTGACAACTGCTGGACTGCTTGGCTGTTGAATGTTCTGTTATATTTTCTGAAATCGCGATTCTAAGTCTCCAATTCTCCGATGAAGTTCTTCATTGCACTTTTCCAGTGCTTCCTATTCTCGTCCGATTCCTTCCAGGCGATGAAGAGTGCATGCTCTGCTGCAGATTGGAGCTTATTTGTTTTAATTTAACGATCCGGTGAACACTGGATCTCTGATGGTTGGGTAGTATCCATGACTTTGTTAATATTTTCCTCGTCTTCTTGTTCCTCAAACTCAGGCATAAATAAGAAAACTGGGTGGTTTCAACAATTTTCCACTTGACGTTGACATTGTCCGTGATTCGCGAACATACTTTTCGAAACTTCCTCGTATAGCACTCGCGACCGCGAAAAACTACCAGAGAAGGTCGCGCAAAAGTAGGTCACTTCGATTGCATAAGGACGGCGGATTAACCGATTTTTGTTGCAATGTTTTGTTCCACTTTCGACTGTGAACAACTAACTGCTGACTCACTACTTCTACTTTTACACTACACTACTACGTACGTCTGCACTGTTCGAGAGCTAACGCGATACTGAAGAACAAAATGAGATGAAAAATCATATCGGCTGCAATAGACTTATTTTGTTGGTTGAATATAATACAGTAGTATTGCATAGCTATTGCTGTTTTTGGAGAGAACACAATGAATGGAAAATATTATTCTATCACAATGCTACAAACTTTCTTCATTCAGAAAAATATCTTGGAACAATTTTTTCAAACCACCTCTTGAACAGAATTATTGTTTCTATCTGTGAAATTCAGAACAACCATGTACTGAAATTATTTCGTATGGTGTCTCTATTGCACTAGACTTTTCATCATCTCTCCGAAATATATCTTATAAAAATTTGGTTTCAGATCTATTTAGATACCTTTTTTCGAATTTTTGTATTTATCGTATTATTACTGTAGTTCAATGGCTATCAGTAAACATAAGTTACAATGCAACATATTTTCTCTATTTTATGTAAATTCATGTATGCAAATTAAATTTTGTTGTCTTCTTTCCATATTGCTTTAAAGTAGATTTTCATTCCTTATTGTAATCAAATAAGTAAATTTATCTCCAGGTTAGACCTCATGATAATAGAATTGTAAACCGGTGATTTGTTTTAGGAATTTTTGAAGAAAGAGATCTCGCACGAAAACATCTACTTTTGGGTGGCGTGCGAACGCTATCGCAGCGTGGAGGATGGGGAAGAGAGACAGCGACTGGCGAGAGAGATCTTCGACAAGCACCTGTGCTTGGGCGCACCGGAGCCCGTCAACGTGGACTCGCACGCCCGCCAAGTCACCCAGGAACAGCTGGGCGCTGCGCATTCTCACCTCTTCCTACAGGTCAGCACAGATTAATTTTCATTCTCTCGTAAATCACTGGCCGTCACACTCTTGTAGCTTTCTATAAATTATGAACTTCACTCGCTATCCATTGATTTTGACTCTCAGCAATCAAAATCTCATACTTTCTGTAAATTATGAACTTTACTCGCTGTCTTTGGATTTTGTCAGTGGTCTACTCAGCTTTTAAATTACTGTGACCCATAAATTATAAATTTTACGCAAAATTCAATATTGTTCAGCTATGTTTTTACGATTTAATTTCCTCCTTAGTAGATACATTCAAGTTGATGAATTAATTTATTTCATTTGATTAATGTGTATTTATTCAATTGATGTATGTGTATCATTGAAAAATTATGATGTCATGTTCAATTTGTTCGTATCAAATGAAACAATCGGTTCAATTGATACAAGATTTTTCAATCCAGTTAATTTGATACATGTTTCATATGTCATATTGTACATATTTTCGAAAGAAATCGAATCGTGGACACACAGCTTTGGTCTATTCAAATAATATGTGTAATATTTCTTCCATCTAATATGTTACTCACTTATGAACTCACTTATAGAGAACATATAGACCATGCGAGCTAGAATATCCTATAAGATAACATTGATGTGTAGTGATGATTGACGTATATTTCTCAATGATAATAATTCATGGATTGTGATTCTAACTCAATCTGTCACATTTTCCAAATTCATAGAGTTCCACTACCGTATCAATGAATGTTGTAATTCTCACTATTCAATATTCATGCATATCTATTTTAAATAAGTACTGTTATTTTTTGAGTTGGGTACTAATGTGTTTGACTATTATATTGGGTCATTACATAATGTACATAAGTGTTTTCTGACCAAGTTCCTTTGAACTGAACCAATTGGGAAAATAATAAAATTTAATTCATTCGTCAAAACGCTGCAGATAGCGAATTTTTCAATAACATTTGAATAGTTCAACATAATTGAATGAATTGTTTGTGTTTTCTGTGTAGCTGAAATGGATTGATTGTGTTTAAGGTCAGTTCTCGTAAGATTTACTCCTTATAAACTCTGCCATTTGATAAATAAATGCAAATTCTAGAATATTATACTTTTACTGTAGTAAACTGATTTTTGTCGTTTTCAATATCTGAAAATCTCGTAAGATTTACTCCTTATAAACTCTGCCATTTGATAAATAAATGCGAATTTTAGAATACTTTTACTGTAGTAAATTGATTTTTTTCGTTTTCAATATCTAAAAATCTCACCTTATTTCTATATTCACGACAATCTTCAATTTAGATTTTTTCTATAAGTTATTGCGTTATTCACTCGATTGTTAATTTTATTTTCAGTTTATACCAACTTACTTGCCCATAACGTTCCCTTCGTAGATCGACAGTAACTTGGATTACATCTCATAGATTATAGAATGGAAATTTGTACTCCAATCATGTTCAGTTATTTTGTTTTTGCTTCTATATTTTTCTATTAATTGCAATGGAAATTCCTCGCACTTAAGGGGTTTGAGGCCAAACTCAACCAAGATAAAGTTAGAGTCAACCACAACTGAAGGAAGAGGCCGGTGAGCATTTAAATTTAGTTTTTTTATGAAAATCATTGTGGTATAGAAATAATTTGTTCTATTTATTCTCCTTGAAATGCTTATTCAGTAGTTTTTTATAATCCAATCCAAATTTATTTCCACAAGTTATACGAAAACAAAATTCAATGCGATTTTGAACATACAGACAAGATAATACAAATTCTCAAAATACAATAATAGCCTACAGCCAAATAAAAAATGTAATGCAAGAAAAGAACGATTTAATTTCAAATACGAATGTTTTCAAATAGAGTTTCTAATTTTGCAGGCTCAGAAGCAGATATTCAACCTGATGAAGTTTGACAGCTATCCAAGATTCATCAAATCTGATTTGTATCAGGAATGCGCTTTGAGAGAGACTTCAGGAGAAAAACTGCCATTTCATGGGAAAATTGATTCCGCCTTGGAACTTCACCTCAGTAGTCATTCTAAATCATCTAGCAACTGTTCCCCACAGCAATTGCATACAAAGGTAAACCATTTATAAATAATGATTCATTTTGCATCTTCTTAAAGTGAAAAATCGAACCGTGGATTCATGGACGCATAGCTTTAGACAGTTTGATGTTTAAATCATCATCATTATGTTCTATATATGTGCTTTTCTTTACCACCTAAAATCTCCTCTTGTGATCTAACTATTGGTACAGTAGCTTCATTAACCACATCTCTATGTAAATCGATGAAACAGCAGATTTCTGCAGATTAATTTAATAGTAATACTGTAAAGATTTGGATACCCTCCACCAATTGTAATGATTTGGAAGCCTCTACCAATTGTAATGTTTTGATGATTTCCACCATTTTATAACAATGGGAAGAAGTCTCCACAATTTTATGATACAGTTTTATGAAAGGGGGCGTCCACCAGTTCCCAGACGGGAACACTGTAATTTATTTAAGTCAAAATAGCGTAGCATGATGGTAGAGCAGGTGAAAAGTTAAATTTAGCAGATCTAAAGTTGAGTTGGAAAATTTGAAAGGAAAACAAATGGTTACAATGTCAAGATTTTTTATTTACCAAGAATCTATAATAGTTTCGATATTATAGCACACATGAATCCAAATTTATGTATTCCAATATTTCTTAAAACAAAGTATCGAATTTTACCTGATAAGTTTTTATTCTTGTCTGAAGAGTTTTTTAAATTCAAGTTATTTTTTATTTTTTTTTATTTCAATTTTATTTAAAGCTTTAGTTAAAAGTTATTTGAAGAAATTATAATTTCAATTTTATTTGAAAAGTAATTAATTGATCATATTTATTTTATTTAAAACTTGATTAAAATTTATTTAAACAAATTAATTAAAAAATGCATTATTAATTTTGGAAAGAATAAAATTGAATGAAATATATGATTGGAACGATACCCAAACCGCTGATGGTCAATCCTTGATGGTCGCCATGGCAGAATGGAAGGCCACACGGAAAGTCCAGGTCCCAGAACTGTCTCAGGAGGAAGACGGCGAAAGAGTGTCTTTTAAAACGATTTAATTTAGTAAAAAATATGGGAAGCTTTTTCGCTAGCTGGCTGGAGGGGAGTCTAGAAGCCTAGCCCCACTCCTCTCACAGCACAACGTATTTGGATAATTTCGTCAGCAAAATTCTGAGAGCTTCCGTTCTCACGAAAACTTTCAGAAGCTAACAATATCTGAATTTAAATTTGAAAGGAAAAAATAAAATGACTGATTAAAATATGCTTAAACTTTGGGGATCTGTCGAACCTTATGGTTCATGACAATACAGTATTGCTGAAACAGTATTTTGAAAGACAATAGTCAATTGACATACTGAGATATTTTAGTACTTTATGTGTATTTATGTTCTCTTGAACCACAATTTCCTCCAAATTCAATCCAAAATCCTTGAGATTTGACGCAGACAATTGTTTTAATCTGTTATTTTCAAGCCTTTTCCTTCTAGTTTAGCGGGTTTTCTGCTCAATTTTATCGTTCGCCCGTAATCACCTATTTAGAAATGATAAGATGTGCACAATAACATCCTTACCGTTTGTTTATTAATAGAAATCGAATTATTTACAGAAATCTTTCCTGGAAAATCTTGAAAACATGATTAACAAGTAAACAGAGATAATCGTTTTAAGAACAGTTTCTTGTGGAAAAGTAATGCTTCAAGGCTGAAGTTTCGCTTAAAAAACTTGAAAAGTGATTATGGAATTTATTTCTTATTTTGTCAGAAATTCGGAAGTTGCAGGGGTTAGAAACTTTGATTCAATACACTAGGACTTGAAGGATCGCTTGATAAAAATCTATGATTCATCTCTGTCTGTCTGTCTCAATGGCTCAACAGCCCATAAAGAGCCCATCTCAAGCAAATTACTTAAACTGACGTTTAAAAGTTTGGCGGTATCGTCTGCTCACAAGCGCTCCTTGCCTAGGTGATGCTTTTGAAATCAAAAGAGACAATAGATACCTTACTTCAGCATTAGTCAGTTGGTTACATCACTTACAAGAGACAGATACAACCGCCAAACTATTTGACAACAGCTATAATTACTTATAAAACCTATAATTACAGCTATAAACACCTATAAACAGCTATAATTACTTATTAAACCTACTTTTCATATCAATTTTACTGGACCAACGCCAGGACTATCAAGTAGCCTATATCAAATCAATTCATATTTCGTCTGTTCACAGAGAATGTTTCAATAGCGTGTGCGTAGGTAATGGATATTGAGTGCGAAGGTGATTAATAAAGTGTAAAACAGCCATGCCTACTGGGATTCGAACCCAGACCAGGCAGTGCTAGCGGAATGAAGGTTGTGACGCCTCAGCCCACTGCGCCAACCAGGCCGGCATTTATAAAAAATCACATTGGAAATAAATCAACCATGAAATATTTTAGATTTTATCAAGAGAATGAAATTATAATTTATAAATCAGTGATTATACAGTCTTTGTACTTCTATCTTCTAAAGAAATCGCATTTGAAAGTAATCAACCATAATAAATATTTAATCAAAATAATGGAATAATGATGTATCAATTATTGATTATAAACGTTTCTGTACATGTATCTGTATACAAAATTCATTCATCTTGAAAAATATAGGCTATTATCAACCATAACATGTACATCTCATCATACAGTAATAACATGCGTTGTTTGGATTTATGAATTTGAATCATTGCAGCTGAAGAAGAGTCGCAGCGATGCTGAGGAGCGACTGCGCCGCAAGTCTCTGCTGCCCTGGTCACGCAAGTCGCGCTGCAAGTCACGCGATCGGGAGCAGCAGCAGCAGCAGCAACAGCAGCAGCAGCGCACGGTGGAGGACGCCGATTCGTCGATAAGCAGCAGTCGATCGTCACTGGCCAGCTGGGATGTGACGCTGAACAGCTGTTTGTGTCGCGTGGTGTTGCCCGGTGGCGCCACTACAGTGGTGCAGATCCGGCCGCCGCCACACACCATCAGGCAAATGGTGCAGCGCCTCCTCGAGAAGCGCGCGCTCGGCTTCACCCATTTCCAAGTGTTTCTCGCTCACTCCGACAAGGTAACCACAAACGCTCGTTAATTTGAAATCAGTCATTTCAATCACTAATTCCTGAATATTGTTCAACAGTACCTGTGATTTAATCACTAATAAATGTTTGAAATTTGTCATTTTAATTATTATATTCTCATTGCAATAAAAAAGCAAGGGAAACCAATAGTCCAGTCAAACTAGAGTGTCGCATGCAAAAAAGCATGCACTAAATTATTTTTAGTTTGAAAACAAGCTAGTAGTGAGTTTACGACGGATTCCAAGGGGCGGATAATACAGGGTGACAAATTTCCAAATTTACGCAATTTACGCCAAAACGAAGCGTCAGACAAGATAATATCATTCTTATATTTTTAGCTGCTAAAATTTCCAAAAGATTAGTATAAAATTTAACCTTCTATCTTGAACAAAAACCAAGCTATAGTTTTTCAAAAAAGTGGTAGGTTTTTTATGTATGTATTGAACTTTCAATTCTTCCCAGTTTTTTATTTTTCATATTTTGTATTTCAAAATTCCTCTGAGCATAATTTTGTTTTCTACAATTTAAGCCTAAGAAGGCCTTTAGGTCATTATAATTCACGAAATACTTCCCAAGCTATTGTTTGAATTTCAATCGATTCCGATTAACATTAGTTCATTAAAATGTTTTATTGTTTTATTTTCAGCCATTAATATTGGATGAGGATTCAACTACCTTGGGGGGTCAAGAAGTAAGAGTGGAGAACCTTATTGTGTTTCAACTTGATCTTCCAAATAGGAAAACAGTCAAAGTCAAATCCAAAGTCAACGAATCTTTAGCTCAAGTACTAAGGCCGATACTACAAAAATATAATTATAGATTAGAAATGGTCACGTTATGCTTGGTAAGTACTTAACATCACTCGTTAATTTTTCTATATAATTTATTCTCTCTATTCATTACCCTTTGTTTTATAGATAATTCCCTAGTAGCACTCGCAATTCTATTTTTATGTCTCAGAACAAATAGCTTTTCTGTCGTTTTAGTTTGAATACAGCATAGGATTAGCGTAATAAGATCTTACAAACATGTTCTATTTATAGAATTCATAAATTTGAGTTTATAACTTGAACATTTTCAATGAACAAACTAGGTTGGAATAACCTAGCTTAATCTTTATATTTTTGAAGGTTTGCGAAGGGCTTGATGCTTAGTCACTTGGAAATAATCAACAATGCCTTATTAATTAATTCTCTAATTCTACCTGTTTTGTAGCATTATTCCAATGTTATTAATTTTTTCAGATGAGTGAAAATGAGGTTGTAGAACCGAGTGTATCAGTAGTTGCTGTAGATAACCAAAGGCTTCAAGTATTAACAAGGAGTACACCCACTGAATGTAAGTAGCCTAGCAATTCTGACTGATCTGTTGAACATAATGTACACTGCAGTGCTTTAAATCTTTATTCATCTTTTTTAGCTTTCTTCACTGTGGATTGTATTTTGATTCTGGAAAAAGTTTATGTATAGCGTTCTAGAGGAAATTAAGCTAAGAAAATCAATTTCATCGCAACAATTAAATTCATCATGGAAAAATTATAATTGATATGAAAAGTCATTAATAGTTTGGGAATGATGTTTTTTTTTATTTTGTAAATGTGTCATTAGTCCAATACGCAGGGAATTTTGTAAGGCTAATTCTGCAAAAGGTGGTGTATGCGATTTTATTGTTTTAATTGCTTCATTAGGGTCCCAATATAATAATGTGTATAATAATAATGATGTGTATTTATTCGAAAAGTGCACAAAAACTTTCCCCCCGCACAACTTTTGACAGTCAGAAAACCATGCACTTTTTTATAGGTACATAGTAAATTGTAGAGGACAAAATTCTGCGTCGATTGAAAAAAAGAAAACAAAAATTGGTCGAATAGATAACGTTTTACATTCATTCAAAAAACACAATTTTTTCAAATTTCCCAAAAAATTGTTTAAATTCTTCTGTAGCTCATAAAGTAACAGAGAAATGTATTACCCCTCTTCCTAAAAGTTGTAGAGCATAAAAAATTGAGTTCAGAAAGTGCAAAAAATTGATATTTGACCAATTTTTTTAACATTAACAATCACTTTTCCAAAAATAAAACAGGCTACAGGTGGTTTTTTCAACATTTTGATGTTATGTTAGACATTTAAAGTTCAAATAGAGCCTATCTTGTATTTCGTAGTCTACTTGGATCATTTACCATCAGAATAAATACTCCACTGCTCTAAATCCAAATTATTTTTGATACAAAGGACATTCAAGGATAATAGAATTGTTTCATTGTTTCAGCTCATTGTTTTCAGCTTGAAAAGACAGTTCTATTTCGTATATCATACGTTGAATTTGGTCAAAATTGAAGAATTCAATCACCTAGAGTAATTTGAGCCCATTTCTATATACCTGTATTTATTCTGATGGTAAATGATCCAAGTAGACTACGAAATACAAGATATCTTGAACTTTAAATAAATGAATTTTTTATTTCCTTTTTGAAAAACATTGTTTTAAAAAAAATTACAAAAAAACTTGGAAATTGCATTAATAAATGAATTTTATTCCCTCTTTGAAACCCATTAAAAGTTTATTTCCCAAAAAAAAACTAAAACTACTACATCAATTACAGAATATATTAGAAACTCTACAACTACAGTATATACAATAGTTAGCTACAGAAACATCTTATAATGTGTCTTCACGTGTTTTAGTGTTTTCTGTGTGGAAATTGACCTACTCCACTATGGCGTACCATGTTCTAGAGTAGGTTTTGTTTGTTTGTTTTTAGTGTGCGGATTAGTAATTAGTGAGTGTTTAGTAAGTCATTAGGTGTGTAGTTGAAATATTAGTTGTTGTTTGAAATAATGTTTTCTATGTTCTGTCTGCCTTTGCTCATCAACCAATTGTGTATTATTGTTTTGAACTTTCTAGGATGATTAATCTGTTTGAAATTTTCAGGAAGTAAATTGTATAATTTTGGCGCTAAATGATTGAAATGTCTTTGGTATAGTGCCTTCCTTGCAACATTGGTGATGAGAAGATTCCTGTACCTGGTGTTGTGGTTGTGGTTTCTGGTTTGAAATGTTGTTGAATTCTTGTGTAATCTGCACAGTATCTCCTTGGAGTAAAGCTGTCTTGGATCCATCACGTTAAACTCATTGAATAGCTGGTCCGATGGATAGCGTGGTGGCTTCTGGTTGATGACTCTCATTATCAGCTTCTGTACCCTGAGGAGCGGTCCGATGTGCAGGAAGCTTGTTCCTCCCCATCCTACAATCCCATACAGCATGAGGGACTGTGCTAGAGAAAAGTAGATTACTCTTAGACATGCCTTGTCGACCAGTGTCCTCAGTATCCTGAATCTGTAGATGGTCTTCCTCAGTCTCCCGCATAATTCATTGAGATGGTGATCCCAGCGCAGAAAAGAGTCCATTGTAACTCCCAGGTATTTCTGTGACTGTTTCTCGTTAACTATGTATGAAGTGTTATTCCGTTGGTTCTTGATTATTATCTTATCTCCTATTGGCTGTCCATGTTGAGTCGCCGAAAAGGTCAGGAAGAAGGTTTTCTCATAGTTTAAGGTGAGTAGATTCTTATTCAACCAGTGAGACACCCTCTGTAGTCCAGTCTCAGCTTCTCTCCAGGTCATCTCCCAGGTCGATTCAGAGAACAGTAGGACAGTGTCATCTGCAAAGGTGGTGATTGATCCATTAATTTCCATGTTGCATAATGGATTTATGTAGAGCAGGAAAAGAATTGGTCCCAGTACTGTTGCACTCCATACTTTACAGTCAGCTTGTTGCTTGTACATCCATTGACTCTGACACATTGTGCTCGATTTGATAGGTAGCTCTTGAACAGATTCCATGCAACTCCTCTTATTCCATAGTTATCTAGCCTTGAAAGAAGAATGTCATGTGACACCGTATCAAAAGCCTTCTTTAAATCTAAGAATACAGCTAATGGTTTCTCTTCTATGTTTAATTTATCTGCAATCTGAGAGGTTACATAGTGGATAGCATCATTTGTACTGCGACTAGATCTAAATCCATATTGTTTTGGCGATAGAAGATTATTTTTTTCAAGAAAGCTGACCAGTCTTGTTTTGATACACTTTTCAAAAATTTTTGACAATGTACTGAGTAATGATATGGGTCTGTAGCAATTCATATCTTTCTTATCTCCTGTTTTGAAGATTGGACAAATGACAGCTTCCTTAAGGCACTGTGGAAAAACACCTTCCTCAAAAATTCTGTTTGCAATATGTGTTAAAGGCTTGGCAAGTATAGTACTATTTTGTTTGAATAAATCTGGTTTTAAATTATCGAGTCCTGGTGCACTATTAGCTTTAAGACTATTTATCATTTTCATCATTTCGTCCTCATTGACGGGGGCAAAGAATAATGACCGGCAGACTCTCTGATCGGCTGCTGCATGCTCATCTGCGCCATTAAAATCGCTATTTAGAATGTCCTGGGCCAGTTTTGATCCAATACTGATAAAAAATTCATTGAAAGAATTTGCCATATCCTCATCATCATCTCCCAATTTCAATTCTCTCCCTTCCAAGTTGATTTGGTGAATTTGTGTTCTTGACCGTTGCACTTCAGTTATTTCTCTTATTACTTCCCATGTTTGTTTAGAGTTGCTGGAAGTTTCAAATCGCTTCGAAAAGTATAGTTTTTTTGCATTTTTTATTACAGTTGTTAGTAGATTTCTGTACCTTCTATAATACTCTCTAAGCTGTAAATTTGCTGTATTATTATTGCTTTGACTGTGTAATTTATCTCTCTTCCTTATTGATGTAATCAATCCATTTGTAATCCAAGGCTTAATTTTTCTTTTTCTGTGCGATACTTTATTAATAACTTTACATTCTTCTGTGTATTTCTTCAGTATTTCTATCATTCTCTTTAAAGCACTCTCAGCGCATTCCTGAAGATACACGGAATTCCAAGTCTCATTCGTTAGAGCTAATGAAAGTCTATTATAATCAATACTTTCATAGTAGGACTTTCTTCTGTTGTGGTTGTGTTCCATCGCATTATATTTAATTCCCAGAATAGTTATGAAATGATCTGTGATAGAATTTGGAAAAACTATTGGTATCACATCTTTTTTAAAGATTATCATAATATGATCTATACATGAAGCGCTATTATTTCCAATACGAGTTGCCTGCTTTATACAATGTAGGAATCCATATTCACTGAGTAGATTATCATAGTCTTCTAGCTGCCTGTGCTGATTTGGTTCTTTTGTGTTGATGTTCAAATCTCCTAGAACGATGTGAGAATAATTTCCATTATCATCCAAAATCTGCCTCAGATCAATCAGAAAGTCTGTTAAGTCCAAGTGTGATGGAGATCTATATAACGCTGTTATAATAAAAGTATCTCTCCCAATTTTCAAATGCATGTTCAAACAGTTGGCTTGCCTAACTACAATTTCTTTTATTTCGACAAAGTAGTCGGATTTGACATAAATGATAACTCCATCATTCTGTAGAATATTGTTTTCTGTTTTGTGGCAGGTATAATTATGAATTGATCTCAAGGGAGCACCACCAGCAATCCAGCATTCCGTTAAGACTATCACGTCGAAATCCACTTTTAGGTCTTCCAGCTGAATAAGAAATTCTTCAAAGTTTTTATTGTAGCTTCTGATGTTGAAATTGATGATTTTCAAGTTGAAAGGTTGGATTTTATGGTTGACATCTTGTGAATTTGGAATCGAAACGTCTTCAATGTCTAATAAATCCAAATCCTCCATCAAATCAGCCATTGTTATTTTTGAGTTTGTAATTATTTGAAATTATTTGGAACTCCATCAATCCATCTGATCCTCGGTAGCTTGCAACGAGATATATCAATTTTCGAAACAGCATCCAAAAGTTCCTCATTAAGCATCACTTGAGTGTCTCGACTAACCATAATGTATTTTTCATTGGTTCTAAATTTGCGAGAATTGTTGTCAAATGATACGTAAGTTCCACCTCCCTCCATACTGAATCCCATTCTATATTTTGAAGTATTTGGTAGAAGAAACATTTTCAATTCATTATCGTAAACATTCTTACTCCTCAATTCAATTTCTCTGAAGACCGACGATGAAGCATGAAGATTCTCGGTTTGAAGTGTTAAAAGAGCTTCTTTGAAAATATCTGCATTTATTTTATCATATTGCTGTAAAAGATTTTTCAATTCAATCATGCAATTTAGAAAGTTATGCTGCTTGCTATCTTCTGGTAGATAACCTTTTGGGCATACTTTTCCTTCTGGTCGATCTGGTTCTGGAATATTGAGAAAATTCATGCTGTTAGTGCCCCTATGATAAAATATATATTTCAAATGTGTAGTTGACAAAATAAAACTGAGTAAATCAATTGAGGATAAATCTGCTAGCTGGCTGAATTCATCTATACCTACGACAAGCGGATAATTCATCGATGCCCATTCATTTATTTCTAATAACACTTTTTTAGTTTCTTCTAGAGCATTATAATCATTTACTAGCAACAAGTAATTCCGAATTAATTGTTTACTTTCAGGCGTGTTAATTGTTTTCAGTAAGATCGCCGAGCGTTTGTTTTGTAGACTAATTGGTTCAAGGCTACACCACTCCTCTAGCGTCAGCGATTTTGACTTTGATACGTACGAGAATCCATCTGAGACACGAATCTTATTTTCTCCTTCGTAAGCAAACGCTAAATTAATATCGGAATATTCACCGTAATTCTGAACTAATGATACTCTACTTTTTGACGTTTGTTTATTCACATGTAGTTTATTTATCTTTTTTAAAGATTGTTCAATAGTAGACGGCTCTCTTCTATTATTGATGCTGGGCTTAACTAGAGTTTCTTTTTTCAATATCCTATTTTTCATTTTTTTAAGCAACCCCATAGTTCGTTCTATCAATAACTTGTTGCAGTGCTCTTCTAAAACATGGGCATCTCGGGTCATTGGCTTTATGGTTATCTGGCTTGTTATTCTTTCTACAATTAACACAAGTTGGAATTTCCTTGTCGGAAGGGCAGTTTTTAGAATTATGTCCTACAGCTGAACAATGTCCGCAGACATCCTCTTGCTTCTTACAATGCTTCATCACGTGATTAAATCCGTTGCAGCGAAAGCACCTTTGAGCTACAATATAGTCGCTTGCTTTGCAACATGTAAAGGCGATAAACAGCTTTACCTTATTAATAATTAGCTTCCTTATTTCAGGATCGCATTCGAACACCCAATGAAGGGTATCTTTATCTCTTGGGCCTAACTTGAATGATGGAACGCAACCTTTGACAAAGTCCTCTTTTTGGATCCCAGAGTTGTAGAAATTCTTTTCGTAAATTATCTCTGACAGCTCTTCTTTATCTACATCTGATGGGACTTCATACAAGATTATCCTTGGCTTCTTGTTTGCAGGTTCCGTGATTGTTATCCCTCCTGTTTGTAAGCTTTCATTGGTTAATATTTTTTTCTTATCGTCCAATGTATCCAGAACAACAAGAAGGCCACCTCCTCGAACATTAACAGTTTTCTTCACTCTAATATTCTCTTTCTTTGGAATGTTCTCCTTAAGACTTTTCCTTATTTTCTCACTACTCTGCTTCTCATTATCTCCTTCCAATTCTGTTGGTTTTAGAAGAAGTACGTGCTCTTTCGGCTGAATTCTTCTTACGTTTGCTGTTTTTTCTGTTGTTGATGCCTTCTTTGGTAGCTTAATCACTTCAGCAAAACTGAGTGGTTTATTTATTTTCTGCATTGTTTTATTAAGGCTAACTATTGTTTCTTCTAACTTTGGCGAACCTAGATTGAAATGTTCTGTAAACTGGCTGATAGTAGTAGCCCTTGTTTCTATTCTAACTACATACTCCGTTGTTTTATTTACCATTTCTGAAATTTTATCATAATCTGCTCGTAATATTTTCTTTTTCTCGAACTCAGCTGCAGCCCACTTTTTAAAGTCCAAGAGTCTATTGTTTAGTTCCTGAATATCCTTTTTGAATTCACAGTCCATAACTTCACTTATAGAATTCATATTGTTACCTTTTTGTAGCTTCACCTCCTGGTCCTGTTTCTGCTCCAAAGGGCTGATGGTAACGTTTTGTTGAAACGCCTCTCCTTCTTCTTTCTCCTCCTCTTCTTCAAATTCTGGTATCACTCCATATGGTGGTTTTTTTGGTGATCGCATTTGTTGAATAAAACACTACACTATAATGATGGTGGAAACTAACACTATTCTATTGACCTACTTTTCACTACTGTTATTGAAAGCTATTCGACTTGCTAATTTAGATGTTTACTCTACGACTGCTCGAATGTCTAAATGTCTAACATAACATCAAAATGTTGGAAAAACCACCTGTAGCCTGTTTTAATTTCGGAAAAGTGATTGTTAATGTTTAAAAAATTGGTCAAATATAATTTTTTTGCACTTTCTGAACTCAATTTTTTATGCTCTACAACTTTTAGGAAGAGGGGTAATACATTTCTCTGTTACTTTATGAGCTACAGAAGAATTTAAACAATTTTTTGGGAAATTTGAAAAAATTGTGTTTTTTGAATGAATGTAAAACGTTATCTATTCGACCAATTTTTGTTTTCTTTTTTTCAATCGACGCAGAATATTGTCCTCTACAATTTACTATGAAAATGTGGACCTTTTTTGAGTTATGTGCGAAAAACCAAAAAAGTGTATGGTTTTCTGGCTGTCAAACGTTGTGGGGGGGGGGGAATTTTGTGTGCACTTTTCGAATACACATTATTGGGACCCTAATGAAGCAATTAAACCAATAAAATCGCATACACCACCTTTTGCAGAAAAAATCCCTGCGTACTGGACTACATGAAAAACTTGTATTTTTCTCAATCATTTGCTGTTATCTGTGCTGTAAACATCATAATAATAATAATTATTTACAATGGAGAGTGAAGGGGGTCTTAAACGAGACGTGTACAAGTCGCTTTTCACAAGTGACTTGTATAGGTCGCTTTTTACTTACAGCTTCTACTTACCTTGGAGCGCTTTTGGGCGTTTAGACGAATTATTAAGAAATCACTTTTAAATGTCAGCTTGTCGCAACAGCTGTTGCAGTCATCTATTTATTTTCAAGAGAAATCTCAAACAATTAGAGTAATAGAGTAGATAGTCAATGGCTGTAGTAAATAGATTTCAAAACTTTTCTCTAGGAGTGTTATAGTAAAAATGTATCAAATTAGTCACTGGGTGCGCTGTCACGTGACCTCCTACAAGCTGGTAAGTTCACAAGTCACTTGTAACATTCTGAACACGTTCAGAATGTAGCTGTCCCGGGGCTTGTTACTTACCTGAAGCTTTCTACTGTCCTATAACCTGGCTTGTTGGTGTTTAAACGAGGCGTGTAGCTAGCCGCCAGTAAGAAGCGGCTTGCTACACGTCTCGTTTAAGACCCCCTTGAAACAGGATTCCTCCAAAACTATTCCTCTTCCAATTTATACAAACCGTCCAAAAGTAGGTTATGTGTATACAGTTTTACTCAATCATTGATTTTCACTCACAACAAAAATTTTTCACTCAAAACGATTTGAATTTAGAATGAACACATATTATACTATGGTACATATTATACACAGAATTGCTATGGTCATCTTTTGTAGTTCCAACAAAAGATGACCATATGAAAAAATTCAATAATTTTGAAAACTGAAAATTTTGAGCAAAATAAAACCACGCATTCACTCGAATTCATTAAGCGCGCCACACTAACAGTATTGATGAATCATGTTGATGTGTATGTTTTGTCATCAGGCTGGCATGCTAGTGAGTGTGGGGCACCGCATGGTAAAGTGAAATCAGCGGCCACTCTTGATGAGATCACCAATCGTGTTTTCGAAGAACTTCTCCAGGGAAAGTCTGAAACTACAGCTCGAAGAACAGCTTCCGATCAAGGATCGCTTAGGGTAAGTGTTATAAGCTTCTCATACTACTTCCATTTCCAATTGAAATAAATTTACTCAATTAGATCACCCATGCACAGAGGCCAACCAAATATTCAAGCTTCCAACAATTCAATCTATCATCAATAAACTTATCGAATCGATTTGGCGCCGCCATTAGTTTCAATTATAGGAGAAACAATTGAAAAAAAATGGTTCATTTTATTAATCATGTCCTAAAAGATCATTTTTATTTTATTTATTTAAAAAATATATAAAAATCTAATGAAACACATATCGCCGTTGTTTACTGACAGACATACACTTTATATACGCCATTGGATAGAAAATTCAATTCTCTTGGGTATTTATTTTTCACTTTATATTATTATAAGATTATTTATTTAATTAAAGTATTTCATTAATCAAGTAAGACTAAACTTCACTTTTGTTATTGAAATAATTTTATAGCCAGACAAAATGAAAATACACCCGCTGGAGAATTGGACTCTCTTTCCAATGACATAGAAATTTAATTCTGTCCATTAATAACAGCGCTAAGTGTTTCAAAAAATTGATCAAAAATATCTAAGTCTTATGAGGTATAATTCAATATGGCCGATTGCTACCGCAGTCTCTTAATTTCACCTGCTACTAAAATGCCTTCTGTTACAGTCGGAAGATTGGGGATCAGAAAATTCGTCTGGACTAGTGAGTAGGTTCCTGAGGAGGGACTCTGCTTTTCTCGAGAGAGGAAGGGTCAGTATTTTCAATTGATCGACATTATGATAAATTATGCTATCAAGTCTTGAATTACAACTTGGAACAATTTGTGAGTAAATCTATGTTTTTCAGTGAAATCTTCCATTTGGAAGATTAAACTTTACATAGACATAGAAATTTAATTATCCACTGAATTTTGGCTCAATCTAATATGATTCATATATTCATTTTATCTTTTGGCATATGGGCTACATTATTTTTACAGTAGCCTATACACTGTGCCGTCAATTTTAAAGTATACTCTCACACTGTATAATGCTCTCAACAGCTTCCTTCAAGCCATAAATGATTCAATCCTGTTTCATACAGCATACAAGAGACTGCATACATGTCAACTGCTGATAAAAAAAAAACTTGAAAATTGTATTCGTGATCTTCTATTGAATATTCCCATTCCAGTATTTATTACTCACTTGATCGATTAACTATTTCTTAAGTAACAATGTTGTTTTTGGAATAAGCTTCCTTTATATTTATCCAATATTCTTGATTTGCCTTTATATTTAATGTTACGAGTATATCTTTTTTTAAATATTTATATTATAAGCTTCCTTCGTGTAATATTCGAAATCTTATAACAATCCAAGCTAAATATTGAATCTTAATATGAATATAATAATTGATTTTTTCAGGACTTGAGGCACCGCAGTAAAAAGGCTGCAAAACACCACCAGAATAACAACGGCTTAGCGATAGCAAGGGATGAGGGAGGAGGTGCTGGAGTAGGGGGAGGGGGGACAGCCATTAGCAACGCAACTGCAACCGAGAAGAAGCAGGTGCTCACCAAGCTGCCCCCAATCATTGCCAAATTAAAGCCTGGCAACAAAGTCGAAGGCAAATCGGAGAGTGAAGGTAATTTCCTTAATCAAATCATACATAATCAATTCCAAATTATTTAATTATGTAGTGATCTACATGTCGTGCAACCTAACTACGATAATACATGATTTAGCGTAACTCTTCATCCTATATTATGGTATCATTTAATGTTTAGGGCTACCTTCAAACGTATGATTATTAGATTAAGCACTATATTGTACGTGTTATAAATAATTTAAAAAATCACAGTAGGCTAACGTCAAAACGTTGAGCGGTTTTGTCTTTCTCTTGTATGTAATTTAAGTACCTACTAAAAGCTTATGTAAAGCATCTATTGTCTTATGATTTTAAAAACATCATCTATGCATAGCTAAATGACTACTCTAATTGACAACATCAGCTGTTGAAGCGAACAAAGAGCTGACGAAACTGCCTAACTTTTTGGTGTTGTAATAAAAATAATCAAAGGATTTTTGCACCAAGCATGTTGCACATCAACTTTGATGCTTGCAGTTTATGAGGTATGATAATGTTCGTACTGGTTTATGTGACAGTTTGAGTTTGAATGTAAGGCATGTCTCACATGTGTCAAGGGAATGGATAGGCATGATAAAAGGCATCATGTAATGTTTAAATCAATAACGAAATTGAAGCATCAAATCTTTTAGAAATTGGTATACCATTTTACAAGGTACTATTAGGTGTATCATATATACCAATATTGGTTATTGGTATTGAGTTCCAAAGTGGAACAAATTCATCAGATAAATAAATAATCTGTGTTTATCAGAACAGTTTGAGAAATCATGAAGTAACCAATAAAACATCTATCAAGCACCCTTTTGAAGAAGATGACATTACAATGCGCTCTTTCTATTTGTTTTGACAAAATTTATTTGCTTGATCTGCGAACGGAATCAGTTTGAGTCATGCAGGTATAATAGAAAGGTAATACGTACCTAACATAAGAACATAAGTAATAAATGAAGTAGAGTGCGGTTGAGTTTACTAATAAAAGAGCCCTTGTTATAATTATTTTATTATTGGTGCGTTAAGTCTTGAAAATGTTTTTTAGTGTTGGCCCCTCAAAACGGTGGTTTTATTTTCCTTAAATAATCATGTCATGTACAAATAGATTACAGTATAAGTTTTTTCCTATGGTTTTTCAATTTACAGAGTATTTTTCATTATAAGAAATGATATAATTAATATTATTTCAAACGGCTGAACTGCTATTTGAATGTAAGTTTACTCGCACATTCTGCCTTGAAAATAAAATAAAAATAAAAATTATGAAAATAAAATTAATAAAATCAACATTTTAAATAAGTCGACTTGGTAATGTCAATCATTGATTGCAAAATCAACTTGGAAATTTTGATGAACGTAATTTGATAAGAGATATTTTTGTTTCAGTGCTGTATGAAGACTTGAATCGTGCTCAACGGAGTCGACTTGAAGACCAAAGAGGAACAGAAATAAATTTTGAACTGCCAGATTTCTTGAAGGTTCAGAAATAAATTACTAATTCTATTGTCTTTCATGTGTAAATTTTGTATATAAAATATATTCAACTTTCTTTTTCTAATTAATCAACTCGTTTTATCATTAACATACGCCTTTGCATCTTGATATTTTATTATTCTAACATTGAGACTCTACTTCTGTTCTTATCTCCATCAGCTTCTATTTGACTTTGCTCTTCTTCGAAATAATGTTTTTATTGATACTGATCATGGTTAAAGTGGAAAGGAATTGGAAAATCTGGTGTAGTTGTTTACAATGCGTTGGAAAAGATCTTCAAAAAAACTTCAAAATTTGTCTAGTGCATTATCCTCCTTTTCCTCTATTGCAAAATGGTTTTCTGAAATTTTCAACTTGGGATAATATTTATCTCATCATCTCTTTGTTTTCTTTATTGAACAATTTGGGCAACAAGTATATGTTTATGAAAACTTATTTATTAATTCAACATTAACAATATATAATGATAATATTATTTCATGCTAGTAGACTTCTCCGATTTGAACTTTTTCAAACTTGGTTTAGGTTTCAATTAGAAATCTTCCATATTTTTTGACAATGACATTTTGATGAGAATTATGTGATATGTTCATATTATATCACATAATTCCATTATATCATATAATACCATGTAATATTCATATCGAGTTATGGACATTGATATGGACAGAAGGAAAATTTTCCCACTTTTGAGAAAGATATCCTGCACTTGAAAATGTATTAGTTCATTTGCACAATTACATCAATTATTATTAGATGAAAGTTCGACTAAATACGTGATAAATAGAGATTTTCAAAATAAAATTGATAATATCCATATATTTCTTGCCTTTCAAAAATGTTACAAACGAGAGATATAACAGCTAGTGAGAAGTTATTTCTATTTAGTAACACTTTCTATAGAATATTGTGATAGAATTTTTTAAAAAATTGAAATTGAAAAAAGGTAATCAGGATTAAAAAAATATAATTATTGTTTTCGAAAAGGCTTTTGATCATGCATAGAAAGTTGCCGCAGTAAATATTGAAAGAGAAGTCTCACCATGATATCAAGACAGAGTAAAGATCTGTTATACAAAATGTGAGTAAGGAAATCATTGAACATTTTATTTAGAATTGCATGTCTATGTGATTTTATTAATGGAGGGCATACTTTATTTTTATACTTTTCACTGCATTCATAAGTAGAAAAACTCTATTGATCAAATATTGCTAAGCATGTTTTGCATGTCAAATATTTACTGCACTCTCATGGAATGCTTGTGTTGGTGTTATAAAAGGCATGTTTGTCAGTTTATAGCCAAATACCATTCGATAGGAAAATTATCTATGAAACAATTCAAAGCCTTTATATGAATACTGTTAGAACCAATACAATGTAGTTCGATTCAATTGTTACATTTTACTGGTTCTTGGTCACTCGGGTGAGGGTGCCTGCTCAGTAATGAAGAAATTGAGTCACAAACACTGTGGATTGCTAAACAGTATTTGGCCAAGTACTCATTGGTGAGGTGGAACCTACCCATAAGAGTCTCCCCACCAAAAAGCCATACAAATATTTTTTTTATTCTGTTACATTTTAGATTGCATTTTAATAGAATCAAATAAATTCACTATACTTACCTCTCTATCCTTGTTAGATAGTTCTAATTTCCAGTGTAACTTAGATATCTTAAAATGTATACACATATATACTGTACTTGACATTGGTAATTTCTTTCATAAAGAATATCACTTATCACAATAACTGTAGATCTTGTTCATTCACAGTGGAATATGCACAAATTGCTGTACATAATTTTGTATTTGGATTTTATCTACTGTATATTGTGTTGAAAAACTAGGCACTTCACTATAGAACGTTATCACCCTACAATAGAATTTATTGTTGTTATTATTATTGTTATTTGTAGATAGTAATGTTTAGAAACGTTTCAAATGTATGTATGTTATCTTCTTTATTTCTATCTAAAGAATAGTTACAGCTTACTGGTAGTCGGTATTCTATTGTCTTTATTAACCATTCTTTTGTCACTAACTCCTTTTGCTCAAATCATTGACATCCGAGTTTTTGATGTCCTTATAAATTTCTCTAGATTGAACGGTACTTTTCAAACACACGATTGAGATACACATTATGTGCTTGCCAAGCTCTGTTCGATCTACCGGAATTCATGAGGACGGCAAAAAATTTCAAGTCCAAAAATCGTAGTGCCTGGAGCAGGGTAAGATAGGAGTTAACGAAACCTTGGAGGTCTTCCTAAGAAAGTGAAAGCTTCCTTAGTGGTATGTCTGGTTGTTAAGTGAAACGGGTACTAGGTGATTGTGTTGTTGAGTCACAAACACTATGGACTGGTTTCGGATGGGTGACCAGATTGTGACCAAGGCGAGTGGAACTTATCCTTATGGGTAGCTACCCACAACAAAAGCGATATAGATAATTTTTTCCTGAGAAAAAATGACTGAGCGATTGTTATGCTATTCCCAGACATAGGCCTACATGGTGTATCAGAATGGATTTGAATTCCTTCTCAGGCCGATTCATTACACCTAATAGCGACAATAACCCATAAAGCTAGCCAAGACTCAAGGCTAGTAAACTTACCTAGTAGTTTTACTTACCTTGGCCACGACTAGCCACTCCATACTTACACGCACTCACACCCAAAAGTTTGTTTATTTTGTCTCAAGTGATCGTGAATGTTTGTTTGTCAATGGCGCAACAGCCCTATGGAGGGCCTAGGCCTACCAGCTGGTTGCCAGTTTCATATTCGCCAAACTATACAGTCCATCCAAGCAAAGAAGACACTCCGACAAGACGGGAAAACGACCTCAGCCCGGCCAATACCGGCACAAAAGCCATACATTCTCAATAGAACCCACAGCCCCCGAACCAACACCGACCGAGCCGAAGCCACCCCCCACCACACCAGAATGCCCTCCCAACCCGGACAGAAAATACAGGAGGCGAATAATCATCAACCAGGATAGAGGTGACGTGTGGTTAGCATGTCGATCCTCTCAACCATAAGCCAGTCTTCACAATCAAGTGAAGATGCAGAACACCTCTGAATAACATGCAGTTAATCAGTTAGAGTGTAATGCAACAATTACTATTCCTCCAGAAACGGGAAACGACTGACTGTCTTTACTAACGACAGCCAATCTCCCAAAGGAGGGGGATCGAGAATAGGGTATAGATACAATGGCGGAAAATTGTACATTTATCATCAGATTCTATATAATTATATAACTTCCTAAATGCTTTATTAGTTGATAAATTTAATGGAACTAGTTAGCTATTGAAATATTGAGCAAAATATGCTCCAAAACTCACCTATCATATTTAAAGGAAAGTAACTGGAAATTGAACCATAACCTAGTATTTCTAATGAATAGCACTTGCAGAAATCGAATTCGGTGGAGGAAATGTAGTGGTCTTCATTGTGTAATACTCTCCCAAATCTCATCAATTGCCATCAAAAGTAGACAGTAAAAGTAATAAAAGGACAAGTAATAAATGCTAAAAAAGTAATGAAAGATTTTTCAAGTTACAGTAGCTGTGTCATCGGTTTTACGGAGTGATCTGACATCTCAAAAGCTCTTTCTAAAATCAATCCCGGGTAGAGCTCCATTAAAATAACTAAAAACGGCTGGTATTATACAGCTTACAATACTGAAAACAAATAAAAAAATTAATCAATTGTACAAATTTGTTTCAGGACAAAGAGAACGCGCCACAATCTGGGAAGAAGTTTCGAAAGTTTCGACGGGAAGCAGTGGAGACAATTGGAAATTCAAAGTTCTACCCCGACTCGACGGAGGAACCGAAAACAGGGCTGAGCTATCACAACGAGAACACACCGGAATCAGGACTAATGTCACGACTCAGCCAGCTCGACCAGAGCTTCTCAACAGACGGCATCATACCGGATCCGGACGAAGCGCAAGAATACTTCCTCGGTCGCAAGTTACAAGCGACTCCGGTCGCGTCGCAGTCGCAGGCGACTGACCGCAGCTCGCCGGTGATTCGAGCCCGTGCCCCGCTCAGTGACCCCCCTCCGCCCCTCCCACCCAAGCCCAAACTGCCCCCTCCTCCTCCGTCGTCTTGGCCTCTCGAAAGGAACGACATGAAGCTGAGGAACTGCCGTGTGCGAAGAACGGTCTACCTCGACCAGCCAAGTAGCAGTTTTGTTTGATCGGCTCACTCATGAGAATCTTTCTGATCATTTGATAACCAAAAGGGAATTAAACTAGGACAGCCGGAATCCACTCGAATTAATATTTTACTTAATTATAAAACAGTTTATATTACAGAGATTGTATACTCAGAAAAAATACTCTGTACTGTGAGTATAGTCTGTCCAAGCAAATAAGATATTCTGGTAAGATAAGATAAGATAAGATATTTATTTATTCAACAAAGTTTATCATACAATAAACAGATGAATATCGTCATAGTAATTCTCTCTAAGAATTATTAAAGGTGCAGTCACATTAATTAAACATAAAATGTATCAAATAAAAGTAAAATCTAGATTATTTATACAGTCATTAATATTAGATTAGCCTATATAATCTATCATGTATTGAAAAAATCATTCACTTTATAGTAAGCCTTTGTGACAAGAAAGCTGTATAAATTCTTTTTGAATGTATTAATTGGCATAGACCTGAATTCAGCAGGTAATTTGTTGTACAGCTTAGCCCCCAAATAAGTAGGCATTTTTTCATAAAGTTGTAATCTATGCTGTCTTAAAACTAGATTATTTCTACCTCTAGTGTTATAATTGTGAATGTCGGCGTTTGTGGATAGATTCGAGGTACGGTTGTGGGTGAAAATTAATACTTTGTAAATGTAAACTGAGGGCAAAGTTAGAATATTTAAAGAAACAAAGGCTTCTCTACATGAGTCGTTAAACTTGAGACCAGCCAAATAGCGTATAGCTCTCTTTTGAAGTCTAAATATTTTTTGAAAATGCATTCCTGCGGTACTTCCCCACAGCTCTATTCCGTAAGACACATGGGAGTAGAACAGTGCAAAATATTCCATTTTTTCCACTGATAATGGCACAAATTTTACAATATTTCTTATTACAAAGAGACCTTTGCTTACCCTACTAGTTATTTCATCTACATGTTCTTCCCACAAAAACTTGTAATCTAACTGTAGGCCAAGTAATTTGACAGAGTCAGTGTTCATTACACAGTCATCACCTATGTACAAGTGAGGCTCAAAAGCATTCTGTCTCAGACTAAAATTTATTAGTTCACTTTTTTCGAATTGACTGTCAGGGAGAGCGAGTTGAAATACTGAACTACTCTATTTCACACCAGGTTGCAATCAATTTCCAAAGTCTCTGAATTGTTGTTTGCAAAAATCAGTGATGTATCATCAGCATATTGAGTCAATCTATTCAGGGGTACTATGTAAGAAACATCATTGATGTAAAGTATAAAAAGAAGAGGTCCCAAGATAGAACCCTGGGGTACTCCTGATGATATTTCAACTAGTGTAGAAGCGGTTTGTTTATGTTCACCTTGAACTGAAACATACTGGTATCTACTAGACAGATATGACTTAATGAGATTATTTTCTTTTCACCTAATGCCAAGGATATTTAATTTATCTTACAGTAAGCCATGATCCACACACTCGAAAGCTTTTGAGAGGTCGAGCATCACACCAGCTGTATATTCACCCCGTTCAATATCTGTTATTAAACTTTCAAAAATATCAACAAGGGCTATGGTAGTTGACCTCTTCTTAACAAAACCATGCTGATTGGGCGGGAATTAGATTGTGCTCAGTACAGCTACCAGTTTTATGAGGAATTAACAGTTTTGAATATTTTTGAAAACGCTATTAGAATCTGAACAGGTCCATAATTATTAATGTCTGATTTACTGCCATCTTTGAAAAGAGGAATTACTAAGTACTTTTCAAAGTGTCTCAAATGCAAGATCTGGATATAAAGAGTTGACGATGCAAGCTATTATTGCTGGGCGATGGCTCGTTTAAACATAATTCGCTTTAATACTCTTAAAGATACGCCATCATGACCAGTACCATTTTTTGGCTTTAAACTTTCAACAATTTTCAAGATTTCATATTTGCTCTATTATGATAAATAGAAGTGTTTAGATGGTACAGAGTAGGAATTACGTTTACAGGTTATGACATTAGAATTGTGTTTTATTTAATTCAGATTTTTTACTTTATTCTATTGGTGAATACTGGCGAAAAAGATGTTGAATTCGTTAGCAACGCGACTTTGATCAGTTAGTTGTTCTTTCTCAATATCTGCGCCAACAAATCCGATATTTTGTTTACTATCTTTCCCTCTAAGGGTATTACCACATGGGCAGCTTTTTGCTGCAAATTTTGTCAACACCTGTGATGATGTTCCCTGACTTCGTTCAAATTTTAATAAAAATCAGGCAATAATATAGTTCTAAATTTGAGTAATTTTGTACCATCAAAATAAATTTTTTCATCCCCTTCTCAATTTTGAAGAATAATGATGAAAAATAAATTTTTTGGTCAGATTCCAATTAAAATGCGTCATAATTTAGTACTCAATTTACGTATCAAATGAACCACCAAACAAAACATTTTTACCCCTTCCGTTTTAGGGGTAGAAGTCATTGAAAAGTGGGGTGACTGGACCCCATCCTGAGCCAAATACCAAAACAAAGCTAGAGTTTTGTATTTATTCAATGTTTTGTACAATATTATTTCAATGATAGCAAATCAGCTTGATATTGCTTAACGTACGCCTACCTCGCATCTCACCATTACCTTCAGCTGTCTGAAATGAAGCTGAAATCTCAAACTAGCTGCTGCTGAGAAAAATGAATCGTGACCTATTCGTTTGCAGCAAATATTTGCAGCACTTTTATGCTTATCCAGAGTCACACCAGCTGATTTTCTATCATAAAAATAATAATAAATTCTAAAGCTTTGTTTTGGTATTTGGCGCTCAGATGGGGTCCAGTCACCTCACTTTTCAATGACTTCTTACTCCTAAAATGGGAAAGGGTAAAAATTTTTTTGTTATTTGGTGGTTCAATTGATACGAAATTGAGAACTCAAATATGACGTAAATTTTTTAATTAGAGATCAGGACAAAAAATTTTCTTTCATCATTATTTTCAAAATTGAGAAGGATGAAAAATTTCTTTTGATTAAAATTACTACCAAATTTAGAATTATATAATGACATGATTTTTATAAAAATTTGAACGAGTTGGGAACATCTTCACAGGTGTTGACAAAATTTGCAGCAAAAGCGTACCCATATGGCAGTAGCCACTAAGGCCTTATACTTATCATAGAAAATGTCAGCTATTTCATCAAAATTTGAGGTCCCTCAACTTTGAGTGTGCTTGGAAAAACCAGCATCAGACTCAAACTTATTGTTTATTTGGTTCCTTAGCAAATTATACCTTCATTGAAACTAAGGGCACGGCCACAAGCGCAGCTTTTTGCTGCAAATTTTGTCAACACCTGTGAAGATGTTCCCGACTCGTCTCAAATTTAATAAAAATCATGCAATAATATGAAGTTCCCAATTTGAGTAATTTTGTACAACTTCAAAATAAATTTTTCATCCTTTCCTCAATTTTGAAATAATGATGATAGAGAATTTTTTTGTTCACATTCCAATTAAAATTACACCATAATTAAGCACTGAATTTTGTATCAATTGAACAACCAAACAAGAAATTTCTACCCCTTCCCGTTTTAGGGTAGAAGTGATTGAAAAGGGGTGACTGGACCCCATCCTGAGCCAAATACCAAAACAAATAGAGTTTTGTTTTCTTATTCAATTTTTTTGTACAATATTATTTCAATGATAGAAAATCAGCTGATATTGCTTAACGTACTCGCCTACGCATCTCTTCGCCATTACTAAGCGCTGTCTGAAATGAAGAACTGAAATCTCAACTAGCTGCTGCTGAGAAAAATGAATCGTGACCTATTCGTTTGCAGCAAATATTTGCAGCACAAATAGGTCACGATTCATGCTCGTCAGGCAGCACCTGAGTTTTTCGAATTCTTTCAGTTTCATTTCCAGACAACTGGCAATGGTGAATATGTGGGCGAAACGTTAGACAATATCAACGATTTGCTATCATAAAAATAATAATTGAGATAAACAAAATTCTAACTTTGTTTTTGGTATTTGGCTCAGGATGAATCCAGTCACCTCTTTTCACCCACTTCTACCCTAAAATGGTAAGGGGGTACAAATGTTTTGTTTGGTGGTTCAATTGATACGAAATTCAGCATTTGTAAATTATGGTGTAGTTTTAATTGGAATGTGAACAAAAAAAAAATTTCTATCATCATTATTTCAAAATTGAGAAGGGATGTGAAAATTTCTTTTGATTGTACACAAAATTACTCGACTTTAGAACTATATTATTGCATGATTTTTATTAAAATTGTACCTAACGAGTCGGGGAACATCTTCACAGGTGTTGACAAAATTTGCAGCAAAAAGCTGCCCATGTGGCTGTGCTCTAAAATTGATTGATCAACTTCCAACTAGTTTTTGAATTTGGTTTGTTGATTTTTCCAATTAAATTTCCGTAACTCTTTTTTGCTCTAATTACTAACTGGAAGTCATAATGATTTTTCACACGATTTATAAGAGAAGCATCTAAAGCTGGTATAGTGTTTGCTTTCCCTGTTGCAAATTCTGGCCAAAATTCTAGTTTGTTTTGTTTCTTCTGTCATCCAGTTTCCTTTGATATGTTTCTATTTCTGGAATTGGTGGTGAGGGTTTCTGTCGTTAGGGCAAAGGAATGCTGTAATGGTATAGAAAAATGTTATGGAACAACTCGTATTTTAAGTTTGTTAACTTCTCAAAGGTAACAACATTCCAATCAACAACTGACAAAGCTGCCTCCAAACTAATCATATTATAAAACACTGCAGTTACATGAAAATGAAGAGGTTGTATTTCTTAACAGGCGTAAGCACTGCTTGAAATCAATTTCTAGAGACTGAGCAGTGTGGTCTGAGAGCCATGAATTGATTACTTCTACATTAATATAAGTCATTGAAGAACTAGTGATAATGTTGTCAAGTACACAGTTGGTTACCATACTCTGATAATCTTGTGGGAACTTTAACATTTGTTTTAACATGTGTTTCAAATTAAATTGATCTAGTATATCCAATAGAAGAGTGGACGCTAAGGAGAATCAATTCAAAAAACTTACATTAAAATCACCCGCACAGATTAATTCTTATTCCCATATCCACCAGAAACTTTTCCAAGACGTTAATAAGGTTGTTGAAAAACAGGTTTATGTCTCCATTTGGAGGCCGATAAATACCTAGAAGTATGTAAACATCCTTATTTAAATTGAACTTTGAACAGGCCAATTCAATGCAACCCTCTATGCAGAAATCGCTAACATCCATTCTAATTATGTTACATAAGTTGTTATTTATTATACGTTCTTTGACATATGGCAACACCACCCATGCTCTTATTAGTTTCATACTAATAATCAATTAGACGCATATTTTCTACATTAATACAACTCAGTTCAAATTCTTTTAGACCATGTTCAGTGAGAATCAGGAAATCTGGCTTCTCTAAATCAAGGAAAATTTTAAGTCTGTCCAGTTTATTATTTAAACTTCGAATGCTCTTGTGGAGAAATTTTATTTTTAAGTAAGCAAATGTTTATGCTCTGCTGGAATATTGTCACATGTTGCTTACTCGCAACTCTATCAATATTCTGGATGAACTATGTTCTTCTCATTAGTATTATTTAGAAACAAATTATTTTTCACTGTACATTTTCTATTCTTAAAGGTAAACAATTAGGTCTGTTGCCCCACCATGATCAATTAGTTTCCTGTCCATCGATTGCATTCAGTGTCTGAGTGAACATATTACTTATTTCTTTGGATCCCAAATCCTATTCAAATGTATCCATCCCTACCCAAACATTTATTTAGATATCAATGAAACTATTTGGATTCACAAACAATACACCCAAATTTTTACAATCATCTCTAATAGATTCATTAATCCTATCAATGTAAGTTTGACTCACAGATCTCCTATGAATTATTCCGCTGATTATTACACTAGCAGGACTAAAATATTGTCTAGTTGTTTTAATTAAGTTCCTCATTTCACTCACTAGCGAATCTTCAGACTCTCTTCGAATCGAGTTGGTCTCTTTACATGTATTTTCACACCTTTATAATAGTTATCATTAATTGCTGATTTATTGTATTTCATTGCGTATCACTCTAGATAGCTGATCCACTCTTATACCCGGACGAACGTCGACAACACTGTCCTTAGTAACTATATTTTTTACCATTGGAATCACCCAACACAAGATAATTATTATTTTCCAACCAGTTCCGTTTTTTCACTTCCTGGTAACGTGTAGATTCCTATCTGAATTTATTGCGCCGGTCACATACTTCTGGGTGATTTGGAGTCGTTAACCGTTGGAAAGTCATTCTCAGGAACCTGAGCATAATTTGATTCTCCAAGTTGATTTTCTTTACCTTTTCCATATATTAGTTGTGACCATCTCCTCGTACATGCTCCTCCATCTGTCAGCTTCCGCCTTGGAACACTCATTTTCAACACGGAGTGCCTTATTGTCAGCTTCTGAGGGTTTCAAAGAGAGCGACAGTCATGTAGAGTTCATTCTTTCTTTAGCACGATATTCTCCTCATCAAATTTCAAAATCACTGAATTGACATAAATGTTTTGTTTATTCAACCGTTTCTGGTATTTATCTTCGCTTTTCTTCAAATTATTTACTATGAGCCTTAAACTTTTTATCTGCCCTCTGTTTGCTCCTCCACATTCAAAGACCTTTCAAAATTCTAGAGCATTTCTCTGTTTTCTTTTTTCTTCATCTAACTTTTTTTCAAGTAGAATTTTCTTTTCCAACGTCAGTCAAATTTGTAAGAAGATCAGAGTTTGTCTGAAATACATGTGTCAAGTCGATTCAGAGTTACTATCAAATGTGAGACCATATCTACGATTGCTTCAATGGAATAACGAGAGGATATGACACTGAGTGCTCCATGTAACTGCGTAGCCAATCCAACCACCTCCTCATGCATTAAACTGCCACTCAAATCTACGTATCCTCTCCAGCCTAATCTAAACAGCTCACCTCGCACCTGTCTGGTGAGCATTGTTTTGCTTAAATGAAAAATAAGTATTCTGAAATCTAGTAGCTTAGTTCAAGGGATAGGAAGAAACGTGGGTACCAAGGAAGGGGCCAAGAGAGCATACATGGTGTATAGGTGTAGACAAGGAAGCTCCTGAGGTGAAAGGAGCACTAGTAGTAAAGAGAAACTCCATAGGATAATAAACACCAAGACTGCGAGCTATATCAGTTTTATATATCAGTAAAGAAGAACTCAAACTGTAAAATTCAGTTGTCAAAGAGTCGGTATAGCTTGTATCTTATCAAATAGATAAGAAATGTATTAGCTGAAATTTTATCAGCTAAGATAAGTGTCTTTGCACTGAAGTTTAATACTACACCCTAGGCAATGAAGGGAAAATTCCACAGAGCAGGTAAATTGTTCTTAATAGAGAATAAAGTTGCAATCCTGTCTCATCACTGTTCAAAACTAGAAATTCTGTCGTTCATCCCAGTCTTCGAAACCAAACATTGACAATTGAAATACAAATTTGCACCCACCAATTAAGCTCAAAACCGCCACTTCACATCATCTAATCAAAAACCAGTATTCAAACGAACCCACAGCCACAAACGTTTTCTTTTAATCCTCACAAAACTTATTTAAATAACAAAATAAGTCAGAGCATACCCAGCTATGTACCTAACTGAAAATGGCAGTCCTGCCAACCTGCCAGATGATAAATGACTCCAGACTGATCAATATTGGTTCGTAAATTATAAATTTAGTTCCAAATTGTTGATCAGAATGTTTCCGGCAATCAAATTTGAATCAATATTGACCGAGATGAAGTCATTTTCCCATCTCAATGAATGTCTTCTTCGCTTGGACTACTTGTCTACGGAGTGGCACTTTGTAACAAGGTTATTATAGTAGCCTGTACTCAAGGCTAATTACAAAACAGAAATAATATTTGAAATAACCTTGCTCCGTATTTTGCTACTTCGGAGTATTAGTATTTTACAGGTCTCTGTAGTTTATAAAAGATAAGATAATACCTTCATCAGTAGTAATTTTCATTACTGAATGAACAATAATATGTGGTTTAAGCTACAATAGTTTCTTTCAGGAAACTAATAAACAACTGCTTACTTTTTGATTCTAATAAAATCTAGTATTTGAATCTAGGTGCAAAAATTGCCCAAATTTTATCAACAAAAAACCGATCAGATAGAAGACTTTGGTTTCTCATTCATTTCACTCTACAGCAAGGTGCACACGTTAGGATTATTCTCGTATAAAAAACCATAGTTTCTTTGATAAAAATCTATTAAAGGAAGCTATGGAAAAACAATGCTATTATTTATTATCGACCAGTATTATTCTGTTGAGTGAGAGTGATTAGTTGGAATGCTTCGAGAGAAATGAAATTAGAGTATGGCATTTTATGAATAGATTGTAGAGCAGCTTTCGAATATAAGAAAAACAACAATAGCTATAGTGTGCCCAAAAGCATTGATTTAATATTAATAAAATCATTACATTCCAATTGCTTGATCATTTGTTGTGTTGAAAATTCTAATAACGATGAGTAAATTTTTCGTGTTTCCAATTTACTTTTTTATAATGTATTATTATTATTTATATTTATTCAATTTGTGCCTATATTTGAAAATGAAGTTTCTATTGACGTTATCCATGACATTTTATATTGTACATACAAATGTTAATTTCATCTTTAAACTAGATGTATACTCTACTATACAAATAATAATGTTCGATTGTGTACCTGTACAAACGTCCCAGGCGTGAGTGTTGAAAAACTCATATAGCCTATGCTGTTGTAGTTTCCAGTTTCATACTTGCCATTTTTGTCTTACTAATAGTCTGGTTGTGTATAGTTTTGTTTAAATTTAAGTTTTTGTTGTAAAGGATATAGAGGATTTTATTATTTTATTTTGAAAACTTAACAAGCTTGAACGAATAATTATCATTGTATTGAATAATTTCATCAAATGTAAGGTAGATTATTAATGAATTTTCCAGCCAATCAAGCTTGAAGATTTAAGGATTTTGATGGGTATTTGATTATTTATATGTTTTATTTACAAGAGATAATATTAAAACATGGAAAATATCTTGTATTGAATTTCTTCATAAAACCATTATTTACTATGATGATTATTCTGATTCTATTATTTATACACTCTAATTGATTAGCTGGGTCTTATTCAGAAGTGTATGTGCCTTCACTTGGTTACGGAAACTAAATTATGGTTGAGAGGATCAACATGTTAACCACATGTTATCTCTACCCTGGTTGATGATTATTGATAATTAACCTCTGCTGTATTATAGTGGAGGCATTATTTTGACTACCGGTCCCGTACCACGATTCATATAGCTCTGTTATAAGTCGACTGGCAACTGACTAGTTGTCAATAAATGTACAAAAACGGCAATAAAAATTCACTGTATTCAAATAAAGTCACTGTAAATAATTGAGTTCGAGGCGTGTCGTTGGCGAAGTTACGTTACCAACAAGTTTGTTTTTACACATTAGTCGTGGGCAACCAGTGGCGACTAGGGCTCTAGAAATACTTAAGTATTTAATACGAAGTCTTTACAGCTCCTTAGGGGCGACTGCTTGGCAAGCGCATCACCGATATTTCTACCCAAAACATCATCGGTCTCATCATATCATAATTATGTCATATTAGAGTACGTATCATAGATTTACGTAAATCGATTGCTTGCTCAGTTTCCGAGACAGTTGCTCACCTAATAACGGACTTTGAGCGGGAAACGCAAAAATTTTTTTTAGATATGATAATATAATAGCCTACGGTAATTAATGAAGTTTAATGTCGGTTGGGGCTAGTCTATTTTTTTTGGGCATAATATTTGCTTTTCCAGAAGTCAATAGAAGTTACACTTTCGAAACGTGAAATTATAAATCCAACCTTATTCAACAGTAAGTTGTTATTTTGTTTTCAAACATTTTTTGAAAATGTTTCATCTTCTCACCAGCGTATTCATATCTATATCTATAAAAGCGAAATGGCACTATGACTGACTGACTGATTCATCCCCAGAACTAAAATCCACTGAACCGAATGCGTTCAAATTTGGCAGGATGTTCAGTTGGACGTTTAGAGCCACAAGAACGGATTTTAGGACTTTTCAAGGGTACGACAAATATTTAAGTTTTTCATAGTTTTTCGGCTTTTCTCAATTTTGTCGAGAACCAATCGGTAGAAAATGTTCATATTTGAGGTAGGTTCAGATAAGGTCTAGAAATGTTGTGTTAAGATATTTTTTATTTCCCGTTCAAGATTACGCCAGTAATCAGGTTTTCAAAATTGTAGATGTATTGCGGGTTGCATAAATTCCGCCTTGATACGACCAATCCTTACTGAAAACTAATGGTTCAGCGAGATTATAGATAACGGTAAACTAATTTGGAAAATATTGAATCAAGTTTCAAACTATGTCCGATATAGTTCCCAAGGTTACGCTCAATATTAGCGTTTTACTATTTTTCGAATTTTCAGAGTTTTTTTTGGATTCTTCGTGAATAAATTGGTAGAAAATGTCGAAATTTGGTGAACAGGTCCAGGGACTTTAATACATAAGACAGAATTTGTTAAAGTCATAAAATTCTTTGCATAAGTTTACATCAGAGATGAACTCCGAACCCATAAAATTATTTTTTTAAAATTTGGAAACTTTCATATTTTTCAGAGAGGTAGTTTGTTATAGAATACTCTTCCAGTATAGGGTTTTTGTTCAAACAGTCTACTGTTATGCCTGCCCAAATGATAATCTGATTGTTCCTTGTATTGTAATGATGCGTACATCAAGATTATGCATTAAATCACTCGCTCACATGTAAAAACACCCACGTATATGTACAAAATAGGGGCTGTTAGAAATCCAAGGTCCTGAATAGTGGCCTACATATCTAACCTATGAGCTTTTACGACGCAATGTTTGGAAATTCATTTTTTTCTTGAATATAGGCTATTATTTTATTTTCAATTGATACCAACACTCACTATAAATAATAGTAGGGGAAGGCAGGGTAAAGTGGAATAGTTGGGTAAAGTGGAATAGCTCTTTAAATTCTAATTTCCGGGAACAGCTTGGGACCAACATGAAACCTTTGTTTGTAGTTTTCAAACTGTCTTGAAGTTACAAGGCGCTTCTAGCTGTTTCCGTTCTGATAAGCATAGGTACTTCCGTTTGAGGCTAATCATCTGTAATAGTTGAGTGCAATTTCAAAATCATTCATTGGAAGCTTCAATTTTTAAGAATTTTGTTCTTTAAAGCAGTTTGAGCTTTGAAAAAAGATAAGTTCTCCACAGCTTTATCCATGATTGCATCAATATATAATTGAACGAGCGATAGCGAGTTCTTTCTTTTGACTCAAGGTCGAAGTCGTTGTCCGTCTGTTCGTTCGTTTGTTTGTTTGTTTGTATGTTCGAAATAACTTCGAACGCCTCAATAAATCAAATTCAAATTCAGAACATATATTCTTCATACTTCTATACAGGTCGTTCGTTGGGCAATGAAATCGACTGACTCTTCATCCTTTTTCAGGCAAAAAGGATAAGCACCAGCAACAATATATCTATATATACTTGGGATGTATCAAATTTCAACACAATAATCACGGCTGGAAAATGTCATAAGGAACTTGAATAATTTTTTTGAGAACCATCTGATTACAGTGGAACAGCTGATTGAATATTAGCGGCAAATTTGAAAATATTATCATGAGAAATAATAATGTTCTCAAATCAATAAATTTTTTCATGTGAAGTCATATGTTAATATTGATTTCAAAGTTTAAACATGATAGGAGTCTATTTATTTGAACAGCTGACAAAAGGCGCAAATTAAAATTATTTTACCATTGGTTATTTTTAAAAATTTTGTTCAAGTTAGTTGTTTAATTTGATTTCCATGCTTTAATAAGTAAGACTAATAAATAATAAGTCAGCCCTGCTTTTCTACGGAATTAAAAAATGCTAGGAGATTTTCTAATAATTTATACAATTAATCTGAACATCAAAAATTCCATTCTTGAAGAATTCTACAATGTTTGTTTTCAATTTGATACACTTAATAATTTACAAATTTGTTGAGTGGGTCGCACGGAGTTCTTCAGCCCATTGGGCTAACTAGTATTTATGGAATTTCATTTTTCGTTATGATTCTACAAAATGCACTTTGGGGTAAAGTGGAATACCAGAGTTGGGTAAAGTGGAACATCATTCCACTTTACCCCAAAAATCAAGTTCATGGTCTACAAATTTATTATTTTAAACAATTTATCATGTTATTATGTTATTAAAACAATGAAAAGTGCTTTTCTCTGGGAAGTTGCTGAACTGAGATATAGTAGCCTACGGTACGTTTTAACTTCAATAAACAGCCATGCCTACTGGGTCTCAAACCCTGACCAGGCAGTGCTAGCAGACTGAAGGCTGTGACACCCCAGCCCACTGCGCCAACAGCCCAAGGGCCGGCAATCATCTTTTTGGCCTTCAATTATCAAAGATATCAGAACATTTTTTTTTTCCTGCCTGTGGATAGTGGATCAATGTGCTAGTGTTATGATTTCAAATATCCTGAGGAAGTTCAGAAAGCACAGGCTGCTGCAACATGGCCAGCTTCAATTTTTCTAATGTTCTAAATTGCACAATCCATCTGTTGTTCATACATAACTACTAAAGTGAAAATGTTGAAATAGAGTGCTTATTCGAATAATGAATGAGATATTCCATTCAATATAACCATTCCATTGAATATAACCATAATCCATTACAAATTGAATGATGATAAGCTGTTAATTGCTTTTATAAATACATTTTTAACATTCCACTTTACCCAACCAATCCACATTCCCTCAAATTGCACTAATCTACCCTACTGTATAAAGGAACGATAGCCTTATTGCTTGGACCCAGGGCATAGCTTCCTTTAATAGAAGGCCCGCCCTAATAAAATGGCAACGTCGCAACCGTACACAGTCTTTTCATGTGAAAGCATTAATTAATTAATGGATTACCTGTCAGGCCAAATCATAAGTTGACTTGCTTTTTTCTTTACATAATTTCCATGAAAAAGTTCATCAAACTCTTCATACAATTCCTTTTTTGTTTTTTGTAATAGGTTGTATAGAGATTAGTAAGAAAGATATATTAAGAATAGACAGTTAGATACAGTATTTGATGTACTACTGGTACGATCATAGAACATTCAAAAAACCCCGAAAAAAATATATTTTACCAATAGCTATACTAATTCAGCATTGAATAATAATAATAATAAATGAATGTATTTTATGAATGAACAATCTTTTAAAATTCCCATGTTAACATATACTTCACCAGAATCGAAGTCACCATTTGTTAGATTAATGCTATAGGATGATTCAAAAAGAGCACCGGTTGTATCCCAGATAGCACACAAAGTGAAAATCACGTTTTTTTCACGTGTAAAAGAAGTGAAAAGGTGAAAAGTTAAATTGAATGGTCTTTTCACGTATAATTCACGTGAAAAAAGTGAAAGTGGAAAACTAGTGAATGATAACGTGATATTCACGTGAAAAGGTGAAAGTGGAAAATAGTGAAATTGATAACGTGGAATTATTGTGAAAAATGATGAAATCTGAATAATGATTTCACCTTTTTCATATGAAATATCTTAGCCTATGTATTATATGGATTTTTATGAAATACATATTACATATATACATTAATATCACAATGATTAATATTTTATCATATTTATTTGTTTCATTTTTCAATTCAATATATGAAACGACCCATTATTTTGTAATTTTACAGTACATATAAATTTATATCAATAAAATGTAAGCTCAACATCAAATTAAACACTAATAATAAAAAATTTAAAAATAATCTTGATACTTAGAAGAGATAATAATATTTTTATTTGGTAAACTATCGAAAATTCATCATCCTAAAATGTTGACTTGAAAAATTTTACCAAGTTATTTATAACCAGCACAAAAAGCTAATAGCTCGAAAACAGTGCGTGTGACATTGATTTTCCATAGAAAGAAAAATACTTAGAATTTAATTTTATATCTGGTTCAGTGTTCTAAAAGCGATATTTCGCGAAAAAAGTTTTACTTGAAAATTTTTCAAAGTTATTGAATCAGCGCGAAACGCTAAATAGCTAAAAAACGGTGTATGTGACATTGATTTTCCATAGAGAGAAAAATGCTTAGAATTTAATTTTATATCTGGTTCAGTGTTCTAAAAGTGATATTTCGCGAAAAAAAATTAATTGAAAATTTTTCCATCATTTATAATCAGCGCAAAACGCTAAATAGCTCGAAAACGGTGTGTGTGACATTGATTTTTCATAGGAATAAAAATGCTTAGAATATAATTCTACATCTGGTTCAGTGTTCTAAAAGCGATATTTCGCGAAAAAAGTTTTACTTGAAAATTTTTTAAAGTTATTGAATCAGCGCGAAACGCTAAATAGCTCGAAAACGGTGTGTGTGACATTGATTTTCCATAGAAAGAAAAATGCTTAGAATTCAATTCTACGTCTGGTTCAGTGTTCAAAAAGTGATATTTCGCGAAAAAAAAATTAATTGAAAATTTTTCTATCATTTATAATCAGCGCAAAACGCTAAATAGCTCGAAAACGGTGTGTGTGACATTGATTTTTCATAGGAAGAAAAATGCTTAGAATATAATTCTACATCTGGTTCAGTGTTCAAAAAGTAATATATCAGGAAAAAAAGTTTTACTTGAAAATTTTTCAAAGTTATTGAATCAGCGCGAAACGCTAAATAGCTCGAAAACGGTGTGTGTGACATTGATTTTCCATGGAAAGAAAAATGCTTAGAATTCAATTCTACGTCTGGTTCAGTGTTCAAAAAGTGATATTTCGCGAAAAAAAATTAATTGAAAATTTTTCCATCATTTATAATCAGCGCAAAACGCTAAATAGCTGGAAAACGGTGTGTGTGACATTGATTTTTCATAGGAATAAAAATGCTTAGAATATAATTCTACATCTGGTTCAGTGTTCAAAAAGTGATATTTCGCGAAAAAAGTTTTACTTGAAAATTTTTCCAAGTTATTGAATCAGCGCGAAACGCTAAATAGCTCGAAAACGGTGCGTCTGACATAATTTTTTCATGAGAAGAAAAATGCTTAGAATTTGTTTCTTTGTCTGGTGCAGTGATCAAAAAGTTATATTTCGAGAAAAAAATGTTAATTTGAACTTTTACTGGCCTGCTTAAAAAAACGCCAGCAATAATTTTGGCCCTGGATGGAGAAGGAGAGGTGGGGGAGTTTTAGAAAAATTCAGGAACGTTTCTCTTTACACAAGTATCTTTCCCCTAAATTTTCAAATCGATCAGTCCATAACCAATAAATTTATTAAAAATTTTTGAATTCAATGTGGGTAAGCCACCATGAGAGAAGAATTTTTGTATCACCCACCTAGACAATGAATGAGATTATTTTCTGCTCCTCATTTAATTTTTTATAAAACTTATTCATCCATATTTTGGCTTTTCTGCACTCGAGATAATCTTTTTGAAGTTCTTTCATTGTCTGCAAAAACCATTAGGATTTCTCCATGGTACAGTTTGTCTGTAATGGACACTATCTTATATGCAACTACATTATATAAAATTATTAACAAACTTCATCAAGATGTCTTCTTGTGCTTTATCAGTTCCATGTTGTTGTTATTTTGAAGAATGTATTATATTTTTCTACTATTAACTATTAAATTGAGAAGTGCGCAAGTTTTCAAAATTCGCGCCCAACTATAAGCTTACTTTTGGATACGCAGTCGATACTAATGATCGATTATCGATTTCATTTCTTAGTTCATTTTTGCGGTTCTCGTAGTGTTGAAACAAAACATTACAGTGGATTTATCTCAATAAGTTTGGTAAGTACAAGTAGGTACGTTTATTGTAGTAATAATAACCATTGGTAAAATCCTATACTTAATAAATTAATTTGCTGGAATGTTTTAATTTGATTTGATCAACTCTACTTTCTGCCTAACATTAATATTTTATAGGTTATGTAACTGAAATTCAGTTTGGCCTACTGCACTGAATTTGAATTTCAATTGATAAATTCAATTCACTGTAAAATTCATTTTTATGACAGTGGTACGTAATGGCACGTAATTTCATTTCAGATCAACTTTCTCTTGCGCCTTGGTGGGGCTGACATGAAGAAGAGTGCTGCATCACTTAATGGTTGATGAGATTGCCAGTAAATTCTGTTGGGCTGACCAGAACAGAAAACGTGCCTTCAGTTGTCTGGGAATAAAATTTGTAATTTTCAGTAAGTACCTTAAATTCAAATTCTCAATAATATTTGTTCTAAAAATTGGAAGTTTCCTGTGATAGCTTTTAAATTAATTTTGTGATTCTTCACATTTTCTTTTTTTCAAGTACATGAACTGCTTTACTATTATTATATCTCTTGGAAGAGTAAAAATTTATTGTCATCATAACTTGCAAAATGTTCATTCAAGATCTGCACAAGCATAGAATGAATCATTGCTATACCTTGTAATTTTTCCCTTCTTTGGGAGATTGGCTGTCATTAGTATAGTCAGTCATTTCCCATCTCTAGAGGAATATCATCTGTTGCATTGCATTCTAACTGATTAACTGCATGTTATTCAGAGGTGTTCTGTGCCATCATATCGTTACAAAAACTGGCTTATGGTTGAGAGAATCAACGTGCTAACCACTCATTTCCTCTATCCTGGTTGATGATTTTCCGACTGCTGTATGGTCTGTCCGGGCGGGGAGGGTATTCAAGTGGTGTGGGAGGTGGCTTTGGCTCGGACAGTGTTGGTTTGGGGACTGTGGGTTCTGTTTGAGAATGTATGACTTTTGGGCCGATATTGCCCAGTCTGGAGTCGTTTTACCGTATGCTGGGGTGTCTTCATTGCTTGGATGGACTGTACAGTGGAGTAAATATGAAACTGGCAACCAGCTGATAGAACTAGGCCCTTCATGGGCTGTTGAGCCATTGATAAACAAACCTAGTAATTTAGTTTCTCTTCCATTAAATAAAACAAATGGACATGGCCTGTTACATAATTTTTCCACTCTTAGGCCTAATATTTTCTGCCCTCCAAGCTTATTCTGGTTAGTTTATTTCGTAAAACCCTTCATCATAATATTATACCAGACCTATATTTTACTTGCTTAACACAACTCCATATTGAAATACTAACATTTCAAGTTGCTATTGGACATTTTCTGATTATTTTCATGTATCATTAAATAACTGTGTGTATACTATTTTTTCAATTACAGCCTTTCAATATCCAATGATTATTCCAAAATAATTCCTGTATAAATTATCATGTCTGTATATAACCTATTATATATAAAATTTTATCAATAAAGGTGCATTTTGGTGAAAGCAATTATTGCTGGATTTTGGGTTGCTTTTGATAGCAAAATGGCTGGTAATCCTATGCTCCAATAATGTATGGGAGCAGTCAGCCATATTATTGAACACAACCAAGATTGTTAATCAGCTTCAATCAAAACCAACCTTATAGTAGCAGTGATGAAGTAATATTATTCTCGTTATTTTACTTCATTTAAACTGATGTATTTTATTCTGAAGGAAATTTCTGTTGATTGTCCACTGATCATCAAACATCAAGAAGACTGAGTATTGTTCCCCATATTAATATAATGATGAAATATTTGATTTTGAGCAATTTATCCTTGAAGTATCCGTTATTGCAGTGAATTTACAACCGAGTTATCAAAAAGTATCAGGATCAATTACTATTTAAAATTGTTTGCTTTTTAGTAACTGTCTACTGTAAAAAAAACTGTAATAGAAAATGTTTTTATTGACTTTTATTGTTTTTTCCCAATTAGGAGCTTTTATAAATCTTCATCTTAATGGAACAGAGAAAGAGTTTGAGCAAGCACAAAAGTTTGGTTGAGGCTATCCAAGAATAGACAGCTGAGCAGGGATAAAGCAAGGTATGTATTAGTATATTTTGCACCTATTACTAGGTCTGAAACTGTTTTTTCACTCTTGACAAGTATAGAAATTGCCTATGCAGAAGTTTTTTTTTGGATAACTCAAACTATTCAAATAATTTTTTATGCATTATTGATATGGTCCATGCGTGCTGAGAAAAACATTTCTCACCCAGCTCTGTCCACTGCAAATTCAAGAGTTAGGTCCTCCAGATTGAGGGTTGAGCGCATGGCTAACCACCCTGCCCTGTAAAAACTCAATTGTTATAAAAACTAGAAATGCCTCGGAAACGGACCGGAATAAAAGAAGTAATGAACAGATACCTCATGACAGAATTAGGATGACAGAAAACAAAAGACAATCAGAAGGGACAGAAATCTATTTCTTGCCACAAGGAATGTCTGAACTTTGAACAGAGCAGGAGCAGGATCTGAGAAAGATGGGTATCAGGGGATGGAGTAGAAAGGCTAGTGACTGGGAGGAGTGGAGAGGCGTTTTGAAGGAGGTCAAGGCCCTTAACGGGCTGTAGCACCATGGAGTAAGTAATTCAAGAGTTAAATTCTCTTCTGAACAGCAGGAAACTTTTCTGCTAATAAATGAACATAATATCTTATTTATTATATTTCACTGTCTCATGTCTGCTTCCCATTCTGGGTGAAATGGGCCCAATAAACTTAATTACTGAATTAATAAGATTATCATTTGAAAGAAACTGATCATGGCTCATGAAAAACTGAAAAACGGTGCTCATGGCACCGATTGCTCAATTCCTCATTCCAATTTAGTCCTCTAATTTGAACTATTTATCTTTTATATGATAGAGAGGTGGTGTTTGTGCAAAATGCAAGCTTGGATTTTGCCAGGCATCTGAAAGAACAGTACCTAATATTCTCAATATACAAATTTTGTATAGCTTCAGATAATATTGATATTTTTCAAGTTCAAATTTCAATTCAATTTCTAGATTTCTCGAAATTGATGCTGGAAGTACATGAACATTGCAATAATTTCAATTAGCTTTCAAAATTTGCCTCAAAGAAATTTTGAGACCCCGTGTAGTACATACATTATTTGGGTACCTGTTATTATTTTAATCAACATACATCTGGCAGATTCTTATAATTATGCTCTTTAAATTGATACAATTCTTTTATAAACATTCAACAGTAGCCCAAGTCAATCATAATAGAATGTACAGGGTGATTAGAAAAGAGTGTTGGTTTTAATATATCAAATTAGGAGGTTTATTTAAACCAAAAACATGAAATCAATTCATGAACGCATGTTCATTTGATTTTCTGATATAATGCATGAAAAATTATATCATGCACATGTCCTCATCTACTGCACTGGCATGCATTAACTCTGTCCATGACATTCACTACCATAGTATGGTCAAGCAGACTGGAAAGATGGGAAAATGACTCAATAATGGTTCAAAAGTTCCAAATCTGGTCTCCAACTTTAGAGCAGAATGTTTATTTTATACAATTTGGGACAAAATTTATAATTTTTGAACTGATATTGACTGGGCTGGAGTCCGGTCTTGCCAGATGTCTTCTTTGCTCGACCAGACTGTAAAAGTGAATTACATGGACAGTTTTGATGCGTGCCAGCGCAGTAGAGGAGGACACATGCATGATATCATGTCTCATGCATTAAATAAGAAAGTCAGATGAATATGTTCATGTATTCACTTTAAGTAATACTTTAAAAGTTTTAAAAAAGGTATTTGATTTTTTCATTTTATTTATCATTTATTTTAAATAGCCCTAAGTTTGAAGTTTAATTATCACTTTATGTTTTTTTGTTTAAATAAACCTCCTAATTTGATACATTGAAACCGACGCTCTTTTTGAATCACTCTATAGTAAATATTTTTATGAATTGAGAGGGATTGTCATTAAAACTGCTATGTCAAGTCATTGTCTTCTAGTCTAGACTTTCAAGTTTTGAATTTTATTGAGTGGGAGTTTTTGGAGAAATACACTCAAATAATTCTTCCCAATTCTCCATACAAGAAAAAGTCTGAAATACAACTTATTTATAAGTCAACTTTTGTTTCCATTTTTTATAGGAGCTATGCTGATTGAATTCGCAGATGCCAAAGAGAAATATATTGAAGGAGTCATCAAAGACTGGCTGAAATCTTGAAGAAACACAGCTTGCTAGTACAGCAAGCAAATAGAGCAATTTATTGGTGAATCTTGTACATATATAATTATAAGCTGTCTCCTAACTACTATTGGTTTAGTTTTGTAAATTTTGTATTAACATGTTGTATTTGGTTTAAAATCATTGGTTTAAATCTATATCATTTAACAAAAACTTGTTTTTATACTTAATAATGTATTTTGATAAATTTTTCAAGTACAGTTGTCTTACAGTCATATCACATTAAATTCCTCAAAAAACAGATTTGTTGGGTGCAACAACACTTTTGGGTGCAAATAATTCACTTGTGCAAGTGATAAATGAGTTATTTAAATTGCAATCAAAAGCACCACCCCAGATTGTGTATTAATACATTTCTTAAATTATAATGAAATTACAAAATAAAGCTGTGAATGTCATACAATGTGTATTTGAAGTAATTAGATAAATAAAGATCAATATTTCTATTCATCATCTCCTATTTTTTTATTCTTTCAACTTTTCTCCAGTATAACTGAATAGTGGCTATTTGTGTGGAATAAAATTTTGGACAATTTTTTCCAAAAAAAAATTGAAAAAAGTGAAAAATTGTGCCATTTGTACTAGAAAAATAGGGTTTTTTCAAGTGAATTTCTGGTCTTCTTCACGTGAAATTTTAGTAATAAAACGTTATAATTTGATGAAAATTAAGTGATTAAATGGTATAAAATGTTATAATTTGATGAAAATTAAGTGATTAAATGGTATAAAATGTTATAATTTGGTGAAAATTAAGTGATAAAATGGTATAAAATGTTATAATTTGGTAATGAAAAAACGTTATATTCACGTATTTTTTTTACGTTTTAATAACGTGAAAAAAGTGCCATTTATACGCGTAATTCACGTGTTTTTCTCGGTATTTATACCATTATTTTTCGTGAAAATAACCTGAAAATGTTAAAGTGAAATCGTGATTTTCACGTGATTATAACGTTTGTGTGCTATCTGGGATCATACCGATATCAAATAAAGAGGGTTATCTGAGCGAAAAGTTGAAAGTATATACAACACAATGATCTTCTGACTTTCCAATTTAATGTATGAAAAATAATGTAATGTATGTGTCCTCCTCTACTGCGCTGGCACGAATTAACTCTGTTTTTGTAATTCACAATTATAGTCTGGTGAAAAAAGTACATTGTGGGAAGATGGGAAAATGTCTCCAGTTTGGTCAATATTAGTTCAAAATTGTAATTTTTTGAACCATTATTAACCAAGCTGGAGTCATTTTTCCCATGTTGCCAGAATGTCTTAACTGGATTCGTTTCCCTCCTTTGTTCACGGGTGTTCTGCCCCGTCCGCCATCATTTGGTTACGGAAGCTAGCTTATAGTTGAGGGGATCAACGTGCTAATCACATGTTACCTCTACACTAGATGATGATTATTCACCTCTGCTGTATAGTGGAGTGATTATAAGACTGGCAACCAGTTGGTAGGCCTACGCCCTTTATGGGGTAGGTGGTTTCTTGATTCATAATATTAAGCTGCTGTGTGTGTATATTTACTGCATGGTCAGTATTATACCTTAGTGAATTTTAATGGATTGTTGAGTCATCGACATACATACCTGTAGCCTACTCAACCTGAACGTAATGTACCGGTACTATTTGAGTCAATTTACACTTTCAGCTAATTCTAGGGATATACGGTACTCGTGTGATGAGATTTTTACTGAATTTCAGTTATCAAGTTTTAAATGAATCAAATCTAGATTGAATTTTGCAAACATAACTTTACCAAAATCAATGATGGTAGAGGGAGTAAAATTAGTGCTATGTGTGTTAAATAAAAATTCCACCCCTTCAACCAAGTAAAGGGTGGCCCATTAGTCACTTGACAAATAATTATGCATATTTGCCATAAGTTGAAAATTGCTAGTGTCGACTGACTTATGGACCATTCTGTATTATTTTAATAGCCTAGGCTATAAGTAAACTTTATCACTGCAATCCTTACATTTTCTTCTTCCCAATACACTGTATAGCGCACATCCACTCATATTATAGAGGTGGGATAGTTTTACTTCTACTTTTTTCAATGACCTAGAATGTTGCATACTAGGTAGCGAAAAATGTAGACAACATTCAATTGCAGCTTTATTAATTAATGTAGCCTATAGTATTCAGAAAGTATTACCAACACCAACATATCATAATTTAAGCTCCTCTCTTACAAGTAATAACGAAACAGACAGGTAATTTTATTCAACGTCAACCTAGGTAGCATTCCCAAGCAGCAGTTCGAGCTGCGCGCCCTGCTCTAACTGCGCGGCCCATGAAGGTACGATTCCCAAGCAGCAGCTCAAGCCCCGCGGCTCTAAATTCGCTTCTGGAGCTGCCCAGCTCTAGCTGCGCAGCTCCAGCCATCACAACTCTATTCAAATTGCTATATTATAAATGTTCACTTTGTTATTATGGCTACTATGGCTTATACTAAATCAATAAATAATAGTGAAAATCATCCTTTTTGAGTCATTTTCAAGTATCTATTTATTGATTTAGTATACATTAGTAGCCCTAATAGCAGAGTACACCTATAATATAGTTGAGAATAGAGTTGTGATGGCTAGAGCAGCGCAGCTAGAGCTGGGCAGCTCCAGAAGCGAATTTAGAGCCGCGGAGCCTCGAGCTGCTGCTTGGGAATCGTACCTTTAAGAGAGCCGCGCATCTCTTGCTGCAGCTTGGGAATACTACCTAGTATGGTGCAATTGTCTTCAAATGGCCTAGATCCTAGCCTTATTTTCAAGAGTTAAAGTTTCTCCCCAATACAAAAATGTCGTATACAACCCCTAAACTATAAATTGTTCAAATGAAAATTTTGTGAAATGCTACATTTTATTGAAATTATGTTTTTGAGGAGGGGGGCTAAGATGTGTAGGTAATTAGGTTTACGAAATATCTCGAAGATTGGCCTAAAAATGTATAAGTTACGTTCATCTCTTCCCTTTTGTAACTTGAGAACCGTTCAATTTAGCAAAATTTTGCATAGGACCACTATTTTAAAATTCTTGTAATGTTGACACATTTTGCCCTGAGCGCTGAGCCGCATAGTTCCTGAGATATTTTTGTGCCCCCCCCCCAAATGTGAAAACTGTGTTATTTTTTACAAAATTATATTGAATAAACCAATTCAGAGTTGAAGAGAAACTCTTATTTTGGATGTTGAGGTTTCAGTATAATATTGCTACTATAGCTGTTGCCAAAATTTTAGACACTTTCCTCGCTGATGTAGCCTACTACTAAAGCATCAATTGTCTCTTTTAATTTAAAATACACCATCCAGGCCTAGCTAAATGACCTCTATAATCGACAGCATCAGTTGGAGCGTACAAGCAGACAAAACCGACAAACGTTTTGCCATCACCTATTACTATTAGGCTACTTGATACACGCTGAAAGTAGGGTCCGGGGCTTGCCCTGAAAATTTTTTGTTTTTTTACTCTAAAAAGTATATTCATAGGAGTTTTAAAACTTTTAATTTGAGTTTATATGTACAGTATAATTCAATTTAGTCCATTCTATCTAGTGTATGTTCCATCCGTCTGGGGGGGGCACGTGCCCCTGTGCCCCCCCCCTGAATCCGCTAGTGCAGGTGTTGGCTTATTGGATTTGCGAAAACCATTTGACTGTATCTCGCATATAGTGTACTAAAAACTAAATTGCAGTTTTATGGAATTGTTGGTAAAGAGCTTGAACTAGTTGAGTCGTATTTGAAGAGAAAGCAAGTTGTGATTGTTGATAATCTGAAATCTGAGATTTTGGATGTGCTTTCAGGAGTTCCTCAAGGTTCTATATCCTTGGACCTTTTCTTTTTCTTATATTCATAAATGACATACACTGTGGTTTGACTCCATTAGGTTTGCCTATACTATATGCAGATGATACAACGTTAATGTGCTTCCATAAGAATATGTCAGATGTTAAGGCAAAGCTAATGAAGTGTACACAAGCGTCCAAAACCTGGCTTGAGGCTAACAAGCTTGTGATAAATGATAATAAGACTGAGCTGATCTATTTCTCACTAAATAATGAAAATGAAAATCAAGCGGTAAAACTTCAAGGTCTCTATATTGATAGTAAATTAACATGGAGGGAACAAGTGGATATGTTGTGTAGGAAACTGTCTAGAGTAATATATTTAATGAGAAAATTGAAATACTGTGTGAGCTTTAGATGTGCTTTTAACAACATATTCTGGTCTATTTCATTCCTTGTTGGCATATGGAGTTATACTCTGGGGAAATAGTAGCACTGCCACAAAGGTACTCATTCTTCAAAAGAAAGTAATAAGAAATAATTATTGACCATCTTCAGCCAAGAGAATCATGTAGAGATAGTTTTGTTAAATTTCAAATTATGACAGTGCCAACATTATACATATATAATAATTTAATTCAAGTAAAAAGTAATTTAAGCATATATGACTGTCCCCAGGCGCACACCAACACGATTTCGTTGCGAAGGTTTGTTGCGGTGCAAATTCAATTCTGAGAACTTGCCGGACAGAAATTTAAAACCATTGCGGTGTATGAGCTAGCCACAGAGAAGAAAACAGAGGACACTTTCTGTGTTGCGCGGATTGGGTGACCAGCGCTGAAATGACCTTGACTTCTAGGCTGCCTGGGTCACCAATTGTTGGAGACATTTTGCACCACGATGTAGCAGCACCATCGACAACTCCTCTCCGCCTGTTCAGAATCCCCCTCCACTAGAGTCGTAGTATTCTCACCGCTACTGAGTAGAGTACTGACAGTTCACATCATAATAGAATAGAACCACAGACAATGTACTGTAACAATGTACTGTAACAGTACATTGTCTGTGATAGAACTGAACACTGAACAGCTTGTCTGACGCACATAAGCCGCAGCCGAGTTAAATTTCCTATTTGCTAGTATTATCGCTTTTCTGTGCCGCTATTGATGCTCTCATCATACTAATAAATTGTATGTTTCCTTTTTCCCTTGGGTTACTAAAAATGTATGTGACAGTCATAAACAAACACATGTTCATGAATGAGAATTTAGAGTTTTCTATTTCAAATGGATCGCAGTTCCCTTTTCAATTATTTTTATTTATGCATAGGCTACCGGTAACATGTTTCGACTACTCAGAGTCATTTTCAAATGCATAAATAAAAATAATTGAAAAGGGTACTGCAATTCCCATTTAAAATGAAAATCAGTGATGAAGTAGCCCTAAAATAAAGGAAATATATATAACAATACATCAAGGTAGTATTGCATGTATGCAGATATACTGGATGATAGGATGATCAATTCTGGCTTGAATTGATCTTGGAAATCGGGTATTCAGACAAAAATTTTAAAGCTATTTTAACTTGAAAACTTGCTAAACAGCGAAATTTATTGAGTAAAGTAATAATATTAGCATTCTAAAACAGTAAAGGAAGCTATGGATGTACACGCAGTTGTCAGTTTGCTGATAGTCATTATCATTAATAGCCTTTAGTCATTCTGCCAAGGCTTTAAGTAAGTGTCTTAAGATTCATAGACAATGTATGAAATTGAATAGAAGTGATTTTGGTGATCTTTTTGTGTTTTGAATTCTCTCAAAACTTTTAAACATTTAAATCTCCGTGGATAATTTCAAGAAATACAATTTCCTATCGAGAATAATTATTGACCTTATTTTGCCGGTGGAACTTCCTTTTGGGACTCCCCACTCCCCACCAAAAGTGGCATAAGATAATAATAATAATAATAATGTATTCTCATGTAATTTTAAAAACTAGAATATTCCAACACTTGGAAATTGGAAATCAAAGATACAAAATATTAAATAATGAATGACCAAAATTTATCTGATAGATATTAACATTCTATAATTATCGTCAAAGGGGTAACTGGATTAAAATAACTGTTTAACTCGTTTTTAGTACATTTTCGACTAATTTTATATTTTATTAAATTTATAGATAAGCATTCTAACTTTGTCTATTTTCACCATATTTAGTAAGCCAATAGAACCATACGGTATAGTTGAAATATCGGAATATGACTTTGGTTTTTTCATGAAACATAACATAAACTCTCACTCAGAAATATCCATGAAATAACTTTCAACAAGTTTTTAGAGCCTATTTTATTAATTTTATAATAGAAGAAAAGCATCCCAAGTTGAACTTTGTCTGTGATCCGAATTTCAGTAGCCCAATATTGGTGCTGTGTACATAATTTGGTACTGAGTGTCCGATATTAAAGAGTTACGGTACGTGTCCAGAAGAAAGTCAGAAAGGTAGGTTTCAACCACACTCTCAAAAAAAGCATATTAAATATTTCTAGACTCAATCTATATATGAAATTTGTTATCAAAAGTGACATTTGGCTTGCCAGTCGAAGATGTTTTTGTCTCAAATTACACAGTAAGAAATTTTATAATCACAATTATAAAAATATAAATTACAAAAATATAAAATAATGTTAATTGTATGTTTTGAAATATACCCTATTTTAATACCTAGGGTGGTTTTTTAGACATAAAATCATATCATATCATGCTTAAAAACGTTAAAAAACGCATAGAGAAACTCCAACTGTCTTGAAAAAAGTCGGGAAAAAGTCTTGAATTTCATTCATGCAAATTGCTAGACACCCTGCTTATGTTTAAATAAAGACAAAACTAATTGACTGAACGTAAGTGAGGTCTTGATTCAAGACGGCGATTTTGCATTTACCTTTATGTTAGTTTGTTCCGCATTTACAACAAAACGCGGCAATAGATTGTGATGAAATTTGACAGGAATGTTCCTCTTGAAATTGCGCGTTGATGTATATGTAAGGTTTCCTGAAATATACTTTTTAAATACTCATTCGACGGCAATTAATACTATGTGCCCATCTCCACCTTTAACCCGCATTTTTAATTATGCCCCTACAAGCTCTACCTCATCAATGGTTGAGGTAGAACTTCTTCAATCACCATTTTTAATAGCAAAAAATTGGTTGAGCATCATCAGAAATTCTTAAATGAGGGTTTTAAATGGATTCTCCCAAAGCAATGTTTTGCAATTCGGTTGCTGTTCATATCACTAGAATATCAACATTTCTAGAGACAGTGGGCCTGGTGAATAAAAACAAGTAAAGACTTTACTAAGGGTTTTTCGAGTATTTACTAGCTTTGGAGTGAATAAAAACCTGTCTAGTAGAGGCTGGACTTGAGCGTTTACTAAGGGGCCTAGTAAGCTCTAGTCGACCTTGAATTTTCCTAGTGTTTACTAGCTTTTGTGTGAATAAAAGCTAGTAAAGACTTTACTAGGCTAGTATTTACTAGCGTTTTTGCAAGGTAGGGTCAGAGCAGACTTGCAAGAGAATACTAAGGCAATTCCCCACTAACATATTCAAGTTTATCAACGAAATCTAATTATTTAGCCTATTCTATGGAGCTATTTTACTATCTATTGAAATTATTTAATTATCCAAATATTTAGGAGCTTACAAAAATTATTTTTCAATCAGATAATTTCTGTCAGGCTGGTCTTAAACGGTAATATTTCTATTATTAAGGGAAATCATGTGAAGAGAGTTATTGGTTATCGGTTGCCATGGCAAAATTGTGATGTGAAAATTTTGTGCTCCAAATTCTTTCAAAATTCAATAATTTCCGATCGTGGATTAGTGCTTCAAGTGTTATTTTTGTGTTTGGCTTTATGAAATTTGAAGAAATTCACCAAAATTCCAATAACTTTGTTCAATATCAAGAACTACCACAATAATTTCCCGACATGGGAAATTGTGGTTATGTCGGCTGTGGAACTTCTTCGGAACTCCCCACAAAATGAGCTATACGATAATAATAATGTGAAAAGGGAGAAAAAATACAAAATTATATTTAATATAAATCTCTTATTATATTATAATACTATTGAAATATTACCATATAATATCGGACTGTGGACATCTCTTGCTCATTTTCAGGCCAAATTTATTTATTTAAATAATAACTATTTAATTATTCATTTATATAAATTATTGTCATCACTATAACTATACTATGATATGGTTCAGTATATCTTATATAAAGATAAAACTGATATAAAAATTCAACTAGCTAGTATAGAAATATAATTTTTCATACATATAGAACAAGATATAGTTATATACTGAGATTAGGCCTATAGATAGTCTTACAATGGTTTTGTGTCGGTTTATGGTGCAAAATAGATTGGAATGTTATATTTTGGTATTTGACCAGAACTTCCCAAGATTTTAATTAATTAGTAGGATGGCAGGTAGTGAATAGGTCGTAGCAGATGTCCTCTATACGAGCATTGAAGAAATACAAAGGCTATAGAAGAAACTGCGTGAGAATAATAATTATGTTTGTCCCTTTTCTAGGAATCAATGAAAGCAGTACCGTAATTGGGTTGATGGCAGGTAACAAATATCTTGTGCAGCTCTCCACTGTTCATTGATCAGTCTTCAGTTGACCAATATTGGGCCTGGTGAATAAAAACAAGTAAAGACTTTACTAAGGGTTTTTCGAGTATTTACTAGCTTTGGAGTGAATAAAAACCTGTCTAGTAGAGGCTCGACTTGAGCGTTTACTAAGGGGCCTAGTAAGCTCTAGTCGACCTTGAATTTTCCTAGTGTTTACTAGCTTTCGTGTGAATAAAAGCTAGTAAAGACTTTACTAGGCTAGTATTTACTAGCGTTTTTGCAAGGTAGGGTCAGAGCAGACTTGCAAGAGAATACTAAGGCAATTCCCCACTAACATATTCAAGTTTATCAACGAAATCTAATTATTTAGCCTATTCTATGGAGCTATTTTACTATCTATTGAAATTATTTAATTATACAAATATTTAGGAGCTTACAAAAATTATTTTTCAATCAGCTAATTTCTGTCAGGCTGGTCTTAAACGGTAATATTTCTATTATTAAGGGAAATCATGTGAAGAGAGTTATTGGTTATCGGTTGCCATGGCAAAATTGTGATGTGAAAATTTCGTGCTCCAAATTCTTTCAAAATTCAATAATTTCCGATCGTGGATTAGTGCTTCAAGTGTTATTTTTGTGTTTGGCTTTATGAAATTTGAAGAAATTCACCAAAATTCCAATAACTTTGTTCAATATCAAGAACTACCACAATAATTTCCCGACATGGGAAATTGTGGTTATGTCGGCTGTGGAACTTCTTCGGAACTCCCCACAAAATGAGCTATACGATAATAATAATGTGAAAAGGGAGAAAAAATACAAAATTATATTTAATATAAATCTCTTATTATATTATAATACAATTGGAATATTACCATATAATATCGGACTGTGGACATCTCTTGCTCATTTTCAGGCCAAATTTATTTATTTAAATAATAACTATTTAATTATTCATTTATATAAATTATTGTCATCACTATAACTATACTATGATATGGTTCAGTATATCTTATATAAAGATAAAACTGATATAACAATTCAACTAGCTAGTATAGAAATATAATTTTTCATACATATAGAACAAGATATAGTTATATACTGAGATTAGGCCTATAGATAGTCTTACAATGGTTTTGTGTCGGTTTATGGTGCAAAATAGATTAGAATGTTATATTTTGGTATTTGACCAGAACTTCCCAAGATTTTAATTAATTAGTAGGATGGCAGGTAGTGAATAGGTCATAGCAGATGTCCTCTATACGAGCATTGAAGAAATACAAAGGCTATAGAAGAAACTGCGTGAGAATAATAATTATGTTTGTCCCTCTTCTAGGAATCAATGAAAGCAGTACCGTAATTGGGTTGATGGCAGGTAACAAATATCTTGTGCAGCTCTCCACTGTTCATTGATCAGTCTTCAGTTGACCAATATTATAATAATAAAAGAAGTACAGCTGTAGGCTTACACATTATGCCTACTACACCTAACTGTAATTACCAGTGTGACTAGAATCCATGGCTATTCTTAATTTTATTTTCTGAGAAATATCTAGAATAGGCCCTGAAGAATACCAAAATGGTCGAACCGAGTACAAAAAAGAAAATTAGTTGGCCTACTCGTTTCATGTTATTTTATTTTAATTTTGCTTTCTTGTCCAGCCTATTCATTCAATGCGGTGGTTGGAAATTCTAATATCCAAAAGCAAGATAGTGCTAGTTTCAATTTCCTGTCTTTTTTTATCAAGGAATATTATACGACTAAATTAGGAATAGAAGAAGTTTTGGGGGATTGATTATTTTCTTCTACCCATATTGTACATTTGTACTCAAATAAATAAGTATAAATTTCAAGAAAATCACTATTATTGAGACAGATTATAAGTAGCCTAATCAATTTTATATGAAAATGGATTATTAGTAACTATAAAAAATAGAAACCGGTAACTCTTAATCTGAAACTTATTTCAATTTTAAACTGTCTCACTTTAAAACAGAACAGATATCCTGGAATGTTTCCTCTTCTAAAATATTCTATGGGGTGAAGCCTGATTATTCAATAAATTATTTTATCTGTAAATCAAAATAATTTGATCTTAAAATTATTTTTCAAACTGACGTTTCCACTTTAAGAACAGTTTCTAGATATCCACGAACAAATATGCTCAAGAGTATCAAAGTTTCTTCTATTTGAGAGAGATTTGAAATATTCTCATGTGTAGAGCTTGATTCTATCAATAATTTTATTCATTCAAATGTAGGACTAGAAATAAAAAGAATTCATTCAGGTAGACTTGAACTTTTTGTATTCGGTTGTGAACACATCTATGAATAGCTGCTTAGTAAGAACTAGGGAGATTCTATGTGAATAAGAGCGCTGGAGAGTATACTCTATAGTAAAGACTTGGGTTTTTCCTAGTAAACACTAGAAGAGAGCGTACTAGGGTTATTCACTTCGAAGCGAGTGATTACTAACCGGGCGAGCGTTTACTAGGTAGTAAAGACTTTACTAGACAGACCGTACTATGTAGTATTTACTCGTTTTTATTCACTTGGCCCAGTACCTTCACAATTGACTCAGGCACGCACGAGGGCCGACACGCGCACGCGCGGGCAGGCGAACAGGTCGCTGAATTTTGACTGCACAATGGAAGGCTTCAGACAAGACATTCGTTTCTTTGACCAGCAACGAATGAAAAGAAGAGAGGTCTAGACTAAACAAGTAAGTAACTCGTAAGTAAGTAAGACTAGTAAGTAGACTAAACAAGTAAGGTCTAGACTCTTCAAAAGTAACATAACTTGCTTCTAGCATCTAGCTTCAGATTAGTTGCAGAAATTATGAACTTCAGAGCTCGTTCCTCACAGTTGAAAAGTTATGAAAGTGCGTGACACAAATGCAAAAGCTAATAAATTGAATTAATCACAATAACACACGTCCAGGCCCGGACTGGCGCGCCGGCTCGTGGGCCGGTGCGCCCTTTCAATCTTGCGCCCCTTGCGCCCTCGAGTAACTTATAGAATCACAATATGCTCCAGATAATTTATTGAGATACAAATTCAAACTCGAAATTCATTTATAGAATATCAAAATGTAGAAATAGAGTTTTACGCATGAAATTATCATATTTTAAAGAATCATCTATGAATTTTATTTACAGAGTGAGAAATTGAATCACCTCCTTTTCATCTTGGTAGCGACAATTTGGCTGTCAAAAATTACCGTTTGCAGTTAATGGAGTAGGCCTATATCATTTTCAATCTGTCCAAAAATCCCAATTACCGCAATTTATAGCTCCTATAATCCAAAATCCGCTATTTTTGTTTCTCATTTCTCTCTAATTTCAATTCTCTAATTTTATGGCTCGCCTTATTAGGGTAATTTAGTGTCTTATCGTATGCAAAGTAAGAAATTGAATGTAACCAGTTGGGAATTTGTAACTTTGTTGATTATTGAGATGATGTGCGAAATAAGATAGAGAAGACTCAATTTTATAACTCCAAAAGAATAGAAATGGAATAACTTGTTGAAAATTATTGTATTGAATTGTTGAACATTTGATTCTAAAGGAAAATGTTAATTTTATTTGGTAATTTTTGGTCTAAAATGCACCCAAACCTGCCAAATCAGGATTTAAAGAACACAAAACAGACAAAAAAGCGTTTTTAAAAAGATTGATGGTTGATTAATTAATAATAATACGGACTTTATTGTCTGTATTTTCACCCTTTTTATTGTAATTTTTCAAATAAATAAATATAAATATTAAACCTTCACTTTGGGGAGCTCGTTGAAGGGAGTGATAACGCGTCTCAGATTAAATGGACAATCATTTCACCTACATATTCATTAGGATATGTGGTGAGTTCAAAGCAATTCTTGCAACAACAGTTTTAAATACTCATTCGACGGCAATTAATACTATGTGCCCATCTCCACCTTTAACCCGCATTTTTAATTATGCCCTACAAGCTCTACCTCATCAATGGTTGAGGTAGAACTTCTACAATCACCATTTTTAATAGCAAAAAATTGGTTGAGCATCATCAGAAATTCTTAGTCGATATAAGAAAAAATCAATAATCTATAATTAAAAAATTATAGAAGATTAGCTTTTTATTTCCCCCCAACCATCCATTTGTAAATCAATGTCGTAAATCAGGAAATATAATGATGAAACAAGTTTAAACAAGATCGGACAATTCAGGAATCATTCAGTACGACATTTTTTTATCTATTGTATAAAATCTATCAATATTTAAAATTGATATTAAAATTAAATTGAAATTGTATTGATATGAAATTGTATTGTAATTGATATAGGAACAGCTTATTAATAATTCATGGTCTATCTTGATTATCATGACTGCAAAATTTAATTGTGAAGTTTTGAAGCAAAAGTCTACTTGAAGAGGTGGAAGTTTGAACGCCATTTCTTCAACCCAAGCCGCTGCTCCATTTGTTCATTCTTCATTGAATTCATTCTTGAGCAGTTGTTGAGTCGGTTGTCGCTAGTGTAAAGCAGGTCGGCGTACTAGACAACACGCGCACGGGCAAGCACTCCTTGAGTAGGTGAGGGGCGAGGGTG
>CM029550.1:28812215-28838134 GCA_017141385.1 Sogatella furcifera
ATTTGTTCTATAGTTATGACCAGTGGCGCGACTTTGGGGGCAAGGCACTTTCTGCCCCTCAATAATCACTCAGGGGGGCTATGTATTTTGCCCTCCCAATGTTCATAGGTTACTAGAAGAAATTCCATAAATTTTTTGAGTATCAATTATCAATAAGTAGGCCTATTGAAGAATATTTTTGCCACCATCAATTCCAAAAAGCCCAACTGAAACCAATTTTAAACAATGGACCTGTCTAGCTATTTTTATTATACAGTATTCACATCTGGAAACTGGACTATTATAGTGTGAAATGATATAGGCCTACACCCTACAGCATTATTTGCATTACCCAGCTAGACATCTGGGCTTAGATTGTTATAGCCGGATTGTTATTGCAAGAAATTCTTTAATTCATTCCTGATTTTTTATTTTATGTATAGTTATAGTTTAATAAACTCTCATAGCATGAGAGTTCTCCCACTCTTCTTTCTTTGGAAATGAATCTAATACATAGTCTATATAAATACATATCAAATACAAAATCTAGATAAACAAAACAAATTACATAATAATGGAACTAATATTCATAGCCAGAATTACTTCAGTTTTCAGTTAAATAGTGACGAGAGTGGTCGGTAGCACAATGGCACATTTATAATCTATTCGTGTTTTGTGGCTTTTGTGCGATTTTTTTGTAGCCGTTTATTAACGTTAAAGTGAAAATTGTAAAAATTCTAATTGAAAACTGAGTTTCTGATAAAAGTGAACTAGATAATATTATGTGTAAGTTAGATGCAAATGTGCCTTCAACCTACACATTGGAGGAAATTCAGTAACTTAACTGTTACAGAATTAATTTTTCATTTCTAAATATTTCTTTCATGTTCAAAATTGAAGGAGAAACTTGATTTATTCACTACCTAGAATCACGATTATAATTGCCAATTTGAATAATTAATGATAGGGTGACATAGGGAATTCAAAATAGTTGAATGGATCAGATTATCTCTATGCTACAGAATTAAGCACGAAATCACATGCAAAGATGCAGTATAACTGCTTGTGTATTCTTGCGTATTTTTCACAAACAACCCCCCCCATCATCATGGTGGACTTTGCCCCCCCAATATTTTGGTGAAGTCAGCGCCACTGGTTATGACGTTTCTGAAGCCCACAAAAAACGTTATAAAAAATTGAATCACAGGAAATTGAATAGGTACTGACGCTTCTATGGTAACGTAATCAACTATTTTTTGGGGGCTCCAGAAACGGCATAATACTATCAATCTTCTGTGCATCAGGCTCATGATACCTACCGTGTATTCTAGTTCCCGACTCCCGTGGTTCTAACTGACATTTTTTGACAAATTGAGATTTTAATGCATTATGGTTCTACTTTACTTCTAGCAGGTGTTTTTCAAAGTTTCAGTTGCGAATTATAAGTAGTTTTTTTTATAAAGCAAAACAATTAGGTTCTATGTCCAAAAAGACCAAATGCAAAATTCAAGAAGGTTCCATTTTGAACTTGGAATCATATTGATCTAGGAAGCCTCAACATAAAATTCAACAAAGTTCTATGTGCTACATGGAACCTTGTTGTTGAAATTTGACTCTTTCATACTGAGAACATGATGGTTGTGATAGGCCTACGGTACGTCAAGAGTTTAGCTTCTCTTTATTTTATTCTGCTCTACTTTTTGTTCATTATGGACATTATTGATGAAGATAAGATACTACTTCGAATGCTCGATATTGATGTGCATAATATAAATAGTAATAAAAGATAACAATAATATAATAAAAAAATTATTCATCATCAGCATATTCTATTCAATTATAGTCTTGAAATTTGTTCATTGTTTTATCAGTAAATACAAATATTAGAATTCAAATGACTATATTAATTTGTAAATAGGTTTTATTAAAATTGATGAATAAATTTATCTTATATAATTTATTGTTTTTGTAATAAAATTTACTTTAATGGATCATTTGTGATAGATCAGACAAAATCTAATAAGGTTTTAATCAATTATTTTGATAGAATTTTAATGCATTACAAATCAAATCAATCTCGAATCATAAAGGTCCTATCTAAGAACAAGAACCGTGTTCTAATGAGAAAGCGATTTACTAGATCATCATGGTTCCAGCTTTAAGATGGAACATTGTTGAATTTAACTACGCCACAGCCACGTTTACACCAGAATGTTAATAACATTTTGACCGAACGTAAGTGAGGTCCAGATTCAAGACAACGATTTTGCATTTCTCTTTATGTTTGTTTGCCTGTTTGTTTGTTCCGCATTTACAACAAAACGTGGCAATAGATTCTAATGAAATTTGACAGAAATGTTCCTCTTGAAATTGCGCGTTGATGTATATGTAAGGTTTCTTGAAATATTGCATTTTAAGGATAATATGAAAGGAAAAGGTATTACTTCCATACTAAAATATTACTATATACATTCATACTTCTAAACACAGGAGAACTCACACTATAAAATTATTCATGCTTAACCAGCTGTCGATTTTATTATTAATTGCATGCGTCATTGCAATTAATGAAACTCAACAGTATTCCCTTCATGAATAATGCCCCATCCATGGGTGACTTCGTGAGGTCCACTATTCACAGAACAACTAGTATATTATATAACTAACTCACTATAAAAAAGTTATTAACAAATGTTATTAACATTCTGGTGTAAACGTGGCTGTGGCGTACCATAGTGAAATAAAATGATAAATTGCCTAATAGTACAATTAAGTTTATCTAAAATGATTCTGCAATTTTTGTCGAAGACTTTACCATCTGAGATAATGTATGAAAATACAATAATTGTTATGACCTTCAGACTATTTGTAATATCATAATATTTGTCAGATTTATACCTATTTGTTCCTGTGAGCTTCAAAACTCCTAGGTCGTGATAATAATTTATGTACCAGAATCTATCATGCTCTTGAAATACTCTATTTTTTTGAAAATTCTTAGTCTTGTTGCAACTTAATTCTATGAAGACAAATAATTAAAATGTAATCCAATTTACAAGTCTACAAAAATTATCATAAATATCTGACAAGATAATTTTGAGAAGATTATGAAATTGTTATCTGAGATTCATGAATTTTCTTCAAAATACGATTAAAAAATGTATAAAGAATAATATTCAATCTTGAATAATTTTGTGATTGAACAAGCAATTTCACCTTAAATCGTGCAATAAAATTATAAGTTTGAAGCCTGTCGTATTTAACGTAATTCTTTAATGCAAGGCGCTATATATAGTCCAGTCAATAAAGCCTGATGTCCACACTGGTATAGCAAAATGGGTTGGTTGAGGTCGCTCTCCACTGAATAATATTATGAACATATTATGTTCTCGCTGATTATCCTGACAAAGCTCAGTATTATTGATTCCCTAATCATTCATCAACCGCCAATTTCGGTAGATGCCAACTGAACTGGTGAAAAGTTCCAATTTCTCACAAACTGATAACGTTCTAATTCATTAAATTGGGTAGCTGCTCAAATTCAACTCGTTATTTACAAAATATGAAAACACAGAATCACTATATTTCAATAGTAGTAATCTACAAATAAAACAAATAGAAAATAAGATACAGCAACCTACAATAACACTTGATAAATGAATCATAGAATAAAAAAAAATTATAGGTACAGTACCTACCTAGTTTCGTTTCCAACGCAGTGGTCTGAGCCACTAAAATTAAACAGTGATACATCTGCTACCACTCACTGTATAGTTTGTAAAATTTACTGGATTTGAAAAAATGAAATATTCTAATTTTCTTGAGTGATATAAAATTTCACTATAGATAGGCCTATTAGCAGAGCTTTTAGACGTGTTTTAAAATTGAATTATTCTCTATTTTTGTTTAAAATAATGAATGAACAATTGAGTTTTGATAAATAAAATGTAAAAATCAAATATCCTTTTTTAAAACTTTGAAAGTATCATTTTTCACAGACATGTTTTGAGCTTAAGTCTAGAATAATAATGTGAGTATTATTCTTGTCACATTGAAAATGGGCTTAAGCTTGAAACATGTCTTTGAGAAATAAAAAAGGTTATATGATTTCTTCATTTTATTTATCAATTATTTTAAATAGCCCTAAGTTTAAAGTTCAATTCTCAATTGAGCTTTGCTATACTTCACTATTTGATGAATACTTAGTAAGTAGTAATTGCCGCACGGTACCATATATTTTTCAAATATTTGATAAGGACCTTTATTATTAATAAATGTACAGTATTTCTGAAAATTTTCAAATTCTTATCAAAAGAGAAGTTTTTCAATTGCGTAGGTAGAATAGATTTTCAAAGAAAATTTATTCAACTTCACGGTCGATCCCTTTGCAAATGATTTTTGACCTCATCCCTTATTCATAAATACTGCCAAAAGTGGAAAAAGGTACCGTATTGAAGTACAATGCTGTAAGCGAGAGCTACTTTGTCAGAAAGGCCTTATATTCATTTTTCACATTTTCTCTAGTTACTCTGTCCGGCGACAAACTTACAGTATCAGTACATGAATTTATTCATTTATACGATTTCAATAATTATTATGATACTGATCTTCCCAATTCTAAACGTTTCTAAATTAATTGAAATTTCAAGTATAGTAATGTGAATAATAATAATATAGTATTTATGAAAATTTTTTGAAAAACTTTCAATTACACGGTATCTTGGCTCATAGGCCACATAGAGACTTCTGGATTTTACTAACTGATTGCTTCCATCCGACACTACAATTTAAGCAGCAATTTTATTGGTGTTGTGTATCCATTCTTTTTTCCACTTTAAAATTTAAAACTCAATAAAAATCACTTATAAATGGAAATAAACTTACATAGTAGTTACTATAGTTTTGACCTGTTATTGTGGTCATCTTCAGAGTCTGAATTTCCATTATAAATTTCATTTATAAGTTTCCATTTCCATTTATAATAAATGGACCACACAACAGGTAACTATAGTAACTACTATGTAAGTAAGTTTATTTCCATTTATAAGTGATTTTTATTGAGTTTTAAATTCTATTGGATTCGGTATTAATTAGTTGTTAAATTGAATAAATTAAATTTAAAGTGAGTCTAGTTTGCTTGTATATATTTACCGTGCAAATGTGTATATATGTATGTATCTGTATATATGTATCTATGTATCTTGTGTATACATGTACCGTATATATCAGTAAATCACATGTTTGGCGAATTCCATCATAACTTTAATTTTTTTAAAGAATGTGTTCATCCAGCTGTACCTTACACATGAGGATATATTTTTAATTGTTGATGAGTTTTTGAATTGGTGAAATTTTTCAATTTTTCAAGTGTTTTCTTTATTAGTGTAGGTATTGATTTATTCAATTCAACCTTTATAAATGAACCTTCTCAATTAAAAATTTTTAAATAATTTTTTGGGATCAATTAATTTATCTAAAGCCGCGTATCGACAGTCCGAGGCATGTGCCGCAAATGCCTCAAGGTACAGTCTGTTCACACAAAAAAGAGTCTTGCTACTACTACTAGTCTACTATCTACTCCAGTCTCCAGCTCGGTCAATATTGGTTCAAACATTATTGATCTGGTCTCAATTAACATTTCGATCTTCAATTTAAGACCAAATCAATCATTTTTGAACCAATATTGACCGAGCTGGAGACTGGTCAATATTGGTTCAAACATTATTGATCTGGTCTCAATTAACATTTCGATCTTCAATTTAAGACCAAATCAATCATTTTTGAACCAATATTGACCGAGCTGGAGACTGGAGTAAAGCCTCTGTAGGTCGATACTAATAAAGTCGATACCGGGTTTGCTAGCAGCCAGGCAAACGCGGCACACAATTCGCAGCGAGCAGAGCCTGTTGCCTCGCAACGCACAGTTCTACAAACTATAACCTCAAAATTGTACCCTATTCCTATGCATTTTTGTGATTGAGAATTCTATTTGGGTGAAGAAGCTTCTAATAGGCAATATATAAATAATAAACATTGCCTTAAATTTTTATCTACTAATTTAGCACAAACTAACCTCCAAAGTCCAAATTATCAATTGTCAGAGCTTAGTTGCTTTGTCTCCTGCTTGATGGCGCTAGTCAATTTGTTCGTGTGCTCGCATTTTTGGTTACAAAAAAATGCAGATTTTTTATTATATGTAATTATTTTTATTATAATTATATACTATACTACAATTATAATTATTTTTGATTATTGCAGATTATATTCACACATATGTCTCAGCCATGAGTTTATACTTTTTTGCGTCACCAGACTGTACTGCGAGGCATTCGTGGCACATGCCTCGGACTGTCGATACGCGGCTTTAGACTTCTTTTCTAATTGGTTTAGCGACCAGTTAACCCCCAAAGATTCTGTGTGGTTCAGGACTTGCACCTAGCAGATTCTGTTGAAATTTCTTAAATTCATAACTTTATATGAAAAGTAAATAGATAAAGATAATTTTGAAAATGATAAAAACTTTTTAAAATGCACCAAAAAGAAGGAATTGACTTCTTTGATCACACTATTGGTTAATAGGAATTCTTTCTCTCATACCTGTGAATATATAATAAAAATATTATTATTACCTCTAAATAAAGTACCATATTCAAGTACAACTCAAACGATAAAAAAAGGTGCGGCTAAAACTAAGTAAACCTTCATTATCTATAAAGTTAAAATATTTTCTGAAGAAATACTTTAAAACTATAGTTTTAAGCCACACTTTTTATAGTTTAAGTTGTACTTGAATACTTTATTCAGAGGTTTATAAATACTTTATTTATCTATGAATAATTTATTTATTTATGAATACTTTATTCATATAGTTTATGAATTGAGTTCTTGTTATAGCACAATGTATAAATTTTAAAAAATATGTAAGTTACTCCTATTAGGTTATTATGGTCTTAACATGTATTTGTTAACTCAAGTTCAGTGTAACTTCACAGAATAGTTTATGAATTGAATTCTTGTTATAGCACTATGTATGGGCTAATAGGTACCTACCACGGATACTATAACACCATATTCCAGTATCCGTGATAGGTAGCCTACTGTATAAGTAATTCACAGTTTTATAGGCCTAGTTACCGGTAGTCAACATAAATGTAGGCCTAATTAATTATAGGTGCATATTTTTATAAATATTGTATGCCTATCTTGAGTTGTGTAAATATTAAATTTTGTCAATCCTAGGCCTGAATGGTTTGTCTTCTCCCAATTAAATTCGCTATCCTTTTCCAATTGGGTAAAAGTGAAAAAATACAATACTGACTTGAAAATGATGCTCACTTATTATGTGAGTTGCAAGTAAGTTATCAGAAACAATTTGCAACAAATTCTGGAACAGATTCCTACAGATTCACACACACTGCTCAGGTGCAAAGTGCTGTATGTAGACCAACAGATAGGAGAAGAAACTAAGTACACTTGTTTCCATCATCTACAGTATACAAAATCTTCTATTTAATAGGCCTACCGTATAATATATAGGTACCTAATAATACAAACTATGTAGTGGACCATATATTGATGGTCTAATTGATCTCTCAATTACAGATTACTCATTACTGTAATGACATACAGTAACTTGAGGGAAGAGATGTGAAAAGAGGTCATGTTCGTGTACAAAACTGGGAATGATAGATAGGCCTACTTCTCGAAAAAATATTTTCGATGTCAAGAATTAGCAGAATTTAAGCCTATTGTTTTCTAAGCCTATAATTTAAGCCTACTACCAGACTTTCTAGCCTACTTAGCGTACATGGCTTATCAACGATTAATTGAAAATATAAGATATATGCCAAACTTGTGTTAAAACATAAAAATTTTTGTCTCAAATTATAGATCACAATAATTCATCATATTCATAATTCTTGAACCAATATTGACCAAGCTGGAGTCATTACGGATCACAATGTTTCCTATAGTTTGAAATCAAGTTCATAATTCTCGAACCAATATTCACCGAGTTTTTATAGATCACAATGTTCCCCACAATAATTTGAAATCAAATTCATGATTCTCGAACCAATATTGACCGAGCTGCATAGACTTGCATCGAAGTATATCAGGTATCAGACTAGCGTCAAAGTTTGCATGCCTCTCCTAGACAGATGAGTTTTATTGATGGCGGACTGTGGCACGAAACAGCCAGTTGCCTGACCTGGCCTGCCGAGCTGCAATAGCCAAAACGTAATTTCGCTATTTCTCAAAAAACACGCAGTTGTCTAAACAGCGAGTCACCTCCCCAGCGACAGTTCGGTGTTTTTGGATAAACAGCGAGTTGTCGAAATAGTGAGTTGCCCCGTCCCGCCTAAATGTCAGGAAGATCGTAACTTAGTTGTAGGTGTACAAATTTAAATGGAATTCTTGTTGATTCTAGGTGATTTGAATGGTATTTTTTATATTAAAATGATTATTTGTAATATTCGAGAGCTATAAAACATGATAATGTCTTATTTTAGAACAATTATTTTTTTATATATTATGAAGTTCTATAGACTAAAACCGTCGAATTCATTGGTTCTGATGCATGAACCAATTTTCTAATATCAATTTAGAATGAAACAATTCAGAATAAAGTATATATAATGTTGATTATTCAAATAATTATTTTATTTTAAAATCTTCATTAGCAGCTTTGGTAACAGGTACTAACCATTGATAACGATAACAGTTACTAGACAATCACTGATACAATTGGCGACTGCCGCTAATTTCAAATAGGTTATACAGAGGAATTATTATACAAGTTAAATTACAAGGTACAAAGCTATTATTAGACAATTTTTGTATTTTCTTGCAACAATAATAAGTTAGGGTACTCGGCTCGGCTACCGAACGGTAAATTATACCATTGAGTATAAATATACATATAGGCCTACTATAATAATAGCCTACTTATATTCATACTCAATGGGTATGAGTATAGCCTACTCTCTTAACAACTGCACAGACAGCCTACAGTATTTAAAGAATTGATGAAGCTATAGTTGAGCATAGTTTTTTAAATGAGCTAGATTTGCTAATTAATAATAATTTACTAGGCTATATATTTCAGTATAGATATAAGTCTTATACTACAGGGTCTTATATATATAGTACTATAACTTACTTTATAATCCATAATAAATGGCTAAAATAATAAATAAATACTCTTACAAACCGTACAGACTCTTATGAGGAATTGATGACAGAGCATAGTTATTTGAAATGAGCTCAATTTGCCAATAAATAATTTAATTACTAATAGGCTATAGCCTACCGTACTCTTATACAAATAAACCGTATAGGTACAGACTTATTTGAAGAATTTATGACGCTCAATCAATTTGCCAATAAAATCGCCAATACAATAAGGTAACTTTACCTTCTCATTTAAACCATTCTGATAAATACTCAACTCATACCGCAAATTTATTACCCTACTTACATCAAACAACAAACTTAAGAATACAAACGTGACATTTATAAAAGAGTAGGCTGCTGTAGGCTATATATAGGTATACCTCATTGATTTGAATAAAAATAGTATTATTTGTGTGATGATATAATATCTATTACTTATTTTCTCTTAGGGCTACTGTATTCGTTGAAACTTTGAATAATTAAAATCAAAGTACCCTTTTTTTAAAAAAACGACACTTGAAAATGGCTATATCGCCGAAGCATGTAGTGTAGTAAAATAAAAATATTTAAAAAAAGGGTACTTTGATTTTAATTATTTAAAGTTTCAATGATATCTATTGTATGAGTTGTTTTCAAACTATAACTTTACTACATTTACATTATTATAGTCTATTTTAGTGTTACGACTATAGTCTCTACCGTGCCTACTAAATTATACCAGAATACGATATAAAATTAATCAGCGTTAAATTTAAGAGTTTACTTCAGTCCAATAAATTGATAATGAATTTTTTCCAGATGACCATCAAAAATGTCCTCTTTGAGATACCGTGTATTTTATTTGTTTAAAATAAGGGTACTTTGATTTTCATTATTTGAACATTCTGATAAATACGACAGCAGCCCTGAGAAAAAATAAGTACTCAAGGGTACGGTATATGGTACCGTACATAGACTACAAACTAAGCTATGCACATGCTTGAAAATCTCAAGTTTTGACGAGCTGATGTCTTTTGTCTTATTGAACATAATTATAATAATCATTTATATTATCCTACTAAAATTTATGCACATGGTGCTTCATCGCTTGGATAATGATTATATAGAGGTTAGTTATAACCTAACTCACCTTTTACATAATTGTTTTTATGACAATTGGTCCTTGTAAAAACAAAATACCCTACCGTATGTACCCATCAGATATACTCTGAACAAAATAGAATAAGCTATAATTTTATATAACTGATGGAATAATCAGTGCGTAATAAACGTTCCATACCGTATTGGCATTGCTTTAATTTGTTTATCTTAGTAGAATTCTGAAAAAAATGCAGATCGACAGAGGAATATATAGGCTTCCCAAGTTTACATGTAAAATCAAGCTACCTATATGATGCCTGGTTAATATTATTATATCAACTGGTCTAACAAATTTATAGTTTAGAGATGGTAAGAATCATAGCCCTCTGTGATAGGGGGCAATATAGGCTATACACTAATCCAATCTTTGTCAAAAGACTTTGGTGGCTTGTTGTAGGAGTGATAGAGCGCCAGTCTGATAACCAGGTGGACCCTGAATGATACCTACCTAAAAAGTAGTCGTCATCTATCATCCATATCACAAGCCTATGAGCTCATGTGGGATTCACCCTCATAAAAAAAGTTATTTACGCATTTTCAATACAACATCAATTCTGATCATTGAATAGTCCTGATCCTAGGTCGAATAAGTTGTTGCTTGGCGCTACCCAACATATTAGTGGGAGATGAATAGCCCAATTTTTTACGAAAGCCTGAGGTTTAGCTTTATATTTATTTATGGTAGTTAACGTCAACTATAACGTTATAGACTTCAATATAAATATCGGTATATGTTATTTTACCTGTATAAGCAGCAATAGTTTCCGCAATAAATTAATTTAGCCTACCAGTACCAATAATTAATTTTTGATAGTTGAAGGTACGCAACCTTCATTTCATTACAAATCGAAACTGAAATTTTCAAAATTTGGATTACTTGCTGTTCTTGATTGTATAGGAATCCCACATATAGTTCCGACGTATTATTTTCATCCTTGCAGTTGCTAAAATTAATGAGTATTATGGCGTACTAATTTTTCAAAGAAAGAATAAATATTCTTGGACTAAATATTCTTGACATAAACTCTGGCCTCTTCAAATCGGCTGTTGACCCTACGATTTGTGACCTCAATATTATTGTAGGCATGTCTGTAAAATAGCTTTTCAATACATTAACATACAAATAGACATAGTTCAAGCGTACCAGTCCAAAATTATATACACAATGATGGATGTGTATGTGGCCCTTATACTTGAATACTTAGAAAATGCCCTTAAACTTGATAGCAGTTTTAATTATTCCAGGATTAAACCAAGCGTTGATCGTATTTATTATGCATGAGTCAAAAGTTCAAACTAGGATTATAGTTGAACTGGTATCGAGTATAAGGGCCTTACTATCTTATTATTGTTCTCACAAACAAATTAGAAAATTTTATTGTGTTTAAAATATTGCAACGGTTTTCCAAAATTATTCCTCAGTAATTCACACGGGTAAAACATTATGCAGATAATGTCCAATTTTCTTATAAAGTAAAGTAGGCTACAATTTATTATAAAGTACAATTTTTCATCATCTAGGTTCAAGCTCTAAATTTATGGGTGTAAAATTTATAAAATGAAAACAGTAGGCTATTTGGTTTAAAAATAATGATGGTTTATTAATACTGTACATGAATTTCAGTTTAACATTGATAATGTTGACATTGAAAATAGAGAAAAATTCAGCTTTGCCATTTACAACAAACAACAAGAATTATTCGCAAATCCACTGTTCAATTATCTGAAACACAAAAAAAATATCAACAAAGAACAGAATAAATAGGTAAAAAATAAAATACAAACATAGAACCGATTAGATGAGAGAGGCTACACTTCAGGATGGTCACGCAGTGAGAAAATGGATTATCGGTAGAACAGAGAAAAACTATAGTTTTCTATCTACACATATTTCATTTACTTTCTGGTTAACCATCACCTCACCTTTATAAACAGTGAAACGCCACAAATAGATAAAATGGACTGAAATAAAAAAATATTCAATATTTCACTGTTTTAGGTGAAAAAAGTGAAAAAATTGGGAAGCGGTTTGTCCCAGTGGTAGAGAGCGTCTAATCGGTGAGATTAGATAAGCGACGTGCCTCTACCACAACTGTTGTAACGGTAACCGGCTCCTCTGAATTCAATTCTTGAGCCTCAAAAATCTTCGCTTTTCGGAACCCACCTAAAGCAGTAGGTCCATTCATCTCTCATCATCATCATCCTTCCCATTACCCACGCACAGGCCCAAGAGCCCATGTGGGCATCACCCTCAAAAAAAAAATTATTAATTTATTAAATCTTGCATGTATTAGGCCTACTCGAATTTTATTTAAATCTTTCACACTTTCAGCATGACTATTTGAAATATTTGAATGGCCATCACACTCTATACCCGGACTTTGGACCGGCTCTATAAGAAACTAACTCAAAAAATATACTGCACTTCACACATGAAATCCCACTGAATGATAGTTGTCATTCCAAATTCCTAGGTATCAACTTGAATGCACTCAACTACAGTTATCAGTTTCTATCATGGAAATTACATAATAATCCATCTAGGAGAATTTGCAATCACACAAGTTTCAAATTACTACTGTATATACAGTGATTGAATGATGGTTATCTGCTACAGCTATAAAATTCCGCAATTGTCGTTTGCTCATCCTCGTCAACAATTAAAAGGATTAAACCACGATTACTACAAAACAGTAGGCTATCTTTAGAATAATTCTATAATCTGTGGATTCAACTGTGGCCACAGTTCAATTAAAACAATATTAAATTGAAGATACTATTAAAACAATCGAATTTGAAGATACAGTATCATTATTGAAACGCCTTGTATCCATAATTATTACACTAATATTTCCAATTCTATTGTTCTGTTTGATATAGGCATGATTTTTGTCTATCTTCTTGAAAGTAAATAAAAATAAGTTATGTAAAGGATGACTTGATGCATGAAGTACATTACAGCTTTTGTAGTTTGAATCTAATGACACATACAGCTCGATTAAGCTTGAGATATGTAAATTTTCTTTACATAATCTCTCAGAACCTGAGCTCCGTGTTTTTCCCCAGTCACAAAATTGGACAGGATATTAGATAAATTGTTAATTTTACAATGTAAATTTAATGTAAGTTATATAATTCTAGAATGTATATTTTTAAATCTTATATTTAAGTTTATGAACTGTAAATTCTATATATGAGATCAACTATATGCGCAGGCACATGTTGAAAACAAGCCAAGTATTCTTATCTGCTCAATTCTGATAAAAACTGGGGAAATAACATTGAGCCCAGACGCATTTAAAATACAGTCCACACCACATTCACAATGCACTGCGAATAGCATTAAGGCTTAGTTCCGACCAATCTCAAATAATAAGAATATCTAATTTGATTAATCTGCAAAGTGATTCATGAATGATACAGAAATATGTCACAGCATTGCTGTTAGTGTGGATTGTATTTCAGATGCGCAGAGCCAAATAATGTCAATAGAGGTGGTTTACCATTCATACAACATTCTCACATTGTGACCACGGTGAATAAGACATGGGAAGGGCAGCTAATCTATTAGGAAAGTTTAAAACATCTCATTGCTTTAATGAGAGGACATTTTAAAGATGACGGAAGTGCCGGTGGAATATCTTTGGTATAATTTGAAACTGGCACATAAGATAAAAAGAGTGTTCTAAATGGGCCATTTTATATAAGTGAATTCTCCTTCAAGTTGTAAATGTTAAGCCTGTTGCATGAAAAACGTCTATCATACCAGTAGTTATTACATTTTTATTTGAACATTCTTGTTGCATGAATACTTGAAATACATATAGGCTACCAAGATACAAGTACATTGACTGGTATTGATCGAACGTATGTGAGGTCTAGATTCAAGACGACGATTTTGCATTTTTTATGTTTGTATGTTTGTTCCGCATTTATGACAAAACGCGGCAATACCTCCTGATGGAATTTGACAGGAATGTTCCTCTTGAAATTGCGCTTCGATGTATGTGTAAGGTTTTTTGAAATATTGCATTTTAAGGATAATATAAAAGGAAAAGGAATTACCTCCATGTTCAGAAGTATAAATGTATATAGTAATATTTTAGTATGGAGGTAATTCCTTTTCCTTTCATATTATCCTTAAAATGCAATATTTCAAAAAAAACCTTACTTAGACATCGTCGCGCAATTTCAAGAGGAGCATTCCTGTCAAATTTAATCAGAAGGTATTGCTACGTTCTGTCGTAAATGCGGAAAAAACATAAAAAATGCAAAATCGTAGTCTTGAATGTAGACCTCACTTACGTTCGGTCAATTAATTGCATGCAATTAATGAAACTCAACATAACTAAGTATTCCCCTTCTATGTGTTTTCTTTTTTACCATTATATATCTCAGGGCCACTTTTGATCACTGTTTTTTTCAATTTTAAATAATAATCACAGTGCCCTTTTCCCTTTTATTCATGAATAATGCCCCATCCATGGGTGACTTCGTGAGGTCTACTGGTTCACAGAACCACTACTTTTCCAGAACTACCACGCGATTCCAGATGAGGAGAAGCCTCCCTTAACCTACAACAAACTGACGAGATCACATTACCTAATAGTGCGAGAATTCCCAATCTCGTCAGGTGCAGACCGTTATTGGAAAGGAGACTCCGTTTTGGGGTGTAGAATCTCTCCATGAATTCTGGATCGTTGTTAATGTGATAGCAGCCTTCAGTTCTGTAAAACGGAATAATAACTTAATTGACATGACCAATGACTGTCTAAATAATAATGCATGTCGAACATATTTAAAATTTATTGGACAAAATTATTGTCTCTGGTAATAGGACAGCGTTTAGTTGTTCAGCTGTCAAGTGTTGGAATCGAATTTAATTCCATCTATAAATGTGAATAAAATTCCAATACAAATGTGAATAAAATGACAATGAAGATTTTGATTGAAAAGGTGAATTTGGATATAGGCCAATTCTAAACGAAGAAGATATCTTTATTCTTTATTCATACATCAATACAACTACTTTAATTGGGAGGGAAAAATAGGAATAGCCGGTGCTATTCCTCTCCCAAAAATTTTATAATAAAGTCAATATTCTCCAAAATGAGGTTATATGATATAATAGCACTGAGTAAACACATAATTTTCAATCCAGGAATAACACTGAAATTTTGAATTTGGAATGTTGATGGCCGGAATTAAATAAATATCATGCACCAAAGCATCTTAAAATAAGTGTTACAATAAAAAACAAAGGATAAGATTATTTGATAAAACTAAGACGGGACGTAATATAGAATGATCACCAAGAATCAATGTTTTTGACTTGCATAGTATATGATGAATATCGTTCGTAAACGGCCGAGAGTAGTTGCGCTGTATAGTACTGGCAACTAAACATTCAAAGTCAAAAACATACGTTTCCCGGTTACCAACCTATACTGGTGTGAGTGTAGCTGGTGTAACCGGCCTAGTTTTAATACAGACTACCTATTTTCAACTAAATATACAGTCAATTTAGGCTACTCTGTTATTAATATCTCTTAAATTAAGAGCTTTAGTGGACCCTTTCATTCAAATGCCCGAAAATATCATTATGACACCTACTTTGCCAAGTACAATAGCGAGCCTGGCACTTCTTCAATAAAAAACATTTGGAATAATTTACATTCAGGTAATTGATCTCTTTTCAATGATAGAATGAAAATTATTAAATCTAATAATAAGACTAAAAACGTTGGGCGCATTTATAATAACATAGCTCAAAAATTCCAAAACTTCCATGAATCATTAATATTAATTAATTGTAGCTGATAAGCTAGAAGATCCATCATGTACATATAAATTAATAAATTAGTTCCAAAATAAAAATTCATTCCATCAGCTGTTAGTAGGTAACACCTAATAGCAAAGGTCAACAATAACAAAAACTTAAATAAATCAATACGGTACCTGATAAGCTACAAGATCCATCATGCACATATACAGGGTGTTTCAGGAGGAATGTGCAATACTTCTCAGGCTGATTCTTTACACCAAGTTCCATGGGACCAACCCCCAAAAACGCTTTGTTACCGAGATAACAATGGCGGAAAATTGAGATTTTTACTGAGGTTCTAAAATAATCAATTCCTATGTAAAATTAGCTGAGGAATTCAATGAAACCAGTTTCAAGTTTGTTACTTTAACGGTTATTGAGATAATTGGAAAAATATGCTAAAAAACGCCATTTTTCAACAATAAGGGTTATAACTGGATAAGGAATCATAAAATTGTATTTTTTATTAATGGAAGTTGAGGAGAGCCGGATTCTGAAGAAAAAGTTAAATGGCGGCGATTGTGTAAATCTTACCCAAATTGAAAAATAAATAAAAATCAAACACCCTTTTTTGAAAACTTTAAAATTATAAAACACACATACATGTTTCGGGAGCTAAGCCCATTCTTAATGTAGATCCACATTGAGAATGGGCTTAGCTCCCGAAACATGTATGTGTGTTTTATAATTTTAAAGTTTTCAAAAAAGGGTGTTTGATTTTTATTTATTTTTCAATTATTTTAAACAGCCCTAAGTTTTAAAGTTCTTTATCTTACCCAAATCTCAGAAATAGCGATCAAAAATCGCAAAATCGCTACCAAACACAAATTTATCACTTTTGTCAATTTCGCGATTTTTGATCACCATTTCTGAGATTTGGGTAAGATTTACACAATCGCAACCATTCAACTTTTTCTTTAGAATCCGCCTCTCTTCAACTTCCATTATTAAAAAATACAATTTTATGATTCCTTATCCAGTTATAACCCTTATTGTTGAAAAATTGCGTTTTTTAGCATATTTTTCTAATTATCTCAATAACCGTTGAAGTTACAAACTTGGAACTGGTTTCATTGAATTTCTCAGCTAATTTTACATAGAAATTAATCATTTTAGAACCTCACTAAAGCCTCTAAAAAATTAGAAAAATTAATATATTTTGAAAAATTTCAATTTTCCGCCATTGTTATCTCAGTAACAAAGCGTTTTTGGGGGTTGGTCCCATGGAACTTTTTTGTCTACTTGGTGTAAGGAATCAGCCTGAGAAGTATTGCACATTCCTCCTGAAACACCCTGTATATGCGCCCAAGGTTTCTAGTCTAAGACGTATTATGATAATCCTAAAATTGATGTCAGAATATATTTATGAATTCAATACACAAAGAGATTCAAAGACGGACAGACAAATTATTTTCTTATTTTTAATCGGATTTGATAACAATGGTTTTTAAAAGTTTTTGTAATACTGTATATTTATTTAATTTGAGACTAAGAAGAACATGAAATAGGCAGATTGATACAACCAGTTAATTATGGAAACTTTATATATTTATTCCTCTATTGTACATAATATTATCGTGACGATTCAACCGTATTGTAAATTGGCTTTTATGAAGTCTAATATTATACTAGTATAATCACTGAACTCCTTCATCAATTCTAGTTCAAACTGGAGTTTTACTACTTCTGATGACTTACAACCAAAATTCACCAATATGGGATTGTTCAGGTACAAAGATGTATTAAATAGTATGTGGTATTGCGGTATGTGGTATGTGGTAGTTGTATTAATAGAGTATGTGGATATTGAACAAGCGTTTAAATTGAAGATTTTGCTTGGATAACATGATGCGGAGGAGGTATATCCGCGAAACCATGGTCCTGCAGGCTATGTCAAGTTTATGTAATTGAAGTACAATTTTGACAATATCTGTTCTTATTACATGGAGAGATTTCACAATATCACCATAGATTCTACATATTTTATTCAAAGATATAGGCTATTCTAGATAAATGTTTGATTTCGTTTAAACCAACTCCTGAATTTATTCTGTCAATTTTTTATAGTTTCTCTAGCTTCAATTTTACTCCTTAGCTGCACTACTCAATTTTTCAAGTTACTACTTCAAGTAGCTAAGGAAGTACCCTCTAGCCTTATTTTACATAGGTCCATGAGAAAATAAAAAATCACGTAACGATAGTGGCCACGAAATCTATCATTTAAGCTGGAGTTAGGAGACTTGTTATACATAAAATCAACTCAACAAAATCTCCAACACAATTTTTAACATTCTTGTCATAAAATTGCAGAATACTGTTTCTTAAAAGTAGGAGTTGAAGATATTCCCCCTCTCAAGCGATGCCCACAATTCCAGATTCTTACATATTGAGCGGATGGGATATTTGAAGAATCAAGGAGACACTATTTTTCAATCCTCATTCGGTTTTGGGACCTACATCAGTAGAGAAGATGTTCAAAACACTTATAGAATTTTTCAGGGGAAACCCCCTTTACCGAGATAAAAATAGGGTAAGAATGTACACTTTTCACAAAGTCTATAATTTTATGTTTTAGGGGCTTTAGTGATGGACAAAGAATCAGGAATTAAAATATGGAGGGAATATTTTAGAGAACTATTAAACTGTGATATTCTAGCAAATGGTGATAGAAAAGACAACTCAAGTTACCACAATGTACAGCCCCTTGTTATGCCACCTACTGAAAAGGAAGTAGAAGAAGCCATGAATCAACAAAAAAACAATAAGGCTCCTGGAGAAGATCAAATCACAACTGAGACAATAAAAAATGGTGGTAAAGTTATTTCAAGGGAAATCTCGTATATCCCTCCTAAACACAGTTTATAAAATATTTTCAAAAAATTTATTATCAAGGCTAAATCCATAAACAGAAGCTATCATTGAAGAGCAACAAACAGGATTTATGAAAGGCAGATCAACAATCGACCAAGTTTTTTGCTTTGGGGTTGAGTCAGAGACGTTGGCCAGAGCAGTCGCTTTTTCGGTAGCTCTCTTATCTCGGTGATAATGTTAGACAATGTACTTTTTTGTGTTCGAATCGGAATTTTCGGTGCTGTTTACGGTGCTTGGCTTCGTAAATTCAATAGAGCTTCTAAATCGCTATTGAACTGGAAACAATTTAATGTTTACGCGAAGTGTGTTGTGTTAATACTTTTGGCTATTGCTGGCATTGAATCCAACCCGGGCCCGACAGTTGACGATGTGTTCATTAAATTGGAGGGTTTGGAGAAAATCATCTCCGACATACCACATATCAGAAGTGCAGTTACAAACATTAATAAAAATATTCTGGATTTGAACAGTGATATTTCCGCGCTTAAAAGTGACTGTGATTATCTTACGAAAGAAAAAAATCGCTTGAACCTTCTAGTGGATCGTCTTGAGGGATTTTCAAGGCGTAATAATTTGGTATTTTTCAATATTCGTGAAGAAAAGGGAGAAAATAGCCGTAAGTGTGAGCTTTTAATAAAAGACATTCTATCTTCTAAGCTAAATATTAATACTGATCATTATGATATAGAACGTGCTCATAGAATTGGCCGTCGAGCTGGACGCTGTAGACCAATTATCGTTAGATTCGCTAATTTCAAGAAAAAGATGGAAATCCTGACTAGAAGAAAACATTTCAAAGACTCTAATATCGGTGTGGATGAAGATTTCACGGTTAGAATAAGAGAGGTTCGTCAAGAATTGAAGCAATTCATGTTAATGGCTAGGAGAGATGGTGAGCACGCTGTTCTTCGGTATGACAAGCTTTTTGTCAACGATCATCCATACACTCTAGATACGTTAAAAGAGAAATTTGGAAGTGTTAACATTCATGCAAATTCCATAGAAGAACGTCAGATAATGGTCGAATCACATAAGAGTCCACCCTATGTCGAAACAGCAGCAGCAGAAGAATAATCAGAACCAGAGATTCAAACTCTCCAGGAAGAAGCTTCCGAAATTACAACTATTCAAACGGAAAACCTCAATGCTGAATCTCAGGCCGAAATTCCAGTTCAATCTGGTTCGAGAGTGAAAATTCGAGCGATGGTGCACGCGCCAGCGAATAAATCTGCCAGGAAAAAACGCATTCCACCGGCGAATAACAACTCAGATGGCGGCTCTCCTATACTCCGATCCAACAAGGCAGCAGACTTAAAAATGGCTCATTTCAAGGAGAAATCTTCGAGTACTCCTGCAAAAAAACCAACTGCATTGAAAGCATGGTTGGAGCGCGAGAAGCCAGCTTCACACGCGCAGAACAGGAGAGATTCACAGTCACAGGGGCGCCGGCCGTTCTCACAATAGCAGCTGAGGAGAGAGCGAGTATGCAGCCAGTCGTCATCGTCCACACATCAACCTAACTGCCTAGAAGAGGGTCAACACACGCCGATAGAGCTGATACATCCATGTAAAAAGGTGCGACAAGTTGCTAAATATTTGAAAATAATTTTTTGGAACTCTCACGGTATTAATAACTTTTTAAATTTGGATAGGGACCAAATAGAACTATTTAACGATAGTGATATTATAGGGTTAACTGAAACTTGGTTAACAGGCTCTTTTACAGCCCAAAAGTTTAATGAATATATAGTTTTTAATCAACCAGCAGTTAAATTATCAGGTTCAAGAGGTAGAGCAAGTGGTGGCCTGGTATTATTAGTGAAAAGAAATTTGAAAGCTACAATGATTGAGGCTAAGGAGTTTATTATCATTGTCAAGGTTGAATATTCAAAGGGCTGTATTATCATATGTTTGGTCTACTTTAGACCTGATCTTATTGTGAGATGTGTCAATGAGTTTCAGGAATGTTTAAAACGTTATGAAGTGTTGTTCTCGTCCTTGCCTGTGGTGATTGGTGGTGATTTTAATGTAAGAATTGGAAATTTGAATCAATGTTCTGTAGATAGCTGTACATTTATAAATTCTTGTATTTGTGTGGATAGGATTTCACAGGATAGTTATATTAGCCCAATCAAATTGTCATTGAATTGTGCCTCGACCAAACAAAAATCCTGTTAATTGATTTCATTGTCTTAATCGGTCCATTTGGGTGTTAGTAAGAGTAATCCATGGTTTTCCACCAAAATATCTGGAGGCATAACTTTTGGGAGCCTAAAAATCACGAAATTTTGCGACTTTTTTCACTTTTTTCACAATATCTCAGAAACCGATTGTTCTATCGATATTTGTATCCAATACTTTTTTAAAGAGCATAAAATTCCCTACAATTTTCATCCTCTAAACTTTTTTGTATCTCTAATCGGAAGCGAGTTATAGTTCGTCAAAAATTGCTAATTTTTGTCAACTTTGCGAAAAATCGTTAAATCTAGGTATTTTTCTCTTTTTACTTCTTTTTAAGCCGTCTATCGTATTATTTATCGTGATTAGGGTGTTATCAAGATGTTGATACAATCACTAATGATTTAGTGGAAAGGGAAAAGTGCATTCAAAGGTAGTGATTGAATTTATAAGATTCGAGATTTAGCACCAATACAATGATCCCGTAAATTTGTAACGTAGATTATATAGTTGAGTAAGGGAAGTGTCGTTAAACCTTCCATTTTCATTGAGGCTTCAAGGGGTTTAATGGAGCTTGACAGCATATGGGTAGCATTCCTAAGCGACGGCTCGAGCCGCGCAGCTCTAGCTGCACGTCTATGGCTTCAAGATTATATAGTAGAATAATCATATAGGCTCATATATACATATATACATAAGGCTCATATACATAGGCTCATATATACTTATATACATAAATAAATTATGTATCTGTAGTTATAACACTAGATCTGAGACGGCTCGAGACGCGCAGCTAGAGCCCTCCAGCTTGAGCTGCGCAGCTTGAGCCGTCGCTTAGAAGTGCCACCTTAGGGTTCTTATTGTGCTTCCCCACGTAACGTTCACTACACAACTTTTTCCAAGAATAGACTTATATTGTGTCCTAACATTTTTATCATGTCAAGCCTTTTCATTCCGATAAACATGATTATATTATTGCAAACGATGATAAGTATCTGTACGCTGATGATATAGCTTTGATTTTGAATTCACCAATAGGGGGCTCCAGTAAATGCTAATTAATGAACAGGAATTATTCTGCGAATGTAGGGTGAAATGTGAATCAGAAGAAGTCGAAGATAATGGGTTTCATGAATAAAGGTGAACTAACTAGGTGCGAGAAATGGACATTCAAAAATAAATAGAAAAATAGAAATTAGAAGCTTTCTGGTTTAAAGATTGAAGAAAGTTGTGTAATGATAGTGGCATAAGTCATGATAACGAGATCAATTTTGGTGTTACATTAGGGCACTGGCTGCTCGTGCCCACAAAACAGGTGAAGTACCCGTATCTTTTACAGTACAGCACTTCACCTGTTTTGTGGGCACGAGCCGCTAGTGCATTAGGGGTACCTATTCACTTGACCAGTTATGAGTCGTGGTATCCTGTTATTTGGTGAGTGACGAGTGTGAGTTACTATACCCTATTCACGATCACTTGAGACGAAATAAAGAAACTTTTTGCATGTACTGGTAGCTATTTTTGTTGGAGCTTGAGGAAAAGCCAAGAACTGTGATTGACTACAGATGTTCGACTGCGGCCGACCGTCGTATGAAGTAATACTTCCCTTTACCCGCACACATGCGCAAATAGTTTGTTTATTTCGTCTCAAGTGATCGTGAATAGGGTATAGGGATGAGTGTGTATGAATTCAGCATTGGATGTTCAATTGATTTATATTTTTTATCCTTGACGACACCTAAATGCTATATTCAAACATTGGAAAAATTGGCAGCTGATTCGGTTCAACAAATACCTCGACTTCACTGATCAAGTGAATACTCCTACCCAAGAAAATTATTTCATACTTTAGAACAATACCTAGGGATGCATTCTTGCAGGACCCTCAAGCGAGGCATTTCCATACTCTATACAAATCCCTCAAATATAACAATTGGGTAGATAAAATTACATAATGAAGAACAAATTAGACATATGGATGATGAGATGGATTAAAGGGGTTGAATTAAAGGGGTGAGCTGATAGACCTGATAAGCCATGGATTGCTCATAAGAGCTTTACTTGTTTCATGTACAATTTGAAGGAGGTAGAGGACCTTTATAACTTTGTTGTCTGATACCCTTTTTTAAAGGAATGGAGAATTAAACCGTTAGGGGCAATTTAGAATTAAACATGCCAGGAGACATTCATGTTTACATGAATTCAATTGTATTGTGTATAAATTTAATTATAAATACCAATTTTCTCACCAATCTATCTATACGCTATATCAATTTAATATTACAAACGGTAATATTACAAACGGTGTATTACAAACGGTTGTTTGAAATATCATAATAACTATTGCTATAAATTTTTCAAACATTTCATCAACATTCTGCATTCAGTAGTCATTTAATCAATTAAGTTTCTTACTTGTGTAATTTATAGTGGGCTATAATGAATTTTATTCAACTTGATATGATTAAAATCAAGAATCCAAGCATAAATACTATGTTATCTATTTGTAATTGGATGAAGCAATCTAATCTAACCACACACCTCGTTCTTTTTCTGCCGTTCTCCTCTGGAACCCCTGAGGTGAAGCTGACTGCCTACAATACAACAAATGACTATTTCTCATTTTTCATCCATTAAAAGCCTCTATGTTGTCTCTTTCGATGCATGAACATCGTGTTAAGACCCTTATCACGATAAATAATACGATAGACGGCTTAAAAAGAAGTAAAAAGAGAAAAATACCTAGATTTAGCGATTTTTCGCAAAGTTGACAAAAATTAGCAATTTTTGACGAACTATAACTCGCTTCCGATTAGAGATACAAGAAAGTTTAGAGGATGAAAATTGTAGGGAATTTTATGCTCTTTGAAAAAGTATTAAATACAAATATCGATAGAAAAATTGGTTTCTGAGATATTGTGAAAAAGTGAAAAAAGTCGCAAAATTTCGTGATTTTCAGGCTCCCAAAAGTTATGCCTCCAGATATTTTGGTGGAAAACCATGGATTACTCTTACTAACACCCAAATGGACCGATTAAGACAATGAAATCAATTAACAGGATTTTTGTTTGGTCGAGAGTACTATTTGATTGGGCTATATTTCACGAAATGCCAAAAAATTAGTCGATATCATGGAAGATAACTTATTTTATGTTCTGAATGGTAGATGTAAGAGTGATATACCAGGTCAATTCACGTTTCACAATATAAATGGGAATAGTTTAATAGATTTGGTCTGGGTTAATTTCGAAAGCATTCAAATTATTATAGATATGCTAGTCTCTGATAGTGTATCAACTTCTGATCATGTTCCGCTAATTGTGTATACCAAAATTGAATCTATTAGAGTAGATCAGGCCGTATCAAATAAACTTAGAACTCTATTTTGCTGGAATGATGCATTTAAAGAAGCATATAATTATGAATTAACAATTCCAAGTATATTTAATGAGAGCGGAGAGAATGTTGAATGTTTGGCTGAGAATTTGGTGACAGCAATTAAAGATAAAGCCGAGAATCTTGGTATGATGAAAAAGTCGTTATTAATTAGCAAGTTTAAAAATAAACCTTGGTATGATATAGAGTGTAATAGACTGAAAAGGGAAGTACATAGGGCATATAGAGATTTTAGAAAAAAAAATTAAGATAGGAACCTTTTGAATAAGTATCTCTGCAGTAAACTCATTTATAAAAATACAATAGAAAAGAAGAAAAAACAGTTTAGCGATAACTTACAAATTAAATTCAAAACTTTATCAAATGCTAAAGAATTTTGGGGAGTAGTTCGAATGGTAAAGGGCAAGAAATCAACCGATGATGAATCCATAACTTTGGAAGAATGGGCGTCTTATTTTAAAAATAAATACAGAACTAATATTATAGGAATTGATGAGTGCATATTCTCCGACGTCAAGCACCCTTATCTTGATAATCCAATGTATTTGGTTGAGCTGGAAAGAAAACTGGGAAAATTGAAAAATGGGAGTGCGCCGGGCATTGATGGTATTTCGTATGAATTTTTCAAGTATTTGGCACCCGAAGGAAAGCACTTGTTACTTAGAATCTTTAACTTGATACTGGAGACTGGAAAAATTCCATTGAACTGGGCAAAGCTGAAAACATTTCTATTGCATAAAAAAGGCTGTAAAAAAGATCCAAGGAATTTTTCAGAATATAGAATATAGATGCTTATCTATTGCGAATTGTGTACTTAAAATATTTACTGGTATTATAACGGAAAGATTAACGGTTTGGTGGATCAGAGCGGTATCATCGTGGAAAGTCAGTCAGGGTTTAGGAAAAATCGGTCCTGTTTGGATAACGTTTTTGTTCTAGATTCAATAGTCAAATATTTTATGGAAGTGAGAAAGAGGAAGGTTTATGCAATCTTTGTTGATTATGAGTCTGCTTTCGACTCTGTCCCGCATGATAGGCTATTTCAGAAATTGAGAGAACTTGGATTAAGTAGAAGAATAATTAGCGTTCTCAAATATATGTACTCAAACTTCACATTAGTGATTGAGAATAGGTCGAGTAGAGAACAATCCGACCCGATCGCACTGACTAGAGGCGTTTTGCAGGGTGACCCTGCGAGCCCGCTTCTCTTCGCTCTATACACGTCGGCAATAGAACAATACTTTAGAGATAACGGATTACATGGGCTTAATATTGACAGAGATAATGATGTACTTATGTTACAGTATGCAGACGACATAGTCATCTTGGCGGATAGCATCTCGGATGTAAGAAACAA
>CM029550.1:28838634-28918958 GCA_017141385.1 Sogatella furcifera
TTGGTTTAGCGACCAGTTAACCCCCAAAGATTCTGTGTGGTTCAGGACTTACATCTAGCAGATTTTGTTGAAATTTCTTAAATTCATAACTTTATATGAAAAGTCAATAGATAAAGATAATTTTGAAAATGATAAAAACTTTTAAAATGCACTAAAAAGAAGAGAATTGACTTCTTTGATCACACTATTGGTTTATAGAATTCTTTCTCTCATACCTGTGAATATATAATAAAAATATTATTATTACCTCTAAATAAAGTACCGTATTCAAGTACAACTCAAACGATAAAAAAAGGTGTGGCTAAAACTAAGTAAACCTTCATTATCTATAAAGTTAAAATATTTTCTGAAGAAATACTTTAAAACTATAGTTTCAAGCCACACTTTTTATAGTTTAAGTTGTACTTGAATACTTTATTCAGAGGTTTATAAATATTTTATTTATCTATGAATAATTTATTTATTTATGAATACTTTATTCATATAGTTTATGAATTGAGTTCTTGTTATAGCACAATGTATAAATTTTAAAAAATATGTAAGTTACTCCTATTAGGTTATTATGGTCTTAACATGTATTTGTTAACTCAAGTTCAGTGTAACTTCACAGAATAGTTTATGAATTGAATTCTTGTTATAGCACTATGTATGGGCTAATAGGTACCTACCACGGATACTATAACACCATATTCCAGTATCCGTGATAGGTAGCCTACTGTATAAGTAATTCACAGTTTCATAGGCCTAGTTACCGGTAGTCAACATAAATGTAGGCCTAATTAATTATAGGCACATATTTTTATAAATATTGTATGCCTATCTTGAGTTGTGTAAATATTAAATTTTGCCAATCCTTGGCCTGAATGTTTTGTCTTCTCCCAATTAAATTTGCTATCCTTTTCCAATTGGGTGAAAAAATACAATACTGACTTGAAAATGATGCTCATTTATTATGTGAGTTGCAAGTAAGTTATCAGAAACAATTTGCAACAAATTCTGGAACAGATTGCTACCACACACACTGCTCAGGCGCAAAGTGCTGTATGTAGACCAACAGATAGGAGAAGAAACTGAGTACACTTGTTTCCATCATCTACAGTATACAAAATCTTCTATTTAATAGGCCTACCGTATAATATATAGGTACCTAATAATACAAACTGTGTAGTGGACCATATATTGATGGTCTAATTGATCTCTCAATTACAGATTACTCATTACTGTAATGACATATGGTAACTTGAGGGAAGAGATGTGAAAAGAGGTCATGTTTGTGTACAAAACTGGGAATGATAGATAGGCCTACTTCTCGAAAAAATATATTCGATGTCAAGAACTAGCAGAATTTAAGCCTATTATTTTCTAAGCCTATAATTTAAGCCTATTAACAGACTTTCTAGCCTACTTAGCGTACATGGCTTATCAACGATTAATTGGAAATATAAGATATATGCCAAACTTGCGTTAAAACATTAAAAATTTTGTCTCAAATTACAGATCACAATAATTCATCATATTCATAATTCTTGAACCAATATTGACCGAGCTGCATAGACTTGCGTCGAAGTATATCAGGTATCAGACTAGCGTCAAAGTTTGCATGCCCCTCCTAGAGAGATGAGTTTTATTGATGGCAGACTGTGGCACGAAACAGCCAGTTGCCTGACCTGGCCTGCCGAGCTGCAACAGCCAAAACGTAATTTCGCTATTTCTCAAAAAACACGCAGTTGTCCAAACAGCGAGTCACCTCCCGAGCGACAGTTCGGTGTTTTTGGATAAACAGCGAGTTGTCGAAACAGTGAGTTGCCCCGTCCCATTGAAACTTGTCTTAGAGACAAACCATTCTGATTATGCGTAGTTTGAGGAATGATGGATACAGTTACATACCGTAATAATACATACCCATATCCAATCAAATTCCAATTAAATTTTATTGTCATTTTTCAAAAAAAAATGATTATTCATAAAACATCATTTTATGCACTTCATAAGACTTGCAGAATATAGCTCAGGATAAACTTAATTCTATAAAATAATCATTAATAGCCAAAATTAAATGTGACAACTTGATTTTGTAGTTTGAATTTATTCATGACATAATAGCTAGCATGAATGATGATAATAATAATAATAATACTATAAATACCATAGATATAAATAAATGTCATTTATATTTATATAAATACTAAAAAAATTGAATTTGTGGAGAAAAAAGGTGCAAAGGGAAAAAACTTTGGTCCGAGTTCTGATAAGCAAGAGGACCCAAGTTCGATCCTTGTCCAGGGAACAATGTTTTCGAATGCAGTACTATCACATAGATACGGCAACCCGTCTATTAAAGGAGACGTAAAGCCGTCGGTCTTGACTGCCTAAAAACCAGTCGCCATCTCCCATTAGCCCCGCACAGGCCTAGGAGCCTATGCGAGCATCAGTCCCAGAAAAAAAGACTATATAACTGATAAAAGAGGAAATGAAAAGAAAATTAAGAAATCAAGTTTTATATTTTATACAATAAGTGTTCCATCAAAAATTTACCATAATGGAAGCGATAATGATATTGAACTGTATGACCTTTAATGGCACGTTGTAATTACGTAAATCCCTCATGTTTCAAAAACAAAATATTTGCTTTTCAATTTAACCACATCTTGTCAATTTCACTTGAATTTCATAGTTACCCGGTATGTGTGCAATCAGATAAATTGTGATTGTCAAATAGTTATGCAATCTGACTATAATATATCTTGGTGTATTACTAGATGAGAAACTTGGGAAAAAATAGAGAGAAGTAGAGAGAAGGGAGAGTAAAATGAGAGAAGGAAGAGAAAGCACAGGATAATGAGGGTTAATGAGATAAGAGATAGAGAGAATAGTAAAATGAGAAAAGAGAAAGGAAAAAGTGGATTGAAAAGTGAATGAGGCAGTGAAATTATTGAAAAGAATGAGAGAGAAGAGAATAAAACGAGAGAGGAGATAGAGAGGAGAGGTTAAAGAGAGAGTAAAATGAGAGAAGGTGAATAGAATAACTTTATCCATGTACATTAATTATAGATAATAAAATATGACTACTTCGTTACAGCACTGAAACGGCAAAGTTAGGACCAAGTCCTGCCTTGCACTTGACCAACAGGATAAAGAGACCAATATGAGTAATTAATCTAATTTAATGAAAGCGAAAAGGCACTCATTGATAGAGTCTGATGATCATTGTAGTAATTTCTCGCTATTTACTGTAGTCTGTGCAAGGAAGAAATACATTCTGGCTAGATGGGGAAATGACTCCAGCTTGGTCAATATTCGCTGAAAAAGTAAAATTTTGGTCTTAAATTGAAGATCAGAATGTTTCCTACAATTTGAGACCAAATCTATGATTTTTAACCGATATTGTCCAAGCGGAGGTTATTTTCCCCATCTCGCCAAAATGCCTTCTTTGTTTGGAGAGACTTTACATCACTATCAGCAATAATACTATAGAATGATGATGTAGCCTAGTATAAAAGTCTGTCTAAGCAAAGAAGACCCCCCTGGCAAGATGAGAAAATGACTTCTGCTCGGTCAATATTGGTTCAAAAATTATTGATCTAGTCTCAATCGTAGAAAACATTCTGATCTACAATTTGAGACAAAATTAATATTTTTTGAACCAATATTGACCGAGCTGGAGTCACTTTCCCATCTTGCCACACGGTCTTCTTTGCTTGGACAGACATGCGCATACAAGTGTAGGTTTCTTGGAACTTCAAAAGGCTTTGATCGTTTGATCTAAGGCTCGGTGCACACATGCGATAGCGGCTCAGCTTGGTCGCTGCTGGATTAAAAAAAAATCAAGATTCAGCGTTAGTTGGTTCAATGCACAGTTCAGCGGCTCCCGATTGCGAGTCTCTAGCGGGTCCAATGGATAAATGCTCTCTACAGAAAGTTAAATCTAAAAAAATGGGAGTAGAAGAATTTTGATTTCAGATTCGGAATCAGCGCCCCCCGAATTAGTAATATTCCCTACATGAGTTCAGAAATAATAATCATTTAGTAATTTTTTTATTATGAAAGTCGTTTTATAATAGCAGTCTACTTATTTTCTCCCTTTTATGAAATGAAAATTCAATTTATTTTCTCTCTAATAAGAATATTTGGAAGTTCTAGTATTGTTTATAAAATAATAGTTTCAAGCAGAAATGTTTGCTCTGTAGATTGATTGAATCAGACATCAAAGTGCCAATCTCAACTTGGGTGACTCATTGGTGTAACAATTGAGAATGCACCGGTCTTATAATCAGAGGTTCTGAATTCAATTCAGTTGCTGTTCCAAAAGAAACGTTCCAGTAAGATAAGACAATATTGCTAGAGTGGAAATTTGCTGAACTCAGTTGAATACAATCATAATAAGTTAGGCATCAAATTAAGGATTTGAAACTGTGTATTGATGAGTAAGCAATTGTTGTGTCTGTCCAGAAAGTCTTGTTTTGTAAAATTGAATGAAATAATAATAATAATTCTTGTGAATTTCATTCGAGGAAATGCCATTCTAATTTAAAGTGTGTATATCATTGTATTTTATTTGTGTTAATATTACTTTGATCTTTAGGTCGCCTATATTTTCTTTATCTAGCGGCTCCCCACCAACGGATTCAAAGCCACACATATTTTTGAGACTCAATGCATATTAAATTATTTAGTCTATGCTGATCATTCGAACAGAATGGACTAGTGAAAGAGCACTTCGTAATTAGTTTCCAACAAGCTACAACTTTTTTGCTAATGTTTTTAATAATATCATTAGTACAATAAGTTCTTTTCCATTTTCATTATATTATTCTAATTGGCTGTCTCTATTTTGAAAATCATTTGTTTATTGTTAATTCAAATTGTTTACTATATTAATTATAATTTTGGTTTTGTTCCATCCTATTGATTATTTTGTAATAAGTATAAACCTTGTAATATATTTCATGCATTGGCTTCAGCCTGGAAAAATTGTCATGTAAAAATTAAATATTAATAATACTAAAATTATAGAGTAGTAGCCTAAAATAGGATTGATAATATCATGTGATTAATTTATAATATAATTATATTATACGATACTGCAGATACTTTATTTGTCACTGATTGAATATCACCATTATATAATCTTGCTATGAATAGTTGAATACTTTGTGACTATAGGGCAGTAGAACTGCTGGAAATTCAACTCCAATCTGTAATAATGCTTTCTGTCCAATATGGAGTTGGACTTTCATTCGGTGTTTACATGACAGAGTTACCGAATATTGTAATTATAACAAAAAATTCAATGATCATTTGTGGTTGAAAAGTAAGCAAATGAAAATATATCAATAGCAATATGAAATTATTATTTCGACATTCCAACTATTCTAATAAAAAATTTTTTTTTACACTTGATAGAAAGTTATCAGTTTTGATCAACTTGCCATACATTGAAAACCTCTATTTTCTGGAATAAACAACAACTGATAATAAAATTTTAGCCTTATAGAATTACAAGATGGTATAAGATCAGCCACTTATAGTCTGTAAAAATTATTGATTTGGTCTCAGATTGTAGGAAACATTCTGATCTACCAAATTGATAATTCTTGAACCAACATTTACCGAGCTGGAGTCATTTTTTCATCTTTGCCAGAGTGTCTTCTTTGCTTGGACAGACTATACCTATTTCACTTTTCTCTGCATCCGATTTTTCCGCGAATAACCTCCTCACATACTGCCTTCTAAGCTGCTTTCTTCCTATTCCTATCGTGATAGGACTCTGAAGCAGTATCCCAAATAGCTGATTGCACGTGAATGGCGCTAATAAATAAATTAGTTTCAAACGTTTCCATCACGAACTGACAATGTTTCTTTTCTAAGTGCCTAGCATAAACTGACTACAAAGTGTACGTGCATGCGCAAACAGATGCGCAGAAAATTTCTGATATAGACCAAAGTCCTAGGAATAATTATATAAAAAATACTTATTCTATAACAATAATAATGTTGAACCTTAGACGACACATCCAGAGGAGTTTATTTTTAAATTCAAAACACTGCATATTTTCAATATCAACTTTTATTCTCAAAATTAAACCTCATTACCTCTCTCTGGTCCATTCCCTGAACTTCTGATCATGACAGTTTCTTTGACAATGCTCAATGTTTTTTTTTAGCTTAGCCAATACTAGGAATTCTATTTTAACTAACCTACTGTCCCAAGATACTGTCAAGATACTGTAAAGTCAAAACAGTTTGCAGTTTTGTGTAAAATAATAGTGATGACACATAGGCCTACATCTTTGAATTTCTGATATTGCATTGAAATGATGATTTCCTATTGAACTGCTGATCTCGAGGTTCTTATTTCTCTAGTTTCATTTTCCAATTGATTGATCATAGGTCTAAATACGCAAAGTCACGTATTGCGTTTAATTATAATAATGTTACTGTTTCCAAGATGTTCAGCGACTTCTGTGAATTAACTATACAGTACTATGTAGTCTACTTGATCCGGTCTCACACGCAAAATTCATTGACATAAAACTTTTTCCACTATTAAATCTTTCAAAAGATGAAACTTAGAATCATAGAGTTATTGGATAAAAACTCGGGCAGAGTTTACCACCCATGTGGGAGTCTAGTGCCCGGTTTTTCCAAGCACACTCAAATTTGAGGGACCCTCAAGTTTACCAGATTTCCTATACTTATCATGGAAAATGTCAGCTGTTTATCAAAATTCGAGGGTCCCTCAACGTCCAGTGTGCTTGGAAAAGCACACCTTACTCCTAGGCATACTCCTTGTTCAACTCAGGGAAAATAATCTTGTTGAAACTTTTATTATAAACCGGAATATTAAACTATTATATTATATCAATATAATACATAGAAACCTACCGTATATAATATTTTTCATAGTAATAGTTGTTACATGATAATGTAATATATGTTAATGATGACTATGATATTGATTAGAAATAACCCAAGTAGATTACTGTATAAAATTGAAAAAAATAACTTCCTTATTTTTCATTATTTTTGAGCAATTACGTGAGTTCTTACTAATTAGATGGCGCTGAATCCAAATCTGGAATCAAAATTTTCCTATCTCTATTTTTACGCATTTCAAATTTTTGTAGAGAAGTGAATTTCTTGGAAAACAACGGCGACCGAAATGCGGTGAGGCAGTACTCGGCGACAGTTTTGGCCCCGCCGCGATCCAGCCATCGCTCGATGATCGCACCGCTGAACTGTGCACCGCTCCATTTGATTGCTAGTACTGCCAAACCGCTGACGGGGTTTCTCAGAGCCCCCGCTGGCGTCAAGCTGAGCCGCTATCGCATATGTGCACCGAGCCTAAGACAACAATTCACACAGAGAAGAAGCAAAGAAGACATTCTCGCAAGATGGGAAAATGCCTCCAGCTCGGTCAATATTGCTTCAAAAATCAAAAATCGAATTTCAAATTGTAGAAAACATTCTAATCTACAATTTGAGACCAAATTTATAATTTTTGAATCAATATTGACCAAGCTGGAGTCATTCTCTCAACTTTTAAGAATGTATTTTTTTCTTCCGCGTGCAATTATCAACCAATCACATGCCTTCGTGCCAAGTCTTTCTAAGCCGGGAAATTTAAAATGACTGAAATCGCCCGATCGGTTTTTTGGATCTGGGGGAGGGGAAGGAGCCTTGGAAAAATTCTACAAAAAACAGGAACATTCCTCTCTATATAAGTGTCCTCCCCATAAAAATTCAAGTCAATCTGACAACAAATAAAAAAGTTATTCATATTTTTCGGATTTTATATCTTAATGCAATGAAAACTCAAAAAGTTCGGAGTGATCTACCTAGATAATAAACTGAATTTGGACTGCTCATTTATTTTTGATTATTGAACTGATAACTTACTGATTATTTATTGATATTTTCGCATTTCTGAACGCAGAATTGGGTTTATGAATAGTTCCTTCAAACATATATCATTACAGATAGGTTTCAGATCTTTACTAGTTAACAATTTTATTTTATAAAAGCGCATATTCTTGTCAATGATATACGCTTTCACGATGTATAATTTGAACACTTCCAATCCAAAAATATTTTAGTGGATTCGTAAATATTTCTTTGTTTTGAAATTAGCCTTATGTGGAGGCTTTAACTCTAGCACTTAACCCACTCATCCACGGCCACCCTCAAGACTGTTGATAATATTAAAATTGTATTAAAATTTCAATACAAAAAGTTATGGTAAATAAATTCACATATAGAGAGCCAAATTTAAAGGTTTTTTGGCTCATTAGATTTTTAGTTTCATGAATACAATAATTCAGCTTCTGAATAATTACTAATACAGATTTCAAATATTGCTGTAAATCATAAAAATATAAATATTAATTAATCAAACTGTCCTTCCATGAATTAAACAATATTAAATCTCGAATTTCTAATAGGGGTAGCCTAATTTAATAGATTAAACGAAGATAATAATATTCAATAAGTCGAAAGATACCGGTGAATTATTCAGAATATTACATTATAAATAAATACAGCATGGTTGTATAATGAAAACCAAGCTATTGTCATTTGCAACCTAATTCAAATATCGCGCCGCGCCGCCTTGGTTTTATTTGAAATTTGTTAGACGGCCACTTTGACGCCGTCTAGTTATAGTCAATTCCTTGTCAATGCATATAGTGGATTCATCACCTGGTACGAATTCAGTACGCCAACTGTACTAATTGAGGCACTGTATTAATCGAGACGCAGGGCTTCGATTAGTCCAGTGCCTCGATTAGTCCAGTTCTGGACTAATCGAGGCACTCGCTCATCTCATTGAAGAACTTGACTAATTGAGTCACTGTATTAATCGAACCCCTGCGCCTCGATTAGTCCAGGTGCCTCGATTAGTCCAGTTTTTCAGTTTCTTAATGTAGGATAGGGACTGGACTAATCGAGCACTGGACTAATCGAGTAATCCCCATACAGAGTCCAGTTAGCTATGCAGTATTATGTATATGCAACTGTAGGCTGTGTCTGTAGAATAAGTTAGTCAAACACTTAGATTAGAACAATAAATTATGCAAAACTCATATTCATCAACATAAATGAATTATAGATTGAATTGTTTTTGAAAAATTCTATTTACAATTTCATATTTTCTAATCCCGAAAATCCCGGGATTGACGCTGAAAAATCCCGGGATTGTTAGGTATAGAAAATGGACCGGGATTCAGGATTGACATCCTTATATACACTGTATGTATGGTTATTTTTGTTAAAAAGAACCCTAGAAATATTTTTAAGAAATATTTCAATTTGAACAGTGTTCAATGTAGTTTACCCTCCAATAATAATTTGTACTTCATATTCAACATAACCAATAAATGAAAACGTATTACTACTGTCAATTACGTTTTGAAATATAATATTTATAACACTTCAATGAATTTTTAAATTCGTTAACAAGCATTATTAATATAAAAATTGCATAATATCGCATTGATACCTTAGCAAAACAAGATAAAAAAAGACATGAAACTGTAGTGGTAGAAAATCGAGTCCTGTTATTTCAATTTGGTGCCTAAACGAAAACGATGCAGTGTTGGCAACATAACTAAAATACTGGAATAGACAGCTGCAGAATCGATTCTATCCAGCAGTAAATTAGGTGGCAGATTAAAAAAAAATTAAATGCTTTCTTTCTTCGTTCTTCTTTTAAAAAGTGAATATATTAACATTAATTTATTGATTTCCGTATTGGACTCAGAGGAGTATGCGTGTATGAGTTGTTTCTCAGCATACGCTGGTCAAAAATTCGTGCTGCATTTTGAATCGTGGCTCATCGTGCGCGTGTATGAGTGCGTCTAGCATACGCCAGGCTTTAAAGGCCGGGCGTATGCTGGGACGCATTCTTGCACACGCACGCAAGCCAGCCAATCACAGCTCTTGTTGAGGATAAGACAAGAGCTGTGATTGTCTGGCTTGCGTGCGTGTGCACACGTGCGTCCCAGCATACGCCTGGCCTAACTGCTATGTCCTCTTCTCTTCTCTTGCAATCTCTTCTCTTCTCTTGAATCCTTGAATGTGTTAACATGTAAACAGTGTACGTTATGAGTTTTTTAGATAAAAATCAATGATTATGGGAGGTTGTGCCGCACCAAATTGTTCTAATAATACTTCAAAAGGCTTTCGAATGTTTCGTTTTCCTACTGATAACTCCAGAAGAGCAATTTGGCTACAAAATTGTAGACGGGACAAATGGAAACCGACATCAAGTTCAAGGCTTTGTGAGGTAAGTTTAATTTATAGATTTTATAATATCTCTCTGTAACTAAACAATAGCATGGATAGGAATAAAAATATTTAATATGAGTTGGTGAGTAAGCTGAGCTATTCAACTGCAACAATATTACAGAATTCAACTTAGAAGTTAGGTTATGTCTCAATGTAGGAACTTTTCTTGAATATGCTCATTTTTAATAAATCAATTTGAATTCAAATGAATTTCTACTACTGTGGTTTTAAAATATACTAGGTGCTTGTATCTAGGCTACCGGAGAATTACTATTCTAGGCCTATATCGACTTGCAGCCTAATTTTAGTATGTTGTAATTCTCAACTTAGGCTAGTAGGCCTGATCTTGAAATGGTTTAAATTGGACTCAGAGTCCCCACTTTACAGGGACAATTTATACATTTTTAGATTCAAAATTTCATTTTGAGTCGATTTCTGGTATCAAAACTTGCAGCCGGGTATCAAATAAGAAAGTTATAGCCCTTTGAAGTTACTAATTTTAGTATGTCAATATAGGTTAAGTATTTGAATGTGACAATAATTACGTGTAAAAATGATCAAATCTTATGTAAAATAGCACGAAAAATCCATTGAGATCAAAACTAAATTTGTAGCATTATTACTTTTTTATATATTATAAAAAATATGCAAAGAAAAATAATTCAATTGTTGAAGGTTAGTTTTTACCTGAATCCATTTTGTGGAACAAATTTCAGCCATATAACTACTATTTGAGTCAATTTAACTGGTTGAATATCAATATCCGATTACAATGACTGCAATTTTCATACTTTTGAAAGCAATATTCAATATTATTCTGAAAAAATTTCACTTCTAAAGACATAATAATATGACCTTGCCCTGAAATGACCTTGTGACCTACTGAACTGAACTCAGTGAACTGACCTATTGTTGAAATAATAATGTTGAGCTTCAGAAAAAATGAAGCAACACCACTAGCGCGCCCACTGTACAAAGAGTGCACTTATTATGAGAACTAAGGTGTCAAATTTTAGTCTTGACTTCTACATATGTTGTCATCAACAGAGCCAATTGTTCGAAATGTTTTGATACCATAAGTTTCTGTACAAGAGCACACAGGATTTGAATTACATTTTCTGTGATAAGAGGATTACTGTATCAAATTTGAAAAATGTTTAATTACAATACTATTCTCAACTCATGCTGAATATTTAATATAAAAAATTGATTTATGATAAGTGAAGTTTGAATAGGTAAAAGTGAGGTTTACCAGCCACCCTTCTGAAAGTCAAATTTTCATTTGCAATTGATTAAATGTGGCCTACTGATGAACATTTTTTTTAAAATTACCATTTCTAAACAGTAGTTTTTAAATAAATGAAGTTTAAAGTTTGGTCTGCAGTTGCTACAATTTGACCTTAACTGGGATTCAAATAACCTAACCTGAGCTTCAACTAACCTAATCTGAGCTCAAATTAACTAAACCTAAGGTTAGACTAACCAAACACAATGTTTAGCTAACCAAACCTAAGTTTCAGCTAACCAAACCTGAGCTTCAGCTAACCTAACCTAGACTACAGCTAACCTCACATGAGCTTCAACTAACCTAACATAAGCTTTAGCTAACCTAACTTAAGCTTCAGCCAACCTAACCTAAGCTTCAGCTAATCTAACCTAGGCTTCAGCTAACCTAACCTAAGCTTCAGCTAACCTAACCTAAATTTCAGCTAACCCAATCAAAGCACAAACTAACCTAACCTGAGCTCTAACTAACCTAACCTCAAACTAACCTAACCTAAGCTTCAGCTAACCTAAGCTTCAGCTAACCTAACCCAAGCTACAGCTAAGCTAACCTAAGCTTCAGCTAACCTAACCTAAGCTTCAACTAACCTAAGCTTCAGCTAACCTAACCTAAGTTTCAGCTAACCTAACCTAAGCTTTGGCTGACCTAACCTAAGCTTCAGCTAACCTAACCTAAGATTCAGCTAACCCAACCTGAGCTTCAGCTAACCAAACCCAAGCTTCAGCTAACTTAACCTAAGCTCCAGCTAAGCTAACCTAAGCTTCAGCTAACCTAACCTAAACTTCAGCTAACTCAACCTAAGCTTCAGCTAACCTAACCTAAGCTTCAGCTAACCTAACCTAAGCTTAAGCCAACCTAACCTAAGCTTCAGCTAACCTAACCTGAGCTTCAGCTAACTCAACCTAAGCTTCAGCTAACCTAACCCAAGCTTCAGCTAACCGAACCTAAGCTTCAGCCAACCTAACCTAAGCTCCAGCTAACCTAACCTAAGCTTCAGCTAACCTAACCTAAGCTTCAGCTAACCTAACCTAAGCTTCAGCTAACCTAATCTAAGCTTCAGCTAACCTAACCTAAGCTTCAGCTAACCTAACCTAAGCTTAAGCCAACCTAACCTAAGCTTCAGCTAACCTAACCTAAGCTTCAGCTAACCCAACCTAAGCTTCAGCTAACCTAATCCAAGCTTCAGCTAACATAAGTTTCAGCTAACCTAACCCAAGCTCTAACTAATGTAACTTAAGCTCCAACCAACCTTAACTCCAACTAGCCTTACCTAAGCTTGAACTATTTCAACCTGTGCTTGAACTATTTCAACCTGAGCTTCAACTAACCTAACCTAAGGTTAAACTAACCCAACCTCCAACTAACCCAACCTGACCTTCTACCAACTCAACTCCAACTACCCCAAACTGAAGTGTTAACCAACCTAACCTAAGCTTCAACTAACCTAACTTCTAACTAATCTAACCTTCAGTCATTAATAAATCTTAGACTCATAATTACTGCGTAATTAATGATGAGCTAGCAACAGCAAATTTTTATACATTTTGTCATCAAAAGAGCATACTTGCAACCAAAAATTTGACTCTATAGGAAGGGTGGCATAAACTACACTTTAGCCAAAAAGGAATATTTCTACCAAGTCATATGCCATTATGACCATAATTGTGAGCATTGTGAGCATCAAAAGATGTTTTGATGTTAGTGAGTTAGCCTTCATTTTATTATGTTGATGATTATATTATATTATGTCGATGATGTGTCAGACTAGACAAACAATAGGTCGAGACTAAATAGTCACCCATGTTAGTATTGCTGAAGAATACTATATAATACTTTAATACAATACTTATCAATTAGTATTTATCATATAAGTAAGTTTATACTATGATAGTGATAAATCATAATATGACTGTAGTTAATAATACTGAAGTTGTTATTATTATTTAGTCGATGGTCAACTGAATTCAGGAAATAAAGAAATGATGACAATGGCATTGGCTTCAGGGATCAGCATCAAAACAAAACAACAGACTGCAGACAACAATGGTTGGCATCTGGTATGGCCTATGAAATTCTACAGTTCTTGTTAAATTTTGCTATTATTATTAAATATTATTTTATAGAGAGTATTATTATTGATAGGGTATTTCATCATTAGATATTTAAATTTTCAAGGTTTTTCCAAACTGACAAATAATTCAATGGCCAAAATTCCATTCTCAACATGAAATATACCAGTACCTAATCCAGCACTCAACTAAGGTAAATTATGTTTTTGACTAAAATTTTGTAATATCTTTAAAATTACTAAAGATACTGATTTCGTTTTGGTCTCAATGGATTTTTCGTGATATTTTACATAAGATTTGATCATTTCTACACGTAATTATTGTCACATTCAAATACTTAACCTATCTTGACACACTAAAATGAGTAACTTTGAAGGGCTATAACTTCCTTATTTGATACCCGGCTGCAAGTTTTGATACCAGAAATCGACTTAAAATGAAATTTTGAATCTAAAAATGTATAAATTGTCCCCGTGAAATGGGGACTCTAAGTCCAATTAGAGCCCTAATTAACAATCATTTAAGCAAACAATTCTAAAGAGAATGGAAAAAGGTATGAGTTGGATGTAAAGTTGGATTGAAGTTTTTTCTCTTAACTATGATGCAGAAAAAATAATTCTGAAACTTGTTCAACTAGCCTATTCATGAACTATGAACTAGGTGATCCTGGGTTGGTCTATGTAGATTGTTTGAATTGATAAGAAGCATAGCTTCCTTTAATAGAAGGCCATGGCCTAAAAATTGACAACTATGTAGAGTAGGAAATTGGGTCCATTTAAAAGCATTGAAATCATTTTCCAATCAGCTGTTTTAATGGATGCGTTTCTTGTGTGCGTTCTCACATTTGACTTCCTACAGATCATAAGCTATTTTAATAAATAACTGTCTATTCTTAATCTTTCTTGCTTGATAGAATCATCAAGTTATTCTATTTCATAATTAACTTGACTAATTTATTCTTATAGACTTTTAATAAACTCGATGTATTTTCATTTATTCAGGTACATTTTGAAAAAATTCAATATGAATCAAATCGAGCAGATGGGTGGAAGAAGTTGAAGCCAAATTCTTTTCCAACGTTATTCAATGTACCTAATCCACCGAAATTGTTGACGCCAATTCGACAATCCCACTACAAGGTATTAATAAGCTAAGTTATTTATACTAATTTGAATAATCTGCTTCAACTACTTCTACTCATACAAATTATATCGTGCATTGTAGGCTTGATTTGAATGTTTGTATGTAATAAAATAGACCCCTATCAATAGTAATTTAATCTAAAAATCAGTCAACTAGGATTGAATCAAGATATATAGTCTCATTTATTATAATGTGTTTCATTCAACTCATTTGATCGTTTAAATCAAAATTTTTGCTGAACTAGCCTACAATTGACAATACGGGTCATAATGTTGCTGGTTGTCCTACCTGTATTAAATTTCATAAACTCATCAGACATCACTACTCTAATCAAATGGGAAAGTAAGAGAATTTCATATCCTTCTGAAACATTTATTATAATGGTAAAATCTAATTCTGCTTATATACTTCTGTTGAAGTAGTAGTTATTATTATTATTATTAGCTTATGGCTTTATTTGGTGGAGAGACCCAAAGGTGTTCCACCTCGCCGACTTATCCTTGTTTAGTAGGAAACATGGTTGAATTTCTTGAATATGTTCATAATTAATTTGATTCGGAAGGGTTATTTTCAATTTAGAAGGTCCAAAAACACCAAAGCACAAGTCAAAATCACTGATCGAAACCCGAAAATTTTTGAATTTAAGAAAAACTTGGAGCACAAAATATTAACGTTTTACAATTTTGCCATGGAAGTAGTAGTTGATGGTATTTTTATCACTAAAAATAAGTAGAATAGAAAATGCATGAATTGTTCATTTCATTTATATCTTTTTTCAGGTTATGCGAACTAGTGAAATTGTTGGAACTTCAAAAATTAGTGGAACTGCCAACACAGAAGTCAAGGATGGAGTATTACATATTCATGAGGTAAGTGATGCATCATTATCATGAGAGTCAACTGGTAACCAGCTGGTAAGCCTAGGCCCTTCATGGGCTGTTGAACCAGACATACATACATACATTACATGCAATATTATATATCATGTATATAATGTATATCAGTACAAGAATAAATAATATTCAATTACTTTCTATACTAAATATATGCCATTTTGTTTTGGGGCATTGTATTCCCGTCTACCCTTGATGTCACTGAAAAATAAGTATACCCTTCATGGCTAACTATAAAATCGTTACAGCTTTAGGAATTTTGAGAATTAAAAAAAAAATTTGAGTTCAAATGACAAAAAATTATATTCTGATTCTCTGACTAATTTGTTGATTGATTCGATTTGGTCTTTTGAGTACTGAATTTTAAATGATTCAATTTGTTTCAGGCTCAGGCTATAGAGCAACAGAAAAAAATACATGATCTCCAAAGTGAATCCTCTCACTGCAAGAAAAGCTCAAGAAGAAGGATTCAATGATTAAAAAACTCCTTAATGATGAACAGATCTCTGCCTTGGATGGAAATCTAAGCAAGTGGAGCTCCAGTTCTATTTTAAAGGCCTTGAAATTTCGCTTCAGTTTGGGCGTTCATGGTTACAATTTTCTAAGGAGTACCAACTACCCCATTCCTTCTATAAGTACTATCAATAGGCGAATTCAAAATATAAAGAAAAAATCAAAATTCAAAATTCAAAATAGGCGAATATCAAGTATAAATAACAAGTGATTGCCTGCAAAGTTACATGTCCATCATCAAACGGGTCACTAAATGGTGAACTTATTAAAAAGTGTATTGATTTCGTTGAGTCTTGTGGACTTGAAGTAGTTTCTGTGACTTTGGACATGGGTTCAAATAATAAAGGGATGTGGCGCTCTTTAGGAGTTGGAGTGAATTGTGATGTGAGGGTGACATCTTGTAACTTGGGTGTTTCTGCAGATGTTGCAATTGTACCAGTTATAGTATTGTACCAGGATAGTATTGTGTTAAAATAGTAGTTTATGCAACGGTTGTATAATGGGAGCCTTTGAAGCATGAGGTGAGATATGAGTTGGAGCCACGAGCAGCGAGCAAGGCGAGTGCTCCAAGTATCTCACGAGTACTTTAAAGGTCTAATACAACCGTTGCATACACTATTTTATCTACAGGTGTTCCGAAAATAAGACACTTTTCTTAAAATTACATATTATACTGTACTTAGTGATTTATGTGTTTGTGAGTGCATCAGGTCTCACCACAAAAGGTCTGAGAAGCAAAATTTGTAGGTATAAAACTCGCAGAGCAGTTGGTAGACTAGCTACCCATACAGAGTGTTCCAAAAGTAAAATGTTTCCATTCATGTTGAAATTAATCAAAAGAAGAATTTCTGTGTTGTTATGCAGGCTATGTTTGAATAAAAGACTAATCAGCTTTAATCACACCACACGTTTCTTCCTTGATTTTATTATTTGAATAATATAAATTATAATAATCCATTATATTATTATTTTTATATTATCTAATAAATTTCAACCACTGTCAAAGACCTGGACATAGAAATAAATGGAATATTTGCATGTTATTTCCATAGAATAACTGTTGGTGGTGTTCTCTATAAAGCCGCGTATTGACAGTCCAAGGCATGTGCCACGAATGCCTCGCAGTACAGTCTGGTGACGCAAAAAAAGTATAACTCATGGCTGATGTGTGAATATAATCTGCAATAATCAAAAATAATTATAGTATAGTATATAGTATATAATTATAATAAAGATAATTATAATAAAAATCTGCATTTTTTGTAACCAAAAATGCGAGCATGCAAACAAATTGACTAGCACCATCAAGCGGGAGACAAAGCAACTATAAGCTCTGACAATTAATAATTTGGACTTTGGAGGTTAGTTAGTGCTCAATTTGTAGATAAAAATTCAAGGCAATGCTTATTATTGCCTATTAGAACCTTCTGCACCCAAATAGAATTCTTAATCACAAAAAAGCATAGGAATGGGGTAAAATTTTGAGGTTAGTTTGTAGAATTGTTTGTTGTGCGTTGCAAGGCAACAGGCACTGCTCGCTGCGAATTGTGTGCAGCGTTTGCCTCGCTGCTAGCAAACCCGGTATCGACAGTCTGAGGCATGTGTGGCACATGCCTCGGACTGTCAATACGCGGTAGATAGTAGACTAGTAGTAGTACTCTTTTTTTTGTGTCAACAGACTGTACAGCGAGGCATTCGTAGCACATGCCTCGGACTGTCGATACGCGGCTTAATTCTACTGGATTTCATTCCAATCATGGAAGAGTTACTTTACACTTGCTAATCAGCTGATCATGGCTCGCCAAAAGTAGGTCAGGTTGAGTCATAACATAACCTAACAAAAGTCGACAATGTCTGATTGCACCTGTACCAGTAATTACACAAGAGTAATTTAATAGTTTGCAGTATTTGAGGACTGAAAAAACTAGATTAACAGGTTTGTGCAGTTGTAGAAAAAATGATGTATGTAATTCGCGCGTAATGCTTCTTTATTGCTCTTGCAAAATTATCACGCTCCTCTACGTGTTGCATGATAACTGTTTTGCGTGAGCGATAAAGTCGCGCATTACACTCTTAATACATAAATAGCTATTAAGTACAGTAGACGACTGTGGATCCTTCTGTTAGTCTCAAGTCCTTTATCAATACTTTGAGTTAATAGCTAACATGGCAAAATTTTCCCACCAATATTTTTAGGTGCTAGGAAAACCTCTTTATCACTAGACACTTACAGATATAACTGATATATTGCTGTAAATATTATCATAACTAATGGTTGGTTGATGATTTTATATTGTAGACTGTATATAGAGTAATGTGATGAATTATCACCACTTGAGCTGATAGAATGTCAGATTACATGCAAGATTTGTATCCCCCTATTTTGTGGCTTCTAGCTTCCATATAGGTACTTCCAGGTATTTAAATTTTTCTTTATAATATTTTTACTGATGTAACTATTAAACTACTATTTGTATCATTCGTGATAAGATTCATTAAAATGTTGACTGAAAAAGAAACCATTCAATGGTGAAAGATAAGATATGAAATACATCTTTGAGGTAATCTCAATTATTATATGAATAATATTATCCTCTATATCATTCAGTGAATTTTTCTTCCTTACTCATATAGTTATGCTTTCAATGTTTTTCTTGTTGAGAGAGTATAGAATGAAAAGTATTTTTCTACAACTGCGTGTAAAACAAGATTTTAAATACTAAATTCTCATTGTAAAATAGCCCATTTCCGAGGAGAATCTACTTTTTTGCTCACTAACCATCTGCACATGCGCAGTTGAATTACTTTATGCTCGCTAAGCAACTGCGCATGAGCAGGAGATTTACTTTACACTTGCTTATCAGCTGTGTTGTGATAAGCTCCAGTCAGTGAAACAAAAAAGATGCAAATTCATGTAGCTAAATTTCCGCTCTCTTCTGTAAAAGCTGAATGGCCGAGGTGGTTAGAGCGGCGGTCATTACCTCTCGATGTAATGTTATCAGGTCCAAATCTGATTCCTGACTGATTTTTTTGGAGTTCATGAAATTGTTTTTTTCTTTTGTATAATTGAAACATATAATAATAATTAAAAATTAATTATAATTTTTGAGTTTCACTAGATGTATTCATTTTATTATTCCAATAATCATCAGAGAAATTTAATAACAGTTTACAGTAGGCTATTTGACAAATCGAATTAGTTCAACAGGTTATTAGGCTGAACGCGCACTGCTACGACTCAGACCAGACCAAGACTCAGACCAGACCAACTTGCAGCCAGAGAAACATGGAATTACACGTGATCAAATGGAGATCACATGAAGTAGTGCGCACTAGTCAGACCAAGACCAGACCAAACGCAAGACCAGAGTCAGACCACAGCTACTACTTTCAATGTTGAAGGCACACTAGCGCGGTCACCATTCCAATTTGGAACCAAATCTCTACGGCCAGAGAAAACATTGGAAGATAGGAGAATTGCGTTTCAGGCCAGACCACAAATTTTTTTCTGGTCTGGCAAGACCAAACATCAGACCAGCTGGTGTAAGTTACATTCATTTTCAAATTTGTGTTGCTTTTCATGAAACGGAATAGTCATCTTTTGTATCTGAGATGATTGACAGCAGGCTGGGCATAACTCCAACCTAATTAGAGCTAGGACTGTAGAAAGAATTGAATGTTAAGCATTGAATATTGACGCAATCACGTTGTTCTGTCAACCATGCCAATCCCTCATTTTTTATTGAATTAATTATATTGTCAATAATCAATTCAGAGCAGCTCATAGTAGAATGATACACCTTGGTGTCATAATAAGTACTGTATGCCTGAACAATGTAATATTATTGTATGCTATTTGACAGCTGATTCCTGAAAAAATGTTGTACAGGTTTTTTAATGTAAAATAAAAAGAATGTGAGTAAATAGTAACTGACATTTATTGCACCAGCCTTCTTCCTGATGCAGATTGCTTATGACAATATTAAGTACATGAGTTTTTATAATGGACCGATCTGCATGATATTTTGATAAGAGAAAAAACAATGACAATATATAGGTAACAACAATATGTGTTGACATAAGAAATGAGGGCGCACTGGCCAGAATCACTTATACAAATGATGAATGAAGATTCAAAAGGTCAACATTATGTCAATAAATCTTAGACTCACACAAATAATTATTTTGTGTTATGGGGATGCAAATACTACAATATCTCAATTGCAGTATCGATTTGATTCAATTATGTACAAATCTTAATAAGTTGAATTGATAAAAAATAGTAATGAATAATATTAGTAAGTAAAAGTTAGGTTGCCTCTTGTGGGACATACAAACTAGGAATTAATAATTAATGAATAAGAATAAGTGATACAATAACTTCTCTGTTGTTGTAGTGGTTGTGGTAGCAAGCATTGATTAGGCTTGACTTCTTCAAATTCTAACTTCCAGTCAATAAGTATTTGGTGATAAATAATTTTCCAACTGCTGGGCTGAATATTCTGATTTATTCTGCTGCTGTGATACTGCCTCTTCTACTGTAAATCCCTTGTAACTACTGTGTATAGAATTTTTGTGTTAAAACAGAGTTTGCCAAAATATAATCTTCAAAAGTGAAGTACTGGAAAATGAACAATAATCATAAAACTAAAAAAATTGATATGGGGAAAAACCAAAATAAACAAGCTACAGAGATGCCTACTGAAGAAAAAACTACAAAACAATATATATGCAAATTCTGTATAAACCCAGTAAATGACGATGAAAAGGCGGTGGCCTGTAGCTGTGATGAGGGAGAATGGTTCCACACACAATGTATAGGCATAACAGACGAGCAATATGATCAAATGAAGAAAGACCCCAATGCTGCAAATTCCTGGATGTGTGAAAGGTGCAAGAAACAAGAAAGTGACAAAGCAATGCCCCCTCAAATATTGCTAAACAATTCTGACAGCTCAACCTCTGAGCAAACTTTAAATACTCGCACAGAAAAGAAAAACATTACAATGCAGGACAAACAATTTGATATAATAATTAAAATCCTTCTTGACGATATTAACAATCATAAGAAAGAAATTACATTACTAAAATCTGAAAATGACAAACTCTCAGACGTACTGGCTAGAAAAACTGACATTGTATATAGACTGGAGCAAGTGATTTATGACTTCACACAGGGAATGTACCCCGAGCCATGCTCAATACGGAGAAAGGCCGAAAATGACACCGCTACTCTGCTAAAGGAGGCTGAAGATGGAGGAGAAAAAACCGAAAATAGACAAGACCTTGGAGATGACGTCAGCACACCTGAAAAAATCAACATTGAACAGAGTGGGAAAATAAATTATGAACAGATAAAAAACAAAAAACGCTCCCAGCCAATGTCTGATCAAACACTCTCTATGAAGATCAGCAGTAAAACAGGAGAAACAGAAAGCCAACATAAAAAACAGGAGCTTGACCACCTAATCATAGGAGATTTCTCATTAAGAGACACCAGCAGTACTGTGGGTGAAAAAATAAACCAGTATGCAAATGTAAAATACCTACCTACTGGAAAAGTACAAGATGTCAGCAGATACCTTGCCAAACAAGAAACAATGCCACAAAAGGTAATCATCAACATTGGATCTAACAACGTCCCAATGGCTAAAACACCAAATCATGTAATGAGGCCACTGTGGCTGACACTGGAGGCTAATATAAAGAGATTTCCTCGGACTGACTGGTATATAGGTTCAATACACTACCAGGAAGACTGTGGTATCAGATTCATTGATGAAACAAATGATGCATTGAAATTTATGTGTGAGCAGCTAAAGGTAAACTTCATAGACAACACTAAAAACCTGAAACAGAGGCACTTGAGATGGGATGGGGTGCAGTTGAATGATGAGGGAACACGTCTCCTGGCGGCCAGCATTGTAGGTGCACTGCAACCAAAAGAAAAGCTGCCATCAAAAAACTTGCAGACGTGGCAAAGCAATCAAACTGCAGCCCATCAACACCTACCGATCCAATAGCCCAATTAAACTCAAAAACAAAAACCGGAGCAGAACATAATAAACATCCAAACCAAAAAAATACTGTAAGAGGACTAAACAAAAAACCGGATATGTACACCAACCAAAGAAATAGAAAAGCTAACAAAACAAATCAAAATGGTAAGAAAACAAATAATCTTAAAGTCTTTCATCTAAACATTCAGAGAGGATTACAAAATAAACTGGACACTCTACAAATTGAATTGAGCCTATATAGCCCAGATATAGTCATCCTGTCAGAACATGGCCTAAAACCTGATGAACTTCTAAGCACTAACATTCAGGGATATACCCTTGTCACCCACTTCAGCAGAACCATATACATGTGGGGTGGCATTGCCATCTTCAAAAAGAATAGTCTTACAGAAACCATTAAAGAATTGACTTTCACAGAAGAAGTGCAAAAACTGATAGAAAAAATCTTTGAAACTATAGCAATGGAAATACAACTTAAAAAACTAAATCTGGCAATTATAGGCTCCTATAGATCACCAAATCCTAGAACAGAAACAGAATACCTGAAGAGACTGGGAAGTGTACTACAACATTTCTCAGAAAAAAAGTACTGCATATTGGTTATGGGTGACACAAATATTGACATCCTCAAAACGGAAAAACAAATTTACAAAGACATGAAAAACCTACTAAGACAACATGGCTGCTACATATTTGACATACCTGAAACCAGAAAAACTCAAATTTCAACTACAAGTATTGACGCCTGCTATCTCAACATTCCAATTGAAAGAGCAAAGGCAATAGCTAAACCCACTTAATCTCTGACCACCACTCCATACTATGTGAAGTAGAATATGAAGTGGCTCATGAAACAGCAACGTACAGATATGCAAGAAATTTCTCTAGGACAAACTTGAAAAATTTAAAACACAAACTCAGTAACTTTAAATGGGGAGCAGTGACAGCATCTAATACTGTGGAGAACAAATACAATACATTTTTGAGGATCCTTCGCTCGAACCTTGATGAAACCATGCCAAGAGAATCAAAGAAGATGAAGACAACCAAAAATCATATCTTCTGGGATGATGAAATGCTCATGCTGAAAAGAAATGCACAGATGGCAAATGATAAATACACACTAACAGGTAGAACAGACGACAAATTAATATACCTGGAAAAGAAAAAGCCTATGATCAAGAAGTAAAACAAAAAGAAATCACAGCTAAGCAGAAAAATTCATCAGGCAGTAAATAAACCCAGAGCGTTATGGAGAACAATAAATGATGAAAGAAACAAACTGAAATGTAAAAATGAAGAAAACCTCCACCTGACTATTGAAGAGAGAAAAATCACTGATCCACATTACATCTGCAATACTTTTAACACATATTTCACCCAACCAATAACTGAAATAAACAGCAGCCAAAATAGTATAGAGGGTTTGGTACCACAAAACAACGCCAATGTATTTGATAAATTCCATACCATCACTGAGACTGAACTGCACTATATCTTCAGAAGAATAAAACCAAACAACTCATCAGGCCACGACGAAATAACCGGCAAAATCCTGAAGTACTGCGAAAATGAAATCAAGAAACCTATCCTGCACTTAGTGAATGAATCGTTCAAACAAGCAAAATTCCCACACAAATTAAAAATTGCTAAGATCTATCCAAAACATAAATCAGGGGATAAATCTGATCCAAAAAATTATAGACCTATAGCAAATTTACCTGTTATCTCCAAGATAATTGAAAGAGCTGCCTACAATCAGTTAATAACGCACCTTGAAAGAAATAAACTATTGTCAAAAAATCAACACGGCTTCCGTAAGAACCACAGCACATCAACGGCAATATCAGATTTGTGTGATGAGGTCTGCAAAATATGGGAAAACAAAGAATTGGCCTCAGGTCTATTTATTGACCCTCCGCAAAGCCTTTGACGTCCTTGATTGGGAAATTCTCAAAACTAAATTGAAATATATGAAAATCCAGGGGAGTGCACTAGAATGGATCGAAGATTATTTGAAGGACAGAAAACAGTATGTCGAACTAGATTTTCAAGAAAAAACATCAATAAACTCATATAAGTCCTCATTCCGACTAGTAAAGAGAGGAGTGCCCCAAGGCTCAATTCTAGGACCACTACTCTTTCTAGTATACATAAATGACCTTCCAGACAGGCTGCAAGGCAACAAAAAGTGTATACTCTTTGCAGATGACACAACTATACTACTCCCTGCAAATAAAAATGAGACACAAAATAACCTTGTTGACTCTACGCTTACAGAAGCAACTCTAATATGCAACAGAATGAGACTGGCGATTAATAACAACAAAACAGTGCATATAAATTTTACTCCAAATCACTATCTACAGCATGGACAACAAAACACTGTGCAAACAGTTGAATGCACAAAATTTCTTGGAGTCATTCTAGACAATCACCTGTCATAGAAACAGCATATAGAGTACCTATGTAAAAAACTTTCTTCAGCAACATTTGTCATCAGGAGAATAAGAAATATAACGGATGAAAAAACAGCAATAATAGCCTACCACTCGATATTTGTCTCACACTTAAGATATGGTATAGCTGCATGGGGATCATCTGCAAAGGAAAATCTAGACAGAGTCCTTAAAATCCAAAAGAGAGCAATAAGAAATATACTAAGAACAAACTACATAGAACATTGCAAACCCCTTTTCAAAAAAACAGAAATTCTAACAGCAATCTCTATATATATATTTGAAGTCATCATCCTGGTCAAAAAATCAAACCCAATCTTGAGACAAGAAAAACATAAGTACGAAACGAGACAAAATCAAAACATAGATCTCCCACAGCATAGGTTAAAAAAGTTTGGAAATTCTCCGTCTTATGCAGGGGCATACCTGTATAACCTGCTCCCAGATAATCTAAAACGACTAGAAACTGACGCGCTAGCAAGAAGTCTGAAGAGATACTTAATGGACCGGCCCTACTACACCGTTGCCGAATATATTGAGGAGCATACCTACACACACCTCAGGTAGCAGCCAGTACCCTGGTGAATCCCGCTCAAGGGACAATGACGATTCCCCGGTCAGCAGACTGCGGCGAAGACAAAAGAAGTAACAAGTAAGTAACAAGTAATACTTTTAGAATCCTTCAAATTGGATTGGGCTAGGTTGAGTTGAATGCTGATAATATTCCAATTGAATAAATTGTGGTTGATTAAAATCACTAATGAACACAGTTAGTTGAAACGTGATGTATTTCGAAGCACCGTTTTAGGTTAGGGTAATACAGTTCATATACAATAACTCCAGTTAATGATGTAAAATGTTTCTAATAAATTGGCCCCACAAGTTCATAATATGTGATGAAAGATTGACTTGAAAAAAATGTTCACAGGTAAACAAGTCACTTAACTTTTAATTGATATTGTTCATGTATTGAGCAAAAAATATAGAGAATAAGAGTTTGTTCACTTGAGTAAAAATTGATTTGAGTCGACTTGACTAACATGTGATGATCACTTCAGTAAAGTAAGTAACCAAGGATGATTGTAAATAAGTACTTGGAAGTTACAACTGTAACTGAAGCCCTACATAGGCTAATTGTGCAATGATGATTGAAATAAAACTTGTAAAAAAAAACTTATCCCAAAAGATGAGCCTAGGTGTAGGTCAAAGTTGATGAGAACTGGCAGGACTCTGTAAAGTTCGAATTGAAGTGAATAACCAACAGGTGATTGAAGTTGGAATTCATAAAAGTAACTCAAGTTTTTTGTACAACTTACGAATGTTGAGCGCGATGCCTTTGTATTCACTGAAAGGTAATTGAAACTCTTTATGCGCATTTGGTAATGGCGTGGTGTCAACCAAGAGCATGGAAAACTTCAAATGTAGATTGCAAAGAAACTAACACATTAAAATTGACAATCGATGACTTGATGCAATCATAGAACTTTGAGGAACACAATATAATGCAAACTGTTGAGTTGAAAACAATAAATTGAAGGAAATGTACCTTATAGATTGAATGTGCGGTGACACAAAAACGTTCCATGAACGAGAGCTGATGAAGGAAGACAAGGTTAGAATCCCGGATACAAGTATGCAAGCAGTGATCCCAGCGGGACGGGGCAACTCACTATTTCGACAACTCGCTGTTTATCCAAAAACACCGAACTGTCGCTGGAGAGGTGACTCGCTGTTTAGACAACTGCGTGTTTTTTGAGAAATAGCGAAATTACGTTTTGGCTATTGCAGCTCGGCAGGCCAGGTCAGGCAACTGGCTGTTTCATGCCACAGTCCGCCATCAATAAAACTCATCTGTCTAGGAGAGGCATGCAAACTTTGACGCTAGTCTGATACCTGATATACTTCGACGCAAGTCTATGCAGCTCGGTCAATATTGGTTCGAGAATCATGAATTTGATTTCAAATTATTGTGGGGAACATTGTGATCTATAAAAACTCGGTGAATATTGGTTCGAGAATTATTAACTTGATTTCAAACTATAGGAAACATTGTGATCCATAATGACTCCAGCTTGGTCAATATTGGTTCAAGAATTATGAATATGATGAATTATTGTGATCTATAATTTGAGACAAAAATTTTTATGTTTTAATGCAAGTTTGGCATATATCTTATATTTTCAATTAATCGTTGATAAGCCATGTACGCTAAGTAGGCTAGAAAGTCTGGTAGTAGGCTTAAATTATAGGCTTAGAAAATAATAGGCTTAAATTCTGCTAATTCTTGACATCGAATATATTTTTTCGAGAAGTAGGCCTATCTATCATTCCCAGTTTTGTACACGAACATGACCTCTTTTCACATCTCTTCCCTCAAGTTACCGTACGTCATTACAGTAATGAGTAATCTGTAATTGAGAGATCAATTAGACCATCAATATATGGTCCACTACATAGTTTGTATTATTAGGTACCTATATATTATACGGTAGGCCTATTAAATAGAAGCCTGAGCAGTGTGTGTGAATCTGTAGTAATCTGTTCCAGAATTTGTTGCAAATTGTTTCTGATAACTTACTTGCAACTCACATAATAAGTGAGCATCATTTTCAAGTCAGTATTGTATTTTTTCACTTTTACCCAATTGGAAAAGGATAGGGAATTTAATTGGGAGAAGACAAAACATTCAGGCCTAGGATTGACAAAATTTAATATTTACACAACTCAAGATAGGCATACAATATTTATAAAAATATGCACCTATAATTAATTAGGCCTACATTTATGTTGACTACCGGTAACTAGGCCTATAAAACTGTGAATTACTTATACAGTAGGCTACCTATCACGGATACTGGAATACGGTGTTATAGTATCCGTGGTAGGTACCTATTAGCCCATACATAGTGCTATAACAAGAATTCAATTCATAAACTATTCTGTGAAGTTACACTGAACTTGAGTTAACAAATACATGTTAAGACCATAATAACCTAATAGGAGTAACTTACATATTTTTTAAAATTTATACATTGTGCTATAACAAGAACTCAATTCATAAACTATATGAATAAAGTATTCATGAATAAATAAATTATTCATAGATAAATAAAGTATTTATAAACCTCTGAATAAAGTATTCAAGTACAACTTAAACTATAAAAAGTGTGGCTTGAAACTGTAGTTTTAAAGTATTTCTTCAGAAAATATTTTAACTTTATAGATAATGAAGGTTTACTTAGTTTTAACCACACCTTTTTTTATTGTTTGAGTTGTACTTGAATACGGTACTCTATTTAGAGGTAATAATAATATTTTTATTATATATTCACAGGTATGAGAGAAAGAATTCCTATTAACCAATAGTGTGATCAAAGAAGTCAATTCCTTCTTTTTGGTGCATTTTAAAAAGTTTTTATCATTTTCAAAATTATCTTTATCTATTTACTTTTCATATAAAGTTATGAATTTAAGAAATTTCAACAGAATCTGCTAGATGCAAGTCCTGAACCACACAGAATCTTTGGGGGTTAACTGGTCGCTAAACCAATTAGAGCAGAAGTCTAAGATAAATTAATTGATCCCAAAAAATTATTTGCAAATTTTTAATTGAGAAGGTTCATTTATAAAGGTTAAATTGAATAAATCAATACCTACACTAATAAAGAAAACACTTGAAAAATTGAAAAATTTCACCAATTCAAAAACTCATCAACATTAAAAAAAATATCCTCATGTGTAAGGTACAGCTGGATGAACACATTCTTTAAAAAAATTAGAGTTATGATGGAATTCGCCAAACACGTGATTTACTGATATATACGGTACATGTATACACAAGATACATAGATACATACATATATACACATTTGCACGGTAAATATATACAAGCAAACTAGACTCACTTCAAATTTAATTTATTCAATTTAACAACTAATTAATACCGAATCCAATAAAATTTAAAACTCAATAAAAATCACTTATAAATGGAAATAAACTTACTCACATAGTAGTTACTATAGTTTCGACCTGTTGTGTGGTCATCTTCAGACTCTGAAGATGATTGAAAAATAAATAAAAATCAAACACCCTTTTTTGAAAACTTTAAAAATTATAAAACACACATACATGTTTCGGGATCTAAGCCCATTTTCAATGTGATAACTATTTTTATCCACATTGAAAATGGGCTTAGATCCCGAAACATGTATGTGTGTTTTATAATTTTTAAAGTTTTCAAAAAAAGGGTGTTTGATTTTTATTTATTTTTCAATTATTTTAAACAGCCCTGTTTTAAAGTTCTTTACTCTGAAGATGAGTCTGAAGATGACCACACAACAGGTCGAAACTATAGTAACTACTATGTAAGTAAGTTTATTTCCATTTATAAGTGATTTTTATTGAGTTTTAAATTTTAAAGTGGAAAAAAGAATGGATACACAACACCAATAAAATTGCTGCTCAAATTGTAGTGTCGGATGGAAGCAATCAGTTATTAAAATCCAGAAGTCTCTATGTGGCCTATGAGCCAAGATACCGTGTAATTGAAAGTTTTCCAAAAAATTTTCATAAATACTATATTATTATTATTCACATTACTATACTTGAAATTTCAATTAATTTAGAAACGTTTAGAATTGGGAAGATCAGTATCATAATAATTATTGAAATCGTATAAATGAATAAATTCATGTACTGATACTGTAAGTTTGTCGCCGGACAGAGTAACTAGAGAAAATGTGAAACATGAATATAAGGCCTTTCTGACAAAGTAGCTCTCGCTTACAGCATTGTACTTCAATACGGTACCTTTTTCCACTTTTGGCAGTATTTATGAATAAGGGATGAGGTCGAAAATCATTTGCAAAGGGATCGACCGTGAAGTTGAATAAATTTTCTTTGAAAATCTATTCTACCTACGCAATTGAAAAACTTCTCTTTTGATAAGAATTTGAAAATTTCAGAAATACTGTACATTTATTAATAATAAAGGTCCTTATCAAATATTTGAGAAAAATATATGGTACCGTGCGGCAATTACTACTTACTAAGTATTCATCAAATAGTGAAGTATAGCAAAACTCAATTGAGAATTGAACTTTAAACTTAGGGCTATTTAAAATAATTGATAAATAAAATGAAGAAATCATATAACCTTTTTCAAGTATTATTTCTCAAAGACATGTTTCAAGCTTAAGCCCATTTTCAATGTGACAAGAATAATACTCACATTATTATTCTAGACTTAAGCTCAAAACATGTCTGTGAAAATGATGACTTTCAAAGTTTTAAAAAAGGATATTTGATTTTTACATTTTATTTATCAAAACTCAATTGTTCATTCATTATTTTTAACAAAAATAGAGAATAATTCAATTTTAAAACACGTCTAAAAGCTCTGCTAATAGGCCTATCTATAGTGAAATTTTATATCACTCAAGAAAATTAGAATATTTCATTTTTCAAATCCAGTAAATTTCACAAACTATACAGTGAGTGGTAGCAGATGTATCACTGTTTAATTTTAGTGGCTCAGACCACTGCGTTGGAAACAAAACTAGGTAGGTACTGTACCTATAATTCTTTTTTATTCTATGATTCATTTATCAAGTGTTATTGTGGGTTGCTGTATCTTATTTTCTATTTGTTTTATTTGTAGATTACTACTATTGAAATATAGTGATTCTGTGTTTTCATATTTTGTAAATAACGAGTTGAATTTGAGCAGCTACCCAATTTAATGAATTAGAACGTTATCAGTTTGTGAGGAATTGGAACTTTTCACCAGTTCAGTTGGCATCTACCGAAATTGGCGGTTGATGAATGATTATGGAATCAATAATACTGAGCTTTGTCAGGATAATCAGCGAGAACATAATATGTTCATAATATTATTCAGTGGAGAGCGACCTCAACCAACCCATTTCGCTATACCGGTGTGGACATCAGGCTTTATTGACTGGACTATATATAGCGCCTTGCATTAAAGAATTACGTTAAATACAACAGGCTTTAAACTTATAATTTTATTGCACGATTTAAGGTGAAATTGCTTGTTCAATCACAAAATTATTCAAGATTGAATATTATTCTTTATACATTTTTTAATCGTATTTTGAAGAAAATTCATGAATCTCAGATAACAATTTCATAATCTTCTCAAAATTATCTTGTCAGATATTTATGATACTTTTTGTAGACTTGTAAATTGGATTAAATTTTAATTATTTGTCTTCATAGAATTAAGTTGCAACAAGACTAAGAATTTTCAAAAAAAATAGAGTATTTCAAGAGCATGATAGATTCCGGTACATAAATTATTATCACGACCTAGGAGTTTTGAAGCTCATAGGAACAAATAGGTATAAATCTGACAAATATTATGATATTACAAATAGTCTGAAGGTCATAACAATTATTGTATTTTCATACATTATCTCAGATGGTAAAGTCTTCGACAAAAATTGCAGAATCATTTTAGATAAACTTAATTGTACTATTAGGCAATTTATCATTTTATTTCACTATGGTACGCCACAGCCACGTTTACACCAGATTGTTAATAACATTTGTTAATAACTTTTTTATAGTGAGTTAGTTATATAATATACTAGTAGTTCTGTGAATAGTGGACCTCACAAAGTCACCCGTGGATGGGGCATTATTCATGATGGGAATAGCCTACTGTTGAGTTTCATTAATTGCAATGACGCATGCAATTAATAATAAAATCGACAGCTGGTTAAGCATGAATAATTTTATAGTGTGAGGTCTCCTGTGTTTAGAAGTATGAATGTATATAGTAATCAGGGGCGTAAATTCAAAATTTTCATTGGGGGGGCAAGCGGGGGGCAAGATTTGCTTCTGGGTAGTGGTATACTGATCACTGATAATTCTGTTATGTATGTAAGACATAATCCACCTCAATACCAAACTGAATCAAATTTAGGGGGCTCTAATGGGCCTGGGGTACCTCCTCAGCCAAGCGGGCGTGGGGGCCTCCCCCCGGCAAATTTTGTGAAAGTATACTTCAAAACTGTGTTTTAGAACGCCTTTTCTATAGCCAATCAAATGCCGAAAACCCTATTTTCTGAGCATAAAATATTGATGATATACAGAGTGTCACGAAAGGTGTAACAGCCGGATCCAGAAACCATAGATTTTTAGATACTTTCCAAGTAGGCCTACTTACAGTCATTAAATTGTCAATATCACAAGAATCATTTGTCAAAATTGAATTTTAAAGGTATTGTTGGGAAGAGTAAATAATTTCACATTACATTTGGCGCAACGTAAGTTGACTATTTCCCCCTCCACACGAGAAATAGCTCCGTTGTCAGATTGTGTGAAATTGGAACTTCTTCTAATACAAACACATTCTACTGAATGTTAAAAGTGACAGCGTAGCTTCGGAAAAATCATGCGGTGTTGTAAAACTCACTATTTTTTATGATAAACCAGCTGTTCGCAGCTCGAAAATCTAAGTCGATTAGCTTCAACAACTCCAATTCTCTTAATCTTTAACATACAATGATTCATGCATATATCGCTCTTCTTACTTTGAAACTCTTCAGATAGAGGGCAAATTACGATCTTCCGACTATTTTTGACACTTGGAAAAAAATTTCAATTGTTTTCGAACAACTTTCTCGCTTTCACCACCCACTTATCTTCTTAAACAAAAAAAGTTTCTAGATCGTCGAAAATTTCATGTTTTCTGTTCGAGTAGACTCGACATTGACAAAAATATTCGTAAATAGAAACTGAATTGTTGGTCGGATATAAAAAATTCAAAAACCATTAGAAAGCACGAATTCTCCTTGTCATTTTGACATAAAAACATAAATTTCACTACAACCAATGATTGTGAGAGAAGTGATATAGGTACGACAGAAAATAATATTAAAAAAATCAAATTTCCTTTGAATCGTTTTACCCAGGAACCGTTTTAATACTACTGGCATGTCGAGGATGAAATTCTACATACAGATATGGGGTCTAATCGAGGATTTGAAGAAGTTTCAATTTCTCACAATCTGACAACGTAGCTATTTTTCGGGTGGAGAGGGAAATAGTCTACTTAGATTGGCCGACTGCAATTTAAGGTATTCTACATGCCATAATCGATTATTGAGCAGTATTTTTAGGCGGTTTAAGTTGAAAAAGAGTGATTTTCAAGTTTATCTAAAACCTCAAACAGATTTTTCGCGATTTTTTTCCAGGGTGAGAGAAATAGATTAGAACCTTCCTTTTTCATTATCTCCAAATGAGACCAAGTACAGGGGTCTATCTCAAATGAGTCAGAATTTTTTATTAAAAACTAGACTAATTTTGTTGAGTGTGAATAATCGTCTACAATTTGATAGCTTTGTGTCAAGCGATTACGTACATACAAAACACTTTTTTTATAGGACTAAGAACTGGTCACTGGTCCTGGTTGACTGGAACTGGTTAGAAGTTCGTATCTGCAGTGGTTATTGATATATTTGCTAAAATATGAAAATAATCAGTATTTTTCAAGTTCAAAGAGGTTTAACATGGTTACCTGATGCTTCAACTTACTTTTCTATGGGTGAAATTTGTAGATGATTCAATTTTAAATGAAACGGGTTCAGTCAATAAACAGCCTAAATCTAAAATGTCCCACAAACTCAGAAATCAGGTTTGAATGAAACAAAACTGAATGGCCAATTACATTTGAAGAATCAATATGTCTAACTTATTAAATCTTATCTTATAAATCATTTATAGTTTTAATTAAAAAAGTGTTATAGTTTTAATATGTTAAATAGTAAATTTTGGTTATAGTGGATATTCTATCTTGACCCATTGTATTTCGAGTATAGTTCTTTATTCTTCTCACGCATGAGAATCTTGAAATCATATTGTAGTCCAGTCAAATTGAGCAAAAAAAGTAAAAGTCGGAGGACCCAGCTGAAAATTTGCAGATATGATCAGAAAATGATGCTGGACGAGAAAATTACATAGGTCTTTTTTTGTAGACAATAAAATTTTGAGAAGAATAAGACTAATTGCAACTTTTTATCATTAAATGTTTTCGAGATACAATTATTTAAAAAAAATTGTAATTTTTTCATAGGATTAAGATGTTGAAGTTTTCCACATAAAGTTTGTAACTATAGATTGAGCACTCTTACATTATCGTATTCTAAATCTCTCTCGGAAATTTCATTTTCTTTCATTTGAGACCAATTTCACACTTTTATGTTCAATATGTTTTGAACTACAGCGATTTAAAAGTACCCTGACCCCCAAATACCTCCAAAATTGCATATTATATCACAAAAACGTACTAAAAATATTGGGATAAGTTATTGGCTTATATTTCTGGAATTATGTTCCAGAGACCCTGAGCAATGTTATGAGACTAAATTCAATTACTAACCATCTGAAAGAGGAAGATTTCTTCTACATTTCATTATAATTTTCGCCCACAGGTTCCCGTTTGGGAGTCACTCTAATGTGAAAACGTTCTGTTTTCAACGAGGAGGTATTATTACACACAGAAGGCTACCATTACTATCTGAAAATTGGAATTTTTTATCAAATTTGACGTATAATATATCAATTTATACCGGGACTCTTGTCTTGGGGACTTTAAGTTTGTTATTCAGCGCCCGTTTCTGATCATATCTGCAAATTTCCAGCTGGATACTCCAACTTTTAATTTTGTTGCTTAGTTTGACTGGACTATTGGGGGGGCAAAGGGAATGTTTGAGGGGGCAACTGCCTCCCCGTGCCCCCCCCCCAAATTACGCCTATGATAGTAATATTTTAGTATGGAAGTAATACCTTTTCCTTTCATATCATCCTTAAAATGCAATATTTCAAGAAACCTTACATATACATCAACGCGCAATTTCAAGAGGAACATTCCTGTCAAATTTCATTAGAATCTATTGCCACGTTTTGTTGTAAATGCGGAACAAACAAACAGGCAAACAAACATAAAGAGAAATTCAAAATCGTTGTCTTGAATCTAGACCTCACTTACGTTTGGTCAAAATGTTATCAACATTCTGGTGTAAACGTGGCTGTGGCGTAGTTAAATTCAACAATGTTCCATCTTAAAGCTGGAACCATGATGATCTAGTAAATCGCTTTCTCATTAGAACACGGTTCTTGTTCTTAGATAGGACCTTTATGATTCGAGATTGATTTGATTTGTAATGCATTGAAATTCTATCAATTGATTAAAACCTTATTGGATTTTGTCTGATCTATCACAAATGATCCATTAAAGTAAATTTTATTACAAAAACAATAAATTGTATAAGATAAATTTATTCATCAATTTTAATAAAACCTATTTACAAATTAATATAGTCATTTGAATTCTAATATTTGTATTTACTGATAAAACAATGAACAAATTTCAAGACTATAATTGAATAGAATATGCTGATGATGAATAATTTTTTTATTATATTATTGTTATCTTTTATTACTATTTATATTATGGACATCAATATCGAGCATTTGAAGTAGTATCTTATCTTCATCAATAATGTCCATAATGAACAAAAAGTAGAGCAGAATAAAATGAAGAGAAGCTAAACTCTTGACGTACCTTAGGCCTATCACAACCATCATGTTCTCAGTATGAAAGAGTAAAATTTCAACAACAAGGTTCCATGTAGCACATAGAACTTTGTTGAATTTTATGTTGAGGCTTCCTAGATCAATATGATTCCAAGTACAAAATGGAACCTTCTTGAATTTTGCATTTGGTCTTTTTGGACATAGAACCTAATTGTTTTGCTTTATAAAAAAAAACTACTCATAATTCGCAACTGAAACTCTGAAAAACATCTGTAGAAGTAAAATGGAACCATAATGCATTAAAATCTCAATTTGTCAAAAAATGTCAGTTAGAACCATGGGAGTCGGGAGCTAGAATACACGGTAGGTATCATGAGCCTGATGCACAGAAGATTGATAGTATTATGCCGTTTCTGGAGCCCCCAAAAAATAGTTGATTACGTTACCATAGAAGCGTCAGTACCTATTCAATTTCCTGTGATTCAATTTTTTATAACGTTTTTTGTGGGCTTCAGAAACGTCATAACTATAGAGACTGTATATAATAATCATAGTGTGGACATTGACAGTGTCACTTTGGATTGGTCAGCTCGGCCAATTCCACCATAGTTTTGCCAACTCTCATAAATCCGCGTATCGACAGTGCGAGGGATGTGCCGTGAATGTCTTGCGGTGTGTTGATACTTGTGCGACTGGAACGCAGTCGATCAGCTGTGGCCAATCATATCTCTTGCTATTGAATTTAAAGGATAAAATAAGGATTCTTAATTCTTCAATTTATAAAAAATCCAGAATTTCTCGATTTTTAAATAAATCAGTGGTTTGACAACATTTTGTCTTTTCATTTAACATGGATAACTACCACAATATCAACTTCACTACTACTCAAAAAGTAGAGCATTCTACAATTTTTTAAACTAGAGAGGAGTAATAGCATAGAGTAACTAGCACAATAGGCCTATTCTTAATTCTTATTGTCTTTGATAGAATAATGAAAAAAAACACGTAGAACCAACCCCTACCGAGTAATGACTTTTACATTATTTCTTATTATGAGTATACATATATGTTCTTAGACATTATTTTCTATGAGATAAGAAAATAAATTTACCAGGAAAATCTCTAAAGTAAGTTGCTCTTACTCTAATAGTCTAATTGATGGCAAACACGTTGCTGTATTTAATGTTACTGATTTTCAAAGCTGAGAATGGTGCTCAGAATCTTATTAAGAGACTTTGTTCTTGTCATATACAGGATAAATCACTAAATGATAGTTACAGCTAAAAATAATTCAAATGATAGGCTATTCTTCCATTAACAAATTGACTGTAGGAAAGAGAGGAAGACTCTGCAATCATACAATAGTAGAAATCGCTGAAAAGTCAAAAAAGCAAAAGTTATATTTAATTTAAGATATTCAATAATTTTAGAACTGATATCCATTTTATCAGTCACTAAACTCAATATTAACATGAGAACAGTATTGTACAAATTTGAGTTCAATATAGCCTTTAAAATATTTTTTTCAAATTCAAATAGGCCTATATTGATAAACTCAAAGTTAACTCCATTCTCCTAGTTAAAATTTCAAACTTCAAAGCTGTCTTTGCTATATCTAATCACTAATTACACTGGGTGATGATAAGTTTATTGGTTGAATGACACATATTTGTAACTTGGCTTCTTCTCCATCCATTGATAACACTTAACTTAAGGTTTTGATAGAGTTTATTAAGGTACTTTACATTATATTATAATCAAATTACCTTGGTGTTTATAATAAAATTAAAAATCAATCATAATCACAATTGAGATTACAGTCAAAAACAATTCAATCAAATAACCGTTTTCTCACTAAACCATCATATTAAACTTATCAAATTAATAATAAATTACTACAACAAGTCCAGTAGGATTGTTGTAAATATTAGCATGGCTTTAACATTGGTGTATTAGCTATTAAGTATATCAAGCCTCATGTTTTGAAATTTGTTCCTCTATAACAACATATATAGGCTATGATTTGGTGATTTTAATCTTGAATATTCTGTCATCATAGAGATAAATTCATAAAAAGAGGCTTGATACATAATAGGCTACAATACCTCAATTGGAAGCCAGCTAACATCAAGTTATAAAAAATAACCACTTGGATTTTTATTTTTGAATAGCCTATAACTTTATTAACCATGCTATTGGATGCTAAATCATGATACAAAAGTCATTGAATCGCTTCCCCAGAATACTTTATACTTAAAAAAATAAATCCAAATGGCTTCTTGTGATGAGCATTTGCCATAATAATCGATAATACAGTACCGTACATGAATAGATAGACGTAAATAGGGATGTTGGAAAGTGGTGAGAGTAGAGGGGTAGGAGATGGTAGTTGACTACCAGACTCAATTAATATTGCGAAAACTAATGTATAAATGTATAACAAAAGTCATTTTCAAAACATAATAGCCAAAAACGTCAATATATTGCTTCAGATAGGCTTGAAAAGGTGATACCATAGAATAGACAGTTTTTGTTAAATGTCATAGAATTTTTATTTTGCGACTGTTTCCCCCACCCTAGAGGTAAATTGGAAAATAAAAGGTGGAACTTGTTCAGAATGGATTGTACTTTCACCTCATGTGTGAATTTTCTACATATCTCATCTGGTTTCAAGTTGTAGCAAGTCAAAGTGAGCAATTCTGACTTTTTCCATAAAAGCACAAAAACTACCGCTTTTTTGACGGTTCATAGCTTGGCAGTCATTGATCCAAACTACGAATGTGACCACTCATTTTGTAGCTAAATTTGTTTTCTTCAATTTGTACTGGAACACATTTTTTGATAAACCGACTAGTTTTCATAAAAAAAAGAAAAACTCAAAAAAGTCACAAAATTTAAGGGTTTTTTTGGAATTTTGGGGGTGAAGCCGTCCCCTGAGGAGTATGCGAATATTATATTCGAGTTCAGCGTCCTAAAATACATATGAAACCGTCGAGAAAAAAACTTTCGCACCGCTTTCCTAAAACACCCGTCTGAACGTACCATTTGACTGGGCTACTCACTCGATTATGTCCCACTCACTTTCTTGACCCACTTAATAATTAGCGGGTTTTTCGTCGGTAATCTTTGACACGGTCTTGTATTGAGTGGGCGGCTAGCGGGGAAAACAGCGAGTTGCCAACAGGCAGCGCGATCACACAAAAACAGCGAGTCACCTATCATAGAAAAATAGCGAGTCACCTCCCTGGCGACAGTTCGGTGTTTTAGCTGAAACAGCGAGTTGTCGAAATAGTGAATTTACCCAACCCATCCCAGCAACTGAGATTTGTCAATTATATAAAACATTGAGATGACTTGTTCATCTACAAAAAATGATGACATATATACTAATTATTAATAATAGATGAATAATACAATCAAAAACATAATTTGTTGATTAATAAATGAAATAACTTGCACATGATGGTGCAGACGACAAAGTGGGACGACAAAATTCGTTGAGGAGTGGGTGACCCCACAGAGAAGGAAACAGAGGACACTTTCAAACGGGGAGCTGCTGCGCTTGAAAATGTTTAGCATTTCATACCGATAGGGAGCGCTTGTGTCTTCAGATGCAGATTTCTGTTCGAGCGGTGCTGTTGTCATGGTGGAGGGGAGAGACATAATATTTCCTCACCGCTAGAAACCTGTCCTTCCCATCACCCTCGACCCTCACCAACTCAAGGAGTGCTTGCCCGTGCGCGTGTTGTCTAGCTACGCCGACCCGCTTTACACTAGCAACCAACTGCTCAACAACTGCTCAAGAATGAATTCAATGAAGAATGAACAAATGGAGCAGCGGCATGGGCTGAAGAACTGGCGTTCAAACTTCCACCTCTTCAAGTTGACTTCAAAACTTCACAATTAAATTTTGCAGTAATGATAATCAAGATAGACCATAAATTATTAATAAGCTGTTCCTATATCAATTACAATACAATTTCAATTTAATTTTAATATCAATTTTAAATATTGATAGATTTTATACAATAGATAAAAAAATGTCGTACTGAATGAATCCTGAATTGTCCAATCTTGTTTAAAATTGTTTCATCATTATATTTCCTGATTTACGACATTGATTTACAAATGGATGGTTGGGGGAAAATAAAAAGCTAATCTTCTATAATTTTTTAATTATAGATTATTGATTTTTTCTTATATCGACTAAGAATTTCTGATGATGCTCAACCAATTTTTTGCTATTAAAAATGGTGATTGTAGAAGTTCTACCTCAACCATTGATGAGGTAGAGCTTGTAGGGGCATAATTAAAAATGCGGGTTAAAGGTGGAGATGGGCACATAGTATTAATTGCCGTCGAATGAGTATTTAAAACTGTTGTTGCAAGAATTGCTTTGAACTCACCACATATCCTAATGAATATATAGGTGAAATGATTGTCCATTTAATCTGAGACGCGTTATCACTCCCTTCAACGAGCTCCCCAAAGTGAAGGTTTAATATTTATATTTATTTATTTGAAAAATTACAATAAAGGGTGAAAATACAGACAATAAAGTCCGTATTATTATTAATTAATCAACCATCAATCTTTTTAAAAACGCTTTTTGTCTGTTTTGTGTTCTTTAAATCCTGATTTGGCAGGTTTGGGTGCATTTTAGACCAAAAATTACCAAATAAAATTAACATTTTCCTTTAGAATCAAATGTTCAACAATTCAATACAATAATTTTCAACAAGTTATTCCATTTCTATTCTTTTGGAGTTATAAAATTGAGTCTTCTCTATCTTATTTCGCACATCATCTCAATAATCAACAAAGTTACGAATTCCCAACTGGTTACATTCAATTTCTTACTTTGCATACGATAAGACACTAAATTACCCTAATAAGGCGAGCCATAAAATTAGAGAATTGGAAATTAGAGAGAAATGAGAAACAAAAATAGCGGATTTTGGATTATAGGAGCTATAAATTGCGGTAATTGGGGATTTTTGGACAGATTGAAAATGATATAGGCCTACTCCATTAACTGCAAACGGTAATTTTTGACAGCCAAATTGTCGCTACCAAGATGAAAAGGAGGTGATTCAATTTCTCACTCTGTAAATAAAATTCATAGATGATTCTTTAAAATATGATAATTTCATGCGTAAAACTCTATTTCTACATTTTGATATTCTATAAATGAATTTCGAGTTTGAATTTGTATCTCAATAAATTATCTGGAGCATATTGTGATTCTATAAGTTACTCGAGGGCGCAAGGGGCGCAAGATTGAAGGGCGCACCAGCCCACGAGCCGGCGCGCCAGTCCGGGCCTGGACGTGTGTTATTGTGATTAATTCAATTTATTAGCTTTTGCATTTGTGTCACGCACTTTCATAACTTTTCAACTGTGAGGAACGAGCTCTGAAGTTCATAATTTCTGCAACTAAACTGAAGCTAGACGCTAGAAGCAAGTTATGTTACTTTTGAAGAGACAAAAATATTCATTTGTTTGGTTAACATTCCAAAATTGTTTAGTCTAGACCTCTCTTCTTTTCATTCGTTGCTGGTCAAAGAAACGAATGTCTTGTCTGAAGCCTTCCATTGTGCAGTCAAAATTCAGCGACCTGTTCGCCTGCCCGCGCGTGCGCGTGTCGGCCCTCGTGCGTGCCTGAGTCAATTGTGAAGGTACTGTCTCTAGAAATGTTGATATTCTAGTGATATGAACAGCAACCGAATTGCAAAACATTGCTTTGGGAGAATCCATTTAAAACCCTCATTTATGAACGAATATTTTTCAAAAAAATCATTGTATTAGAGAAAAGATGCACGGATCTTTCCATTTTTTAATTTTTTCGATATCTTCATCCTAAAATTAAGAAAAAAATGATGAAGTTTATGTCTTTATTATAATTAATTTTTTTTAATGATTAGAGTTATGCATTTTCTAATACATGAATTCGACAGAGGACAAATAAACCTTCAAAATATAACCGGAACCATAGAAGTGAACAGCCGATTATCTTATTATCAATGGTCAAATTTCAACGTTTCCAATATTTGGGAATTTTACCTTAGTTATATTTTATTATTATTATTAGCTCAATATAGTGGCTCCGTTATTAGTTCATTGAATATTAAAATCTGTAATATATTACTTTACTCAATAAATTTCGCTGTTTAGCAAGTTTTTTAAGTTAAAATAGCTTTAAAATTTTTGTCTGAATACCCGATTTCCGAGATCAATTCAAGCCAGAATTGATCATCCTATCATCCAGTATATCTGCATACATGCAATACTACCTTGATGTATTGTTATATATATTTCCTTTATTTTAGGGCTACTTCATCATTGATTTTCATTTTAAATGGGAATCGCAGTACCCTTTTCTATTATTTTTATTTATGCATTTGAAAATGACTCTGAGTAGTCGAAACATGTTACCGGTAGCCTATGCATAAATAAAAATAATTGAAAAGGAACTGCGATCCATTTGAAATAGAATACTCTAAATTCTCATTCATGAACATGTGTTTGTTTATGACTGTCACATACATTTTTAGTAACCCAAGGGAAAAAGGAAACATACAATTTATTAGTATAATGAGAGCATCAATAGCGGCACAGAAAAGCTATAATACTAGTAAATAGGAAATTTAACTCGGGCGCGGCTTATGTGCGTCAGACAGAACAGCAAGCTGTTCACTGAACAAGCAGTTCAGTTCTATTATTATGTGAACTGTCAGTACTCTACTCAGTAGCGGTGAGAATACTACGACTCTAGTGGAGGGGGATTCTGAACAGGCGGAGAGGAGTTGTAGATGGTGCTGCTACATCGTGGCGCAAAATGTCTCCAACAATTGGTGACCCAGATGTTGCGCTGGTCACCCAATCCGCGCAACACAGAAAGTGTCCTCTGTTTCCTTCTCTGTGGTGACCCGGAGTGATTGTGACGACATTTTGGAACACAACTGATTGTGAGACGAAATCTTACAGTATCATTTCTCTCAAAATGTCTTTTGAAATATATGATGCTGAACGGCTAATTTATGAAATCAAAGAGATAAGAAGAAAGATAAAAAAATAGAAGACCGTATTAAATTGTAGAAAATTGAAGAATTAGAGGAAAAGTGAAAAAACTCTTTCAGATAAGAAAGTTGACTAAAATTCCATTTTATTAAACTATTTCTTGATATCTGTAAATTCACTATGTATATTAACTTTATTCCAGGGCCGGACTTGGACTCCTGAAAGGGCGCTGCCTTCCACTTGTGAAAGGGCGCATCTTTGAGGGGGATGGTTGATCAGGGAGGGGGTTAGTCTCAGCCCATAAAATTGAGGGGTTCGGGAGTCGTCTCTAGATAAAAATTAAATTTTGACCTCAAATGTTTTATTGATGGTGAACTTTCTTGATGTTTGAAAGCTTGAAAATGGAATTTCTTCATTTTTCATTGAAGAAAATTATTGAACATCACAATCAATTTTTCATACAGGAGTTCAATTATGGAAAGCCTTTTTGGCTTCTTGGACAATAGAGAAAAATAGCAAGTGAAAGTAGGAGCAATTTTTGTTGATGTGATTCAGTACGTTTTGAAAATGGTAAAAAAGGAATTTTGATTGATAAAGGGGGGAAATAAGAAGAATGTGGATTGAATATGTAGTACGAGGCCTATATACACTCCTTGTAGTATGACCTCTTTTGGGAGATTGGCTGTCATTTCCCGCCTCAGGAGAAATAGTAATTATTGTTGCATTACACTCTAACTGATTAACTGCATGTTATTTAGAGGTGTTCTGCGCCTTCTCTTGGTTGTGAAGACTAGCTTATGGTTGAGAGGATCACCGTGCTGAACACACGTTACCTCTATCCTAGTTGATGATTATCCGCTTGCCGTGTGATCTGTTTGGGCGGAGATGGCATTCTTTCGAGGTGGGGAGATGTCTTTCGGCTTGGTCGGTGTTGGTTGGGGGCCTGTATGGGTTCTGTTCACAAATTTATGGCTTTTGAGCAGGTATTGGCTGGGCTGGAGTCGTTTTCCCGTCTTGCTGGGGTGTCTTCTTTGCTTGGACTGACTGTATAGTGGAGTGAGCCCTTCTTGGGCTGTAGAGCATTGACAAACAAACTGTATAGTATACACTGCTTTTATTTCTTGAAAAATTCCAAACAACTCATTCCAATTTTCATTATTTCTATTAGTTTATAATGAAGCCCACCATTGAATGTCCTATTTTTAAAAATTCGAAATTGAACTTCAATACATTGAGCTGAATACTGTAAATTTTTGATAGGTTTAAGAATAATTTTACTGAAAATTTTCAAGTTTCAATTCATTATCAAATCACTTCACTTCACTTTTTCATTACAATATAATTTTTTCATTAGTCTACATTTGTTTCATACAATCACTTTTTATAGTAATTGGAAATTCAACTGAGAAAATAAGATCATTGAATTCTATAGATTCTCAATACTTAATAATTGATCAACAAATTAATATGAAATTACACACGAGGGCGCAAGGGGCGTACGATTGAAGGATGCACCTGCTCATGGGCTGCTGTTGGCCAGTCTGAGCCTGTTTTATTCGATCACGTTAATCTATGCATGGGGTCCATTTATTTTGTTCTTATCAGTATTCATTCTACAAGATCTATTGTTCTTTCTAAGAAAAGAACAGGTGAAATCAGATTGAACACTTAATAGACGAGTACAAAAGAGAAAATGTTAATAAACTATAGAAATTCTCTACAATACTGACACCAATTTAGGTTCACATCAATTCTGGAAATGTTTTTTCAAATCCTTTTGAAAATACGCCCATAATCAGGTTTTCAAAAGTTTAAGATGCATCGAAGTGCATATTTTGGTCCTTAGTCAATTATCTATTTTATCTAAATTAGGCCTATTTTATTAATTATCTAAATTTATCTATTTACAATTCGCGACTCATTCATGGCATGTTCGGTTGGACTTTAAAAAGCACTATCAGAATAGCTTTTTAAAATTCCGCTGGAATACGCCCAATATTTAAGTTTCCATAGTTTTCTTTGCTTTTTTTGAGAGCCAATTGGGAGAAAATGTAAAAATTTATTAGACAGGTTCCGATTGAATTTAGAATTATATGTTGAAAATTTTTGAAATCAAAAAGACCCTGTTAAGTTAGTTGAGTAAACAAAGCGAGTCAGTTTTAATTGGAATTTGCAGGCGAGCGAAGCGATCCTATCTGTCTATTGACACTCGTTCTGATATTACCAGGGGTCCAGGTGGATAGGCGAGCGAAACGATGCGGTTCAGTGTAATACGAACTATTGGTTAGTTAGTTAATTAATACTAACTATACTAACATACACACTATATATAATATAGAGTATACAAACATATTGTAAGTGTGTACAATAGAATTAAATGCGTTTTGAATTCTGTAATAATAGTTACCGTACTGATAATTGCTATTACAATAAATTGAGGTCTACAAATTCAGAAAAACGTATAAATAGGGCATCCAAAAACGCCAACGTAGTTGACATTGGATGTCCTCTAAAAATAGAACATATTGGTGAGCAAGGGAATACGAGTTCAATGACCTATGCCCTTGCTACATCAAAACAATCTTGTCAATCCGCGGACACCCGAAAAGATAATAAAACTATTTCCAAAAACACTAAAGTAGTGGAAATTGGATGTCCTCTAAACATAGAACATACCGTATTGAAGAGCAAGGGAATACGAGTTCAATTACCTATGCCCTTGCTACATCAAAACAATAATCTTGTCAATCCGCGGACACCCGAAAAGATAGTAAAATTATTTCGCCAACACTTGGTAGCAAACGGGAACCACACGATATTGAATATGATGAAAAATATAATCACATAAAAGAGTCTGATAAATCAGAACCCAACAAGTTTCAAATTGACGAAAAATTCGTACACATAAATGAAACTGAAAAAATAAAACAACGCGGTAATGAAAATAAAGAAAAATACATACAAATAAAAACCCTGATGAATCAGACCTCTCAATTAAAACAAAAGAAACAATTAAAAATATGTACAGCACAAATCTCCCATCAAGTAGTCCCCAAACCCTGCAACAACCAACACAGTTGGATAATAATATAAATGAATTAAGTATTTCCAGCATTGTTGAGTACATGATGAACAATTATGCCTTTCCTGTAGAAACACAAATTCAGGTGTTCGATGACCGACTTACTTATGATTTAATAAACTCTAATGACGAATCACTACCTCAATGGATAAGTAAAAACGTAAAAATTCGTAACTTATGGATATTTTTCATAAATAACAGCAATGAAAATATGATTGGAATAGGACAAAATGACCATTCAATTTTAGTGAGTGATAATAGAACGGGAAATTTTTACCGCTATGGCGGGAATACTACTCCAGTTAATAGAAATTTAAGTAGATTGACTGAAAAAATATTTGGAATTCGGCAAATAATGCCTCAAAGTTCCTACAACAAACAATCCACCTACACAAAAATGATACGCCTAGGAGATAATTCAAAACAACAAAATACATGCACAACTATAGAAAACTTTTTGAATATCCTATACTATTACTAAAGTATAGAACTCTTGAAGCCTTCTCACAAGTAGACGAAATAGCGAGGATCACAAATCCCCAACTCAATGTGATACATAAATTTGCATTAGACAAGAAACCATCATTAAAAACGATGGAAGAAAAACCAGACATAATTCACAAAATAGGAGAGCTAATTCATTTGATACAAGACCCTCAATCATATTTGTCAAACAAAAATTCCGAAGCTTGCAATAAAATAGATTCCACTGTTCACATTACAGCCATGTCAAATAATAATCAAAATATTACCATACTTTTTGACACTGGGTCAAACATATCATTAGCCAGAAGATACTTGGTGCAAGAACGTGATATAATAGAAAAGCCTGATATGATATACTGTATGCTGCAAATCAAAAGGTAATACCTTTTCTTGGTATTGCAGACGTGAAATTTTCAATTCAAGAACAACAATTTTCTCAATCTTGCTACATAGTACAGGATTTATCAGCAGATATTTTATTAGGTAACCAATTTTTGGATGAACATAATTGATTTCTCTTCTAAGAAAATTGTTTTGAACAAAAATCTCACGATTCCTATGCACAAAGAAAAGCTAAGCCAGACAGGAAACCCAATTTCAGCTGCGTTTTCAGTACGGTAGTCTTAATATTACGACTCTATTATGCAATCAAGATCATTTTCAACACCAGCCAGGCTTTTGATCAATCATGTAAATTCAGTAGTAAAATGTTATAAACATCAACCTTTTTTGTACCGGTAATAAGATGTATCAAATTTTAAACAATAGGTTCTAATCACTGGCGGCTCTTGCCCACGAAGCAGGTGAAGTGCTGTATAGTGAAAGATACGGGCACTTCGCCCGTTTCGTGTGTACGAGCCGCCAGTGGATATAATTATTTTAAGTTAGGCTACGGCCACATGGGCAGCTTTTTGCTGCAAATTTTGTCAACACCTGTGAAGATGTTCCCGACTCGTTCAAATTTTAATAAAAATCATGCCATAATAACGTTCTAAATTTGAGTAATTTTGTACAATCAAAAGAAATTTTTCATCCCTTCTCAATTTTGAAATAATGATGATAGAAAATTGTTTTTGTCCAGATTCCAATTAAAATTACGCCATAATTTAGTACTCAATTTCGTATCAATTGAACCACCAAACAAAAAATTTCTACCCATTCCCATTTTCGGGTAGAAGTCATTGAAAAGAGGTAACTGGATCCCATCCTGAGCCAAATACCAAAACAAAGCTAGAGTTTTGAATTTATTCAATGTTTTGTACAATATTATTTCAATGATAGAAAATCAGCTGATATCGCCTAACGTACTCCCCTACGCATCTCTCGCCATTACGCAGCTGTCTGAAATGAAACTGAAATCTCAACTAGCTGCTGCTGAGAAAAATGAATCGTGACCTATTTGTTTGCAGCAAATATTTGCAGCACTTTTATGCTTGTCAGGCCGCACCAGCTGATTTTCTATCATAAAAATAATAATAAATTCTAGCTTTGTTTTGGTATTTGGCACAGGATGGGGTCCAGTCACCCCTTTTCAATCACTCCTGCCCTAAAATGAGAAGGGGTAAAAATTTTTTGTTTGGTGGTTCAATTGATACGAAATTGAGTACTAAATTATGGCGTAATTTTAATTGGAATCTGGGCAAAAAAAAATTCTTATCATCATTATTTCAAAATTGGGAAGGGATGAAAATTTTCTTTTGATTGTACAAAATTACTCGAATTTAGAACTATATTATTGCATGATTCTTATTAGAAATTTGAACGAGTCGGGAACATCTTCACAGGTGTTGACAAAATTTGCAGCAAAAAGCTGCCCATGTGGCCGTGCCCTAAGGTTCATTCGGAGAAGCTCGCTTTAATAATATACAGTAGTACGCCGATCATCCAAGAGCCGATTAACCAAATTGCCAATTATCCGAATCGGTCTTAAAAGCATAGTAATGCATCAAAAACCAGCGTTTACGACGTGATCGTAGCTTTTCCTACTTTTTTCAATTGTATTTACTGTACCGTAGTTTAGTACAGTAGTATGTGTTTTGCTTTCCATATTAATTTAACATCACTACATTGTACTTTTCAAATGTAATAAAGTTTATTCCAATAAGTTTAACACATTATTTTTCTTTAATACAGAATAATTACATGTCCAATTATCCAAATTTTTACTTATCTGAATTGATACCGGTCCCAATTACGAGTAGTTTGTATAATCGGCGTTCCACTGTAACCCCAGGCGCACACCAACACGACTTTGTTGCGAAGGTTGAAAATTCAAGTGATTTAGGATACCTACTGATAGCTTATTGACAGTGGTAATGACTAATATCTTTGTACTTTGTAAGCCTATGAAATTTTGTATTTGTTATTTGACACTTGTATTTTATCTGATGCCCTCAGATAAGGCTACAATAAATTTCATTCTCTATTCTATCAATTCATCAGGTTGGTTAGGTTAAATACTCAAATATTCCCATGCTCTAAGGCACAATTATTTTGCTTCGGTGTGTGTGCCCAAGCATTACGAATATTTTGCACCAAAACCTTCGCCTCAAAATTGGAGTCCAAATTCTTGGAACCACCGCTTATTCTTGGAACCAAGGCTTAATGAAGATGTAGTTAAAATTCAAACAATTATTTTACCATCCTTTTGGAATGGTAGCTATTTCCGAAATTCAGTGACCGGTCCTATGATCTTGTGGTTATAACAGTGGTCAATCTCAGAATTCCATTATTTGAATTACCCAGGAATGATTGATACAAATTCAAAACGAAGTTGGCGCTATCTCTTTGCTAATGATGGAACTGCTTGAACATGCAATGATTTGAATCATAATATGTTTTCTATCATAGTCTAAGTCTGGTCTGAGTCGTACCAGTGCGCAATAGACCTTATAATGTGCAGTTTTAGAAAAAATGTTGTATGTAATTCGCGTGTAAAGGTTCTTTTCCACACTGCACAGAAAGCAGCTGTTTTCTGTGCACTAAAGAGATTCGAAAGACGCCATTTACAGGCGGTTTTGCTACTAGCTCCAAAAAGGGCTCTTCGAGCTAGTGCACAGAAAGAGACTGGTAGTTACCTATCCGGCCGCTAGATCGGGCGACAATGCACTGCTTTCTGCACTGCTTTCCGCCATAGCCTACTTCAGTTCGAATCAGCGATCGCCGCAAACATTCTTATTCTTGCAGTGTGGCGAAAAGTATTGTACTCAACTCGCACAGAAAGGTGTTTACGGTATTTGGATAACATATTCCCAGGCTCGGCAAGCCTTGCCCGGGAAACTATACTCATACCGTAAACACCTACTTTCTGTGCTTGTAGTGTAATGTACTATTATCGCTCTTAAATTATCACGCTCCGCTATTGCGTCGCGTGATAACTGTTTTGCGCGAGTGATAAAGTCGCGCTTTACGCTCTTAATACATAAATAGCTATTTTAACATACTAAGCCTACTTTGTTTTTCTGATGGAATGTTCATTTATAATGTTAAGCATGAAGAGTGTGTAAACACAGTCTTTCTAGAGCCCTAACATAAGGGTACGTTTTGGTATAGTAACGTATGTAACTATGTACAGGGTACGGTACGCCAATGAAGTGGGACGATTTGAGTAAGCAACAGGTTGTTTAAGAAATTGTATTTTTGTTATTTTTTATCATAAATAGAAAGTAGAAATGTTGCCATTTAGTGTACAATAAGTCAAAAATCATTCTTTTGAATGTAACATCTTCCAAATGTACTCCATTGGAATCTATGCACTTTTGCAGCTGGGCCTGGAAGTTTCCCATGACGCAAATTGAGTGGTACCTATTCCTCCAATATCATTTCGAATCCGTTGTTTTAGAGCTGGGATATTTCTCGGTTGATCGCTTTGAAAAACTCTCGTTTCAAGTACCTCCATAGAAAAAAGTCACAGGTTGATAAATCTAGAGCAAGGGGGCCAAGGGATATCCCTGTCTCAAGGAAATGACGCAGCTTGGAAACAAAACATTCATGACAATTCTCGCAGTGTGGCTTATTGTCCCATATTGTTTGTTCATTCAATAGAAAACGGGCGAATTCTGATGTAAGAAAGTTATGAATCATTTCAATTTACAAAGATGTAACACACAAAGTTGAAAGTCATATCAATAATCTACCCGTTTCTTTCAGGCACGGCTGCAAAGGTGCATAGATTCCAATGGAGGACATTTGGAAGATGTTATATTCAAAAGAATGATTTTTTACTTATTGTACACTAAATGGCAACATTTCTACTTTCTATTTATGATAAAAAATAACAAAAATACAATTTCTTGAACAACCTGTTGCTTACTCAAATCGTCCCACTTCATTGGCGAACCCTGTATAACATAACAACTGTCAGCCGCAATGTACACTGCCAGCTGCGAGTACTGTTTTCATTTGCACCAAAAATGAAAGGCCTATGTGGCCTGGTCATTGGTGCATGTTAATAAACCCCGAGACATCAATGGCTTAATAGAGAAAATTTGACAGGCTATCGGTTATCGGCGAAATGGAAGTGGAAACTTAAATGGAAATGGTACTGTACTGAAATAGTGAATTTCATGGACAGAGTTGATGCCTGAAAGCGCAGAAGAGCGGTGGCATACTGGTACATAATGCTTGACATAATTTTTATACATAGAATCAGAAAAAAAGATGAACTTTTTGATGTATTTATTTTCAATTTTTCCCTGAAATAAACCTCTTAATTTAATATTTAGAACTGTTTTTTAATTACTCTATATATTCCACAAAAGAAAATAAGTTATAGGCTATTAGATATTTATGTATTGAGACCATAATGCACAACTTTATCGCTCACACAAAACAGTTATCACGCAACGTGTAGCAGAGCGTGATAATTTTGCAAGAGCAATAAAGAAGCATAAGCCTTGCGCAGACCAATGTGTCGCGAATTCGTTGCGTTGGTTCCAAGAATTTGGACCCGATTTCGAGGCAAAGGTTTTGGTGCAAAATATTCGTAACACTGGGGCACACACACCAAAGCAAAATAATCGTGACTTAGAGCGCGGGAATATTTGAGTATTTAACCTAACCAACCTGATGTATTGATAGAAGAGAATAGAATGAAATTTATTGTAGCCTTATCTGAAGGCATCAAAATACAATAAGTGTCAAATAACAAATACAAAATTTCATAGGCCTACAAAGTACAAAGATATTTGTAAGTAGCACTGTCAATAAGCTATCACTATCCTAAATCACTTGAATTTTCAACTTATAACTTAATATAACCTACATATTCTTAGCTAAAGGGTTGTTGTACAAAGGGTTGGTAGCAAAAAACGTTTGATTTGAGGTTTTAACGTTCTATTCTCCATGTTCCTGAGGCTTTCTGGAAGTGAATTGAACAATTTGATGGAAAAGAATAGTAATGTTCTTTGTGTACTAGAATAGGTAAATCGATAAGTACTCAAATTCCCTCTATTTCTAGTGTAATGACTGTGGATTACCCCCTGTTCCACAAACTGCTCCTTACATATTCTCCGAAATTCTCATTAATTAAGCTCTGTTGAACAAACATTGTCTGATAGCCTTCCTCTGAATACTAAAAAGTCTGCTATTGTAAGCTCTAGAACCCCGAAGTATTGTGCCATACAACAAATAATGGGAATGGATATGAGCAAAGTAGATCACCTTTATAACATCTAAGCTAACACAAGACTTTAACTTTCTCATCAAGAAGTGGGTTTCTAATCTGGACTTTAACTTTCTAATTCCTTATTCAGCTTGCCAGCAACAATGTCCAATATGCTGGGAACAATTCAGGCATATGTCCAGGGTGAAGCCCAGAATCTTGGCTTCTTTCCTCTCATTCATAGTGAGTCTTCTGTTATAGCTGATAATCAAGTCCTGAACCTTGTCAGAGTTAACACATAGTAGGGTAGAAGAGATACTGAAGTTAACTATGATAATGATGCTGTAATACAATAATAATATCCTGAGTTATCGTATAAACTACTATAGTAAGGTGCCTAATAACAGCTAATAGCCTGATTAAAGTAAACTGAAACTAACCTGGAACATAGACATCTTTTCCAATATCACACTAAATCTTGTATTTTCTCTTATATTCTTGTAATCTTTGTGATTTAAATCATACATGATGATATAATACCAAATCATCATATTTGGTATTTGAAAATAATTGCTAACAATTGCTCAGTGTTCATTTCCAAAGAGCCGAGAGCTGACTTTCTTCCTTTTTGGTTATGTCTGTTTACTTGCAGACAAAAATTAGATTCAATTCCTGACTGAGCCACAATATTCGCATGCAAATATTTGCGACAAATGCTGCATGCAGCATGCAGCATTTGCTGCGAATATTCGCAAACCGAATATTTCGCAATGCATTGGTCTGCACTAGCTCATACACCGCAATGGTTTTAAAATTTTGTCCGGCAAGTTCTCAGAATCGAATTCGCACCGCAACAAACCTTTGCAACGAAATCGTGTTGGTGTGCGCTTGGGGTTACATGCAAATTACATACAATATTTTTTCTACAACTGCACGAACCTGTTAATCTACAGTTTTTTCAGTCCTCACATACTGCGAACTATAAAATTAGAGGATACACCAGTGTTCCGAAAATCCAGTCTTCCGAAAGCTTGCGATGACGTAGGCAGAGCTAGGATTGACGACAACGCCTTCTTGATTTCAGCGGTGGATACCGAATGAGCGACAAACCCAAAAGGTCGACACAACACATTGAGCTGGCAAAGGAGTAGGAGTGGGCGGGTAGTTTAAAATAATTTTGACTATAGGAAAATGGAGTAAACTTGATTTCAGTTAATAATAATAATATTGATATTTTAGTACTATAATTTAATCTCTTACACTTAATACCTCCAACAAATAATATAGATATTAGTAGCCTACTACAATTGAATCTCTACATTCAATTTTCAATGAAAGAATATCATTTGGATAGGTCTGTCTTTGGTAATGTTTATTAAGTGACTTACCCTGTATATGATAACAACAAACTCTTTTAATAAGATTCTGAGCACCATGCATTCTCAGCTTTGAAAATCAGTTAAATTAAAACAGGAGCATTTGCGATCAATTAGAGTAGGCTAGCTTCCTACTGTAGAAACTTTCGTGGTAAATTTATTATTTTGTATCTTATCATAGATAGAAAATATTATTCCTGCCTAAGAGCATACTATTGTACTCATGATAAAAAATAATGTTAAAGTAATTAGCCGGAATTAATCGGGGCTTTACGTGATTTTTTTCTCATTACTACCGGTATTCATCTATCAAAGACAATAAGAATATATACTAGCTGCTATATACCGTAATCCCACCTTTCACTCCACCATCAACCGAGAATTACTTTTATAGCTGCTAAAATTTATTTCTTTGCATATTTAAGAAGAATAATACAATAACAGTTAGTTTATTGAAGCATTAAAGTATTATTGTAACTTAAAATATTAAATAGTACCGTATGGTATTCTATCACTGAACACTATATTTACGGTTACAAACGAGTTAACTTATATTATTAGCATTATTATTCACCGCCGTACCGTATTTGTACTGGCTACTGCAATTCTTCATTTCAGCTACACATCACAAAATGATAAAATGAGTTTTGAGATCCAGAATAACTAAAAATTAAATTCAGCCTATTGACCAAAGCAGAACTTTTTGAATTCCAACCAAACATTATTCCTTCAAAATAATGAAAACTCAAGTGACTTTTTAGACAACTTCAGCATCTTGTACCACTCCATCGGTAATTATTACAAGGTTCACCTTTATCATTACTTATTGATAAAGTAGGCAACAAACTTGAAACTTTGCATACCTACCGATTTTGATTATTATAAAAGGGATTGCTTTTGGTATTCATTTGTTTAGAAATTTAATCCAATTTATAGAAATACTTTTAATGTACATATCCATTTGTACAACTTCTATCATTTTTTTTAATGACAGTTTAGGGGGTAGGCTAAGCCTGTTGGCTATTCCATTCAGTAATATATGATTAATGTTTGATGCTCAGTACCTCATTCACTTACTTTAGTTCAGATATCATCCTATTATTAGAAAATTTACATAATCTGGAATTTTTAAAAGGGCCATGTTTGAAATATAATAACTTTTTTTAACCATTAATCTACATACATTTGATAAATAAAAGAAGAATTACATACTGAACTGGCAGATTAACTCTATCTGCAGAAATTATAGAAATTTCCAATGTAGCCCTGTGTCCAAACCAGCCCCAGTCTTCCCTAAGTTATGCTGGTAACTTGTAAAAGGCTACATATTTCATAGGTAGCTATGAAATAGGCTACAGTAGTTTTATTCCTTTCATTCTAATTAGTGGTCAAATGAATGAAATACGGTATTTATCAAGTAATTATTTATGCTTATGCATTGCTTGTTCAATGAAAATCAACAGGCCTACTCATCCGTCATTACATACAGTACTTACGTTCAGGTTGAAACAAAAAAACATTACATATTGATACAAAAAACAAGTTACAAAAATTATCACAGTAGGCTAATCCTATAAACATGAGCAAATTCAAAACCCAATTCCTTCATTGGTTTGGACTAACTATATGGTACCGTACCGTAAATTATGCTTCTAACTTATGAATAACTATGAAATAGTTTCAATCCTATCATTCTCAAATCGAATTTTTTAAAGTATCCCAGTATTAATCAAGTAATTATGCATTGTTTGTTGAAAAAAAAATTAATGGACCAACTCATACACTTAAATTGAAAAATCTTTTCAAAATCAATACCGTAGTTGTAAAAAAATATTAGGTACATAAAATCCAAGGTGTATAGAAGAGTAGAGGTGGTGCGGAGTGAAGCAGCTGGCTGTGAAAGTTATAATTTTGACGTCACAGAGTTCTCTAGTCAAAAATTTAGCATTGATTTTCCTATCCTAGACAAAAAATTGCGCACTTTTTTTCAATTTAGAAATTATAGAATTGTTTAATAGGTAAATTTCTTATATGAGCTTGTAGAGAATTTCAAGACCTACATTTTGAGTGATTTAAATCTATAATTTACTCAAATTTAACATGAGAAAAAGTCCGTTAACGTGTCTTGGGAATACTCTGCAGCTGGGCTAAAACAAATTATGAATAGCAATGAAATCGAATGCAATGATATTATAAATGTTATTATAATAGCATTGCTACTCTTAATTGCATCAGCCCAGCTGCAGAGCATTCCTAAGACACGTTAACAGACTTTTTCTCATGTTAAATTTGAGTAAAATATAGATTTAAATCACTCAAAATGTAGGTCTTGAAATTCTCTATAAGCTCATATAAGAAAATTACCTATTAAACAATTCTGTAATTTGAAAATTGAAAAAAAGTGCGCAACTTTTTGTCTAGGATAGGGAAATCAATGCTAAATTTTTGACTAGAGGAACTCAGTGACATCAAAATTATAACTTTCACAGCCAGCTGCTTCACTCCGCCTCACCTCTACTATTTTATACACCTTGCATAAAATCCACTATCAAAATTTAATAATGATAATGATACCTCTTGTATGCTATAGCCCAAGTATACATGAATCACAGATGAATGCTCAACTGTTTTGATCTTACTCCGGTTTGGAAAATATTGTTCATGAAATCAATATATATTTATGAAATTACAATCATTATTATTCTTATTATAGAAGGGCATACTCTTGACTTGGCTACAGAAAACTCCAATGTAATTCCCAGTAATATATATTTTTTTAATATCTTAATTGCTCAAATGTATCAAAAAGATCAAATTCTAATTTATTTTGGAATTTTCAAAGTCAAGAGCATTGAATTTTTAACTCATTATTACTATAATGTACAAAATATTGGATCAAAAGTACAAAAGTAAAGTAAAAATTGAAAAAAATTGTACAAAAGCCATATCCGTCTCCTCCTCCTACCTCTCATTAGTTTGATCTAATGAGGATAAATTTAATGAATAAACTGTACAGAAATTTGTTTTGGAATTTGCGCACGTTTATACCATAGTCTAATATGTGATTTTTTTTATTTCTGTTGTAATATCTTGATTTTTCACAATAAAGTTCAACGTGGTTATTTTAATGGCTGTTGTTTATTATCGATTTGTAAGTTACAGGAATATTTTTAACAAGTCATTTGGTTCTATCAATAGTGATAAATGAAAAAAGAAGATGTTGTCAAACCACTGATTTATTAAAAAAATCAAGATACCGGTTTCGGTTGTTACACCATTATCAATCTCTGGTAAACGCCAGAGTTTACTAGACATTGATAATGGTGTAACAACCGAAACCGGTATCTGGATTTTTTAAAATAAATCAGTGGTTCAACAACATCTAGTCATTTCATTTAATACTTGAATTAAGGTAAATCAGGTAAGGTCATTAAATACTTGAATAAAGTAGTATATGGATAACTACCACAATATCACCTTCACAATTGCTCAAAAGGTGTAATAGAGATAAAGATTAATAAAATTTTTAATCATCTCGGTTCAAAAGTACTGTGATCATTATTTTTTTAGTTCCTAATTTCCACTGATACTATCCTTTGGAGCCTCAGGCATCTAAGGTTGAGAAGTTTACAGATCAATATTCAATTGAGTTTAAATGATAAACTTTCATCATGTCGTATAAATTCAACATTGGAGGAAGATTGTATTGCAGTAATTATCGCATCAAGTGAATGATATTATGACAAATTTCTTCCAGTGTTTCTGAATTTATGTGTCACAATAATTGTGAGTACACAATTATTCTATAATATGAACATACTAATACACCCAATGGACAATGAAGCTCATGGGGGCTGTGCAATAATAGTCACAAAAATATAAAACATTGTAAAGAATGCAATCTACTATTGACAGAAGCACAGGTCACACCGCCACAGTAATAGGAGTTGAAACTCTTGCTCAAAATCTTAGAATTGGAGCAATCTACTGTCCCCCTGGATACAATTAAAAAAATAATCAATACAAAATGATACTTGCTGGGTGATAGATTTATTCTAGGGGAGATTTAATTCTAAGCATATTGACTAGGATTCTTGTTTGTCATCCACAAAACGAATGGATGAAGAAGGAGGTATATAAGCAGTATAAGAGAATTGAGAGATGCTATCAATGAGTATTAGGATGAATTTCCATTCTTCAATGAGTCCAACTTATTGGCCAAGAGACACAACTAAAATCCCAGACCTTCTAGACTTTTTCATATCAAAGAGAATAACTAGCAATTTTACTCATATATTGAGGAAAATTTCGATCTATATAGGTTTATATCATTCTGCTGTAGGCCTAATACTCAAGCTCAGCAAGAGAATAATAAAATGCCAAGCTAAGCCCACACTTGTCTAGAAAAAAAACTACAGATTAATTGGCGAAGCTTTTAGTTCTTTCTAGTAGATGAAATAGACCTGAATGTTCAATTATATGAAGCAAACAGCGCAGTTGTTAGAAGGAAAAGTAAAAACGTTTTTCAAACTAAGTTACTGTAATATTTTTTTAAATTAATGCAACTTGATAGCAAGTATTAGCAAAGGTGATGATGAGTGAGTGAATGATGATGAGTGAGTGAATGATGATGTTTATTTGGTGAATGAAAGATGATGGAAGCTTACATTACAATTTTCACTTTGAAAAACTTTCAAAAAGCGGGCTCGGCAGAATAAAGTTTCAAACTAGCCTACCGTAGCTTACTAAAGTTAAGTTAATTGATGTAACTTTCAGGAATAACTTTATTCAAAATTGAAATACATCATTCTTGGGCCAATCATTTTTCATGATGATAATTAAATTGTATATTTACACACTGAATGTTTGAATCGTCAAATTTAGTGTCGCCCTATCTTAGCTTATATACCGTATTTGGTATATGTATATCCTAGGTAGTATCCTAGGCCAGGCTCAAGCTTAAGAACTTTTTAAACCCCTCCAACTTCTGAAAAATCTTCCAGAGCTCTACCTTTTATTGAAAATCTTAAATAAATATTTGATTTAGAATGACATATTATCTGGTATGTATTGGTGCACCAACAAAACCATGAATAAGGTTATGTTCAGGGGCGTAAATTCAAAATTTTGATTGGGGGCAAGCGGGTATGGGCAAGTAGAAGATTTGCTTTTCCGGGTAGTGGTTACTATCCAGCCCCGTTTCCATTAGCACTAAAAATGTTTTGCAACAGTGTGAAGCAACAGTGTTGCATGAAATTGTACGAATGGAAACGGAAAAACGTTCAAAAACTCGTTGCGCCGGCAACAACTCGTTGTGGAGAAAAGGTGTTGGAGACCAATGTGTTTTAACTCTCGTTCTCACAACATTGTATCCTGGGGAATGGAAACGTGGCAAGAAATGTTGTGTTGCTGCAGCACAAATTTAGAATTACGCCAAATTTAAAACGCGTACCATTACAATAGAGATAGAACAATTTGGATTTCAGATTTGAATTCAGCGTTCAAAAAATTAGTACGAATCTCGCGCGATTGCTCAGAAATAATTCAAAATTGAGGAGTTATTATTTATATCGGATATTCCAAGTCACTTTATTTCTTGCATCTCGACCTATTCAAATTCTAATAATACTTTCTACTTGGTTTTTACTTTCGTTGGCTATGGTACAGAGGTTAGGTTATAATAAAGTCTTTTAATCTCTTTCTTTTCTTTTTAAGACAAAAAAATCTTTAATAACCCTTGATACAAGGTAAGTAAGTGATTGAACTTACTCGGTTTTACTTTGTGTAAAATTACTGTTACCACTAGTGGATACTATTATAATATTATATTATGAGAGTAACTTATATGATAGGAGTTCACAATTCAGCAAGTAAGGCGAGAATTGTTTTCAAAAAGAAAAATAATACAGTCCGAATACTTGTATTGTATCTATCCAAATGTCTCTTTTCCTGCTGTACACATAGAGAATAGAATAGTCATGAAATACCTATTTATATAGAATATATAAAATATATGAATATATAATATTTCTATATTCGCTTCGCTATTTCGCCGGGCTGTACATGACTACAATGTAATTAACTATGATGAATTGATATATTTTGTTTATGTTTATGTCAGTTGTTTGCTTGAAAGAGTAAATTAATTGAGAGCAACGTGAACAAAAAATATACAAATAAAAGAGGAACTGAACTGTGGGTAGGTACTCGAGCTGAATAAATGGTTTTGCTGAACAATTGAATAATGCATTTGTCTTCTATTAGCTGGAGAGAAAAGGATGGTAGTCGCAACTTCTGCTTATTTTGCATGTATTTTTTGCGAGTGATTTGAAGAAATAGTTTCCAGAACATGATGTGATGTGCAAACGAGAAATACTTTCTAGTTCACTGTTGGTAACTTTCAGTGTGTTGTGTGTTTTGTATTGTCTTAACTCTGATACATTTGGAAAATGGAGTGGTCGAAGAAAAAACATAATTAAATTAATTGAAACAATTCGAACAGAAACAGAAGACAGTGCTGTAGAATGTATCTAGCGCGAAGAACTCAAATTTTGCAGAATTGATGCCCCTAAAGGGATATCTTGGTCGTGGTGAGGAATAGCTAGCTTGCTCGGCAGTGAGTACTTTTGGCAATTTTAGGCGCAATTAGATTTAGTAGGAATTCAAAATCGGAAGCACTCATTCTCACGTAGTTTTCAGAACCACTTTGTATTTTGTATAATGTAAGGTGCCTCATTAAACTATTATACGGCCAGTATACGGCTGTTTGCGATGCTGCGAGGATGCTTTAATCCACCACCGTGGTCTTTTTTCGCCTATTTTTAAGAATTTGATAAATCTCTGCTGCTACAAAAAACATACCAAACTTACTAGAGCGAGCCTATCGTCCATCTTCTTCAAATGTTCACAACGAACTGAGCTCTGATGACCAGTGAATTCGAGTCCAAGAATGATGCTGATGCTTGATGTTGCACAAAACATTTGACGCAATAAAACGTATACACCAGGCACGGTGGAAAACGCGAAAACATGTTGCCAATGTGTTGTGCAACACTGTTGCACGAAATGTACGAATGGAAATGGGGCTTCACTGATAATTTCTGTTATGATGTAGACACCTACTTCAATACCAAACTGAATCAAATACTGGGGCTCTAATGGGCCTGGGGTGTACCACCTCAGTCAAGCGGGCATGCGGCCCTCCCAGGCAAATTTTGTGAAAGTATACTTCAAAAATGTTTTAGAACGCCTTTTCTATAGCCAATCAAATGCCAGAATCCCTATTTTTTGAGCATAAAATATTGATGATATACAGAGGTGTCAAGGTGTAACAGCCAGGATCCGGAAACCATAGATTTTTAGATATTTTTCAAGTAGACCTACTAACAGTCATTAAATTGTCAATATCTCAAGAATCATTTGTCAAAATTAAATTTTGAAATAAAAGGTATTGTTGGGAAGAGTAAATAATTTCACATATAGTTGGTGTACGTAAGTTATTTTCCCCTCCACCCGAGAAATAGCTTTGTTGTCAGATTGTGTGAAATTGGAACTTCTTCTAATGCAAACACATTCTACTGAATGTTAAAAGTGACAGCGTAGCTTCGGAAAAACAAGCGGTGTTGTAAAACTCACTATTTTTATAATAAACCAGCTGTTCGCAGCTCGAAAATCTAAAGCCGCGTGTCGACAGTCCGAGTACGTGCCACGAATGCCTCGCGGTACAGTCTGTTGACGCAAAAAAAGTATGAACTCATGGCTGAGGCATATGTGTGATCTACAATTTTTTGTAAGACCGTTTTTACACGATAATAGTTCTCTGAGCATATCTGATCATATGGAAAGAGATGAAAATACCAAATCATATTTTTATATGATCATATCATAGAACTATTATCGTGTAATACCCTAACCAAAAAATGCGAGCACGCGAACAAATTGACAAATTGACTAGCGCCATCAAGCGGGAGACAAAGCAACTAAGCTCTGACAATTGATAATTTGGACTTTTGGAGGTTATTGAGCTCAATTAGTAGATAAAAAATTTAAGGCAATGTTTATTATTGCCTATTAGAACCTTCTGCACCCAAATAGATTCTCAATCACAAAAATGCATAGGAATGGGGTACAATTTTGAGGTTAGTTTGTAGAATTGTTTGTTGTGCGTTGCGAGGCAACAGGCACTGCTCGCTGCAAATTATGTGCAGCGTTTGCCTCGTTGCTAGCAAACCGGTATCGACAGTCCGAGGCAAGTGCCACACATGCCTCGGACTGTCGATACGTTGATAGTACACTAGTTGTAGTACTTTTTTGTGTCAACAGACGTACCGCGAGGTATTCGTAGCATGCCTCGGACTGTCGATACGCGGCTTAAGTCGATTAGCTTCAACAACTCCAATTCTCTTAATCTTTAACATACAATGATTCATGCATATACCGCTCTTCTTACTTTGAAACTCTTCAGAGGGCAAATTACTATCTTCCGACTATTTTTGACACTTGGAGAAAAATTTCAATTGTTTTTGAACAACTTTCTTGCTTTCACCACCCACTCTCTTCTTAAACAAAGAAAAAATTCTAGACCGTCGAAAATTTCATGTTTTCTGTTCGAGTAGACTCGACATTGACAAACATATTCGTAAATAGAAACTGAATTGTTGGTCGGATATAAAAATTCAAAAACCATTAGAAAGCACGAATTCTCCTTGTCATTTTGACATAAAAACATGATTTTTACTACAACCAATGATTGTGAGAGAAGTGATATAGGTACGACAGAAAATAATATTTTCAGGCTTTTTCAATTTTATCAAAAAAATCAAATTTCCTTTGAATCCTTTTACCCAGGAACCGTTTTAATACTACTGGCATGTCGAGGATGAAATTCTACATACAGATATGGGGTCTAATCGAGGATTTGAAGAAGTTTCAATTTCTCACAATCTGACAACGTAGCTATTTCTCGGTGAGAGAGGGAAATAGTCTGCTTAGATTTGGGCCGACTACAATTTAAGGTATTCTACATGTCATAGTCGATTATTGAGCAGTATTAAAAATTTTTTAGGCGGTTTTTAAAAAAGAGTGATTTTCAAGTTTTTCTAAAACCTCAAATAGATTTTTCATGATTTTTTTCCAGGGTGAGAAATTTTTCATAGATTAGAACCTTCCTTTTTTTATCTCCAAATGAGACCAAGTGCAGGGGTCCATCTCAAATCCCTGAGTCAGAATTTTTCATTAAAAACTAGACTAATTTTTTGAGTGTGAATAATTGTCTACAATTTGATAGCTTTCGTCGATTACGTACATACAAAACACTTTTTCTATAGGACTGAGAACTGGTCACTGGTCCTGGTTGACTGGAACTGGTTAGAAGTTCGTATCTGCAGTGGTTATTGATATATTTGCTAAAATATGAAAATAATCAGTATTTTTCAAGTTCAAAGAGGTTTAGCATGGTTACCTGATGCTTCAACTTACTTTTCTGTGGGTGAAATTTGTAGATGATTCAATTTTAAATAAAAACGGGTTCAGTCAATAAACAGCCTAAATCTAAAATGTCCCACAAACTCAGGTTTGGATCTCAGGGAAATCAGGTTTGAATGAAACAAACTGAATGGCCAATTACATTCAGTTGAAGAATCAATGTGTCTAACTTATTAAATCTTATCTTATAAATCATTTTATAGTTTTAATTGAAAAAAGTGTTATAGTTTTTAAAATGTTAAAATAGTAAATTTTTGTTATAGTGGATATTCTATCCTGACCCATTGTATTCGAGTATTTCTTTATTCTTCTCAAGCATGAGAATCTTGAAATCATATTGTAGTCAAGTCAAATTAAGCAAAAAAAGTAAAAGTCTGAGGACCCAGCTGGACCCCAGCTAGCTGAAAATTTGCAGATATGATTAGAAAATGGCGCTGGACGAGAAAATTTCATAGGTATTTTTTTTGTAGACAATAAAATTTTGAGAAGAATAAGACTAATTGCAACCTTTTATCATTAGATGTTTTCGAGATACAATTATTTAAAAAAATTGGTAATTTTTTCCTAGGATTAAGATGTTAAAATTTCTCTCACTTATAAAGTTTGTAACTATAAATTGAGCACCCACGTACATTACCGTATTCTAAATCTCTCTTGGCAGAAATCCATTTTTCTTTCATTTGAGACCAATTTCACACTTTTATGTTCAAAATGATTTGAACTACAGCGATTTAAAAGAACCCTCACACCCCCAAAAAACCTCCAAAATTGCATATTATATCACAAAAACGTACTAAAAATATTGGGATTAGTTATTGGCTTATATTTCTGGAATTATGTTTCTGAGACCTCTAGGCTGTCATGTAAAGCAATGTTATGAGACTTAAATTCAATTACTAACCATCTGAAAGAGGAAGATTTCCTCTACATTTCGTCATAATTTTCGCCCACAGGTTCCCGTTTGGGAGTCACTCTAATCTAATGTGAAAATGTTCTGTTTTCAACGAAAGGAGGTATTATTACACATAGTAAGCTACCATTACTATCTGAAAATTGGAATTTTTTATCAAATTTGACGTATAATATATGAGTTTATACTGGGACTCTTGTCTTGGGGACTTTTAGTATGTTATTCCAGCGCCCTTTTCTAGATCATATCTGCAAATTTCCAGCTGGGTCCTCCAACTTTTAATTTTGTTGCTTAGTTTGACTGGACTATTGAGGGGGCAACTGCCTCCGTGCCCCCAAATTACGCCTATGGACTTATGTTATAGTAAACAGGAACTAACAGACTCATTGATCGAATACAAAATGATAAGAAAGGCAGAGAAGACAGACAATAGGCTGTGGCGTTGACAAATAATGGCTGTGGCTGCACTGGCTTTTGGAAGAGTGGTTTTTCGGAACACTCATAGCCACCCATAAAATTTACTCTTGTGTAATTACAGGTACAGGTACAACAGACATTGTCAACTTTTGTTAGGTTATGTTATGACTCCACCTGACCTACTTTTGGCACAAAGCCATGATCAGCTGATTAGCAAGTGTAAAGTAACTCCACTGCTCATGCACAGTTGCTTAGGGAGCATAAAAGTAATTCTACTGCGCATGTGCAGATGGTTAGCAAGCGTAATAAAAGATTCTCCTCAGAAATGGGCTACTTTACAAGGAGAATTCAGCTCATAAAATCTTGTTTTACACGCAGTTGTAGAAAAAATAATTTATGGTGAAGTTGGATACCGGTTTGTAGAAAACTCCATTTATTTATTGTTAGTTTCTTTTTTTAATAAGCAGAATGTTAGAGAATCAAACAAATTCTATTATGCTATTTTAATGGTAACATACTCTTTTCTATCAAAATTGAAAATTAGACTAGGGATAATACTGTTTCAAGTTTGCTGGTAACTGACAGTACCACATAAGTTTACATATAGGACAATAACAAATCCTAATAATGAATCCTAACTAGGGTCTAGGAGTCTACAAAATTATAAAAAATACATTAAAAAATTATTGTAGGCTACAATATAAGCTAATATTTTAAATCAACCAGTATATATCTTGTCTTGTCTAAAGTTCAAAATATATCATTAAACTTTAATTATAATAAATGCTAAATATTGATTGGCTTTCATTTAGTCCTTGAAATGGAAGCTGTTTTTCTTATAGCCATCTCAATTTTATCTCGATCACCAAGGAATGTTTTAGATTTTTTAGATTTCAGCTCTGAATCAAGTTCGTATATGAATGGAATCGCTGTAGGCACATTTATACCCATCATTTCTGCATCGGAAATTCCTGTAAACAATCAGATGAATATCTTTTAAAATTCCTAGAAAACTATTCTTTATCAACTTTTATATCATATTTTGTAAAAATCTATACCGTACACTTAAAAACAGTGTTGTGTACATCTTGGGACGAAATAAAATATTTTGAAACTTTGTGAGTCAAGTTACATTATGCATTGAAGCGATGTACAACTCCCCAAATAGATTTGAAACGACTTTTTTCGAGTATAGGCCTACATTAAAAAAGTTTCCTCTGGGCGGACCCCCTTTCTGAATACCACAGAATATATCAGGCCATCTAGACATTGCATGAGTGCCTGAAACAATATTATTGAAAAACAGCAATTCATCACAAATATGAGAGCTCAATAAATAAAATGAAAAAATCAAAAAGCTATTTTTAAAACTTTAAAAGTATTATTTCTCACAGAAATGTTTCTAGCCCATTTTCAATGTGACTAGAAAAATACCGGTACTCTATTTAATAATGAGTATTATTCTAGTCACATTTAAAATGGGCATAAGCTCGAAAAATGTCTGTGAAAAATAATACTTTTAATGTTTGAATAAACGGTACCATATTTTATTTTTTCATTTTATTTATCAATTAATTTTAAATAGCCCTAAGTTTAAAGTTAAATTTTCATAAGAGAGCTCATTTGAAATAGTTTGAAGAATTTCATTCACGAATTACGTTACTCGTTCTACTCTAACTCACAATAATTGATTTATACCTTCAATGTGTTTTATGAGACTTCTTAATACAGTTCCATGAGATACAATCAGAACGTTCTTCCCACTTATAATACTAGGAGCTATTGATTCTTCCCAGTAAGGAATTACTCTATCCATTGTAGTTTTCAACGATTCGACTTTTGGAATTTTTATGTTATCCCCAAATTGTTTGAAATATTCTGCAATTTTATTGTAACAGAAATGATCCTCGGTCATCGGAGGTGGAAGTACGTCAAAACTTCTCCTCCAAATTTGCACCTGTAAAGAAATGAATAAGGAAAATTTTCGATTACAACAATTGTGATATAAGACTCTATAAGAAGAATTAAATAATTTTATTCAATAAATCCCTCCATTTGATACTTCAATTATTCTCATATCACATCCCCAAGGATATATAATCCTTATGAGAACGAAAATACATATAATTTACTTAGTTATCGACTTAGTATGACCGTGGGTGGAGTTTACCGCTAAATCTTGTTGTAGGCGGAGTCCAGTAGTCTTTAATAAACTTACCCTTGGGAGTTATTTAATACATTTTAATTGTAGATAGTAGAATATGGTGACTTTTAATTAACATTCAATTAGAAATCATGTGAATATTACTGTATATCAATTCATTGATCCAAGATTTATTCGAAGGTACACAACAATAAGTGTGACTAGATATAAAAGTAAAAGTCATAAAATTGAAAAAAGATAATAGATGTGAACTATTATGCGGAGCACTCGAAAATGTGTTAAACCTTTGTAATTGTATTATATTTTATTGTAATTTCTCTATTTTTAAATACAAATAAATAAAAATATCGAAGAAATCTCGGCCGCACGACTGTCGATCATTTCTAATACGGTACTATAGATATGGATGTTGTATGTTCTTTAAATATCCATCCTCCACGTAACTATCCAGTAGCTTATATGGTCGAGGCATACATTTCTATTACATTCTCAAACATATACAAACTTGGTATAATCGATTCTATTTCCAATTGGGACTGATTAGTTCTCTGAAAATTCATATTGGAAGAAATCACATTCATTTTCGAAATCCATAAGATAAATGTTTAAGCATTTCAAAATATTCGAATTCGATGTGCATTGAAATTGTGAAAGTATAAAACAAGTTGAATGTTAAGTATGAACTTATATAAAGCATAAACAAGTTGGATATCTCACTGAAAAAATAGTATTTTTTTGTATGATTTGATTCCTTTCGAATAATCAAGAATGAAAACATAGGGACTTAAGATTACAAAGATAGCAGATTAAAATTTTGTTTGATAAAATTATGGGTTGATTATATAGTACTGCGCAATTAGTTAAAAAAAAAAGACCGAACCTCAACATCCTAAGAGAATGGACGATTCCTACGCCAACTTGTTCTATACAACCCCTTTATTGTTTGGTAAAAAGTTACACCCTTATGAGCGTCGGGTTTTTGGGAGGGAGGGGGGTGAAAGGTGCAAAATTTCAGTTTTTCGTGAATTGTAGGCGAACCAAGCGTCCGGACGAAAAAATCTCCATGCATGTTTTTCTAGAGAACAAAATTTGAAAGAGATTGAGACCAATCACAACTCTGTATCATCAACCGTTTCCAAGTTACAATTTTTTGAAAACTCATATTTTTTCACAGGAATCATTCCGTTACTTCAAAAAAAGTTTGTAAATTTGAATTGGAAACACTTGCATCCGTATTTCAAAAATCCCTCTCGGCGAAATTCATTTCTCTTTAATTTGAGACCAAATTCACACTTCTATGTTCAGTGGTTCATCTGCTACAGCGATTTTAAATAACCCTTACATCCCCAAAATTCCCTAAAATTACATTTTATCATAAAAAAAATACTAAAAATATTTGGACTTGATCTCATACTTCTAGATCTTGTTTCTTGATATCCTAGACTTGTCATAAAAATTGTTGACACGACCAAGACTATCATAGGATTGATGGGGGTTGGTCAAAAGCATCCCTTCATTTTTATCAATTATATTCCCTTATAACTTTTGATTGGTACGTCGGATTCTATCGTTCAATAGCTAATCATTTTCTACTCATCACGGCGGCATAAATTCATATATTATAATCCAAATTCGGTGAAAAACTAAAAAATCAGATTTAAATGAATAATAATACCTGCACATTGAAAAATCCATATTTTCATATATCAATGCTCCCAATCGGGAAGTTGTGAACGGGAAAATCTGAAACTATCCAAAAATGTAGAAAAATCTTCCTCTTTCAGATGGTTAGTATGAGAATTGCGAAACCTTCGACATAAGAAGGTACACAACCGGTTTTTATCACACTTTTTCTTATAAATTCGCTCATGTTTTTAATTACATTGAAATGTCCATTGAAATGTCTCCAACTATAAACATTGAACAGAAGATTTCAATATATCATCTTTTAGAGGATAAAGCACTCAAAATTTTCTAGACCAAGTTTATATTTCGAAAGTTTATTATTTATCAGAAGTTATTTTGGTGATCTTTTTGTGCTATATGTGTTTTGAACTCTCCCAAAATTTGGGAAAAAACTTTTAAACATTTAAATATCTGTGGATATAATTTCAAGAAATACCACAATGGGGGAATTGTGGACAATTGAGGTTATTTTGCCGGTGGAACTTCCTTTTTGGGGACTCCCCACCAAATATGGCATACGATAATAATAATAATAATTTCTAGACCAAGAGCATAACTCTACCGCCAATAGTTACCGAGTTACAATAGAATGAATTATGTGTAATTTTTTTCAACAATTTGGGAAAACGCTGATTTTCCAACAATGTTATCATGAGGAATTCATTTTTAGAATCATAATGAATCTTATCTTATATGATTTTTTCTACAATTTGAGACCAAATTCATATTTTTTAAAGAACAATTATTTAATGAGCTACCGGGGTACGTATTTATTTTTAAAACCAAACGTCGTCTTCTTTAGCTCAACAAAGCGTTTCAATGTATCATTCATAGTTTGTGGAGCGCCTCTCCGAAGTGAGCTCGACAGTTGGTTTGAAAAATGGATCCTAGCTAAATCTGTAATTGTTCAAAAATGTGAATTTAGTCTCAAATTGTAAGAAAAATTTACTCTTTGATAATATTTATGATTCATAATATTTCTTGAATAAAACTCTGATGAAAACATTGTTGTAAAATCAGCTATTCTCGACCTGATCATTTATTCATCTGTAACTTTGTAACTAATGAAGAATAACTAAAGTGATCGTGCTTGGTCTGAAAATAACAGAAAATTTCGCCCTCCATAATAATTATAGAATTAGAAGCCAATCCAAATATTTTTAGTATTTTTTTTTATGATAAAATGTAATTTTGGGGGATTTTGGGGATGTAAGGGGGTTTTTAAAAAATCGCTGTAGCAGATAAACCACTGGAACATAAAAGTGTGAATTTGGTCTCAAATTAAAAGGAGAAATGAATTTCGCCGAGAAGGGATTTTGAAATTACGGATGCAAGTGTTTCCAATTCAAATTTTACAAACTTTTGAAGTAACGGAATGATTCCTGAAAAAATATATGAGTTTTCAAAAAATTGTAACTTGGAAACAGTTGATGATACAGAGTTGTGATTGGTCTCAATTCTCTTTCAAATTTTTGTTCTCTAGAAAAAACATGCATGGAATTTTTTCGTCCGGACGCTTGGTTCGGCTACAATTCTGAAAAACTGGGAAATTTTGCACCTTTCACCCCCCCTCCCCCCCAAAAGCCCGACGCCTCATAAGGGTGTGAACTTTTTACCAAAACCAATAAAGGGGTTGTATAGAACCCCCTTAAGTTGGCGTAGGAATCGTCCTTTGTCTTTGGAATGTTGAGGTTCAGTATAATTTGCACCGTACTAATAGGTTGAGTGATGTTCACTCAAAGGGTTGAGCATCAAAGTAATTCTTATTGCTTTTAATGGTGGGGAGACCCATACGGGTAGTTCTATCTCACTAATGTGCACTTTCCCAAATACTGGTCTGGTGACCCATCCACGAGAGCAGTCCACAGTGTTCGTGTCTTGACATCACGTTCACCCATAGATCACCCTCACCGAGAGACCAATTGCTAGTACCTACTAATTCTTATTACCTATTTTAAGCAGACATATTTTCCTCAATTACAATTAATATAGGTAATCAATAAAATTTTCTAATCAATAATCAATTAATAATTGTTCACCAATTATATAGGCTATTAATAAAATATTATATAATTTTTTCAAGCTTTTAATCAATGAAGATTCAATCATTGTTAACAAAACATTCATTCCATCTATGTTAATTTTGTGTAGAAGTTCACTTATGAATGGTGAACTTCATGAAAAAATACACATGACAGTATAATAATAATAATAATTAAGGGTACAGAAATATTTCTATTCTGAGTGTTCAGATAACTAAAATGAATAAATAATCTTGCCAAAAAATTGGGGAAAAACAATTTAAAGCTCAACCAACTTGCTTATATCCATATTGTTCAACAGCTCTCTCTCCTTGTTCATGCCAGTCAAGTTACCCTTAGTGTCGCTCATTCCCAACTGTAAAAGCCTTTTTCAACAGAATTCGCTTTTGATCGATCTCATCCAGTATTATTTCAACGGATCGCATGGCTCGGCTTAGCAGAGAAGTAAATACTATATCAAATTTCATATGTTGTCTCCGTAAGTGATCTTGCTGCTTCCCAATTGCTTCCCTTGTGCCCTGAGAAAATCAACATTTAGAATTTAAGTCAAGAACTTTAGCATGGATATTATACGCATGGATATACTTTTAGCACGTAAGCTATACGTACCACATTATATGAATTGTATAATAATAATATAAAATGGCTAAAGATTATATATTTACACATGAGTGTTGAAAAATGTAAATTTACAGAGTACCATTGAAAAATATAAATATATAAAATGGATATTATTGAAAAGGTTTATTGACCGGGTTTACATACAATAATTTTTACTTTCTTGAGTGAGCTGACGTTTTATTTGCCTTTCGCAGACTACATCTTTGGAGAGTAGATAGGTTTCCGGCCCCATCCCCCCTACCTGTTTTGAGGACTTCATTCAAGGTCTGGGGGTGGACTCCCCCCCTTTTCACCAACCCTGCTCAATTTTACGCTGCTGGTTCAATGGAAAAAAGGGAAAAGTTTACTTTTTTGTGATGAGCTTATATTTATTTTAGTGGCCAATACCATTTCAAAATCACCTTCACAGTGGAGAGACGTCAAGGCAGTCGTCTCTTTTTTTTTGGCCCAAGGCCCCGATGAAAACCTCTCACTATCTGACACTAAAATTGCAAAAATTTGATGGTTATTTATTCTAATAATTTTTTTCATTTTAAGGCGTGTGTAGCAAATATTTTGAAATTTTTTAGTGGGCAGGGGTAATGAAAAAAGGGCCCCCGGGAAATGAAAGGGAACCCTTTTTAAAGAAAGAGGTGACAGACGGGGAGGGGGAAGATAAACCCCGACCCCCAAGGGAAAGGGCCCCGAAACAGGGGGGAAAAGTCAGTGTAGAATCCTCCGCCTCTACACCCCAAAATCGTCTGAGAGAGGACGAAACGTTATTACTCAAATTATACGAAGGTGATTCTACATGAATTATTGAACATATTTATAGGTGAATGATGGGTATTACTCATATTATATTTATGCTACATAAAACTTGAAAATTAAAATGCTGTTATCCTATTTTTTCTAGTATTTGAAAATTTATTCAGATTATGCCCCTGAAAGATTGCTGTGACTTTAGGGTTAAAGCTAAGAGACTCTTGAGTCATTCTGTAGAGCCTTGTGCTCATATTGGCGGAAAGACACATGAAAGTTGTAGTTATTGTGATTACATGAAGATTGCTTCAAGGGTACTAAGTTTTAATGATCAGAGAGTGTATTCTATTTGTGGATTCCAGTCAACAAGTTGGGCAAGGCGTTAAAAAATTAGTTACCCTATTGTGTATTGAAAACTATTTATTTCAAAAGATAATGAGAGTAAATCAATATTTCGATCAGCATTGCTGCATCATAGAATGCATTTTGTGATCAGTTTTGGTAGCATAGCAAAATAAATACAGCTAAACATGGATTATTATTGTTATTAAAAGTTGTAGTCTTTAAATCATATTCTTCTTCTATATCTGCTATAAAAATTAATATCTCTTACCATTCTCACTCAGTAACCGAGTCATACCAAAAAATTAAAATTTTGGTTTCCCCCCCTCTCACCATGACGAAAGTTGTCGAATTTGTGCAAGGAACATTTTCAATGAATCAGTTGTATCTTACGGTAGATCAAAATAATTGATTTTATATTGCCAGAAAAAAATCATATCATGTAAAGAGATGACCGAAGACTTTTCACAGGCTGGGATTAGCTCCAAGCTATCATGATTTATTCACTGAAAATTCAGGCAAATGTAACATATATCTGGTAACTACAGATAAATTAAATTTTGTTGAAATAAATCAGGCTGTTTTATGGCACAAGACATTTTTTCTTCAAAACACATGTTGATAAACAGTCTCAAAAGTTTTTTGCTGTACACAGAATACAAATTAGTTTTATCTCAAATTACATTCACATTGTAAATTATTTGTCTGCCTACAAAGACTAACTTTGCTAGTCTTATCATTTATAAAGTTGAATAAAGGCTACATTGCTGTTGCAGTGATGAACTATAAAGTTTAAACTAAAATATCATGAGAAAGGAGTTGAAATAGTATACTTACAAGCTACTTGATAAAAACCCTGATTTAAGGAAACATCTATAAACTACTAATTTACATACGCTATGAAAATGATCCATATTTTAGAAGTTTTCCTCAACTGCAATAATGATCTATATATGAATTAAGTGAGAAAAATAATTTTGTTTTCCGCTGCTATAACTTATAGACTATAGAGTAAGGAATGGAATTCTTTTAAAATCAATAGAGTAAAATCTTTCAACCACATATAGATTTACTGGATTTCTAAATGAACTCATGTTGATACATATACCGTAATTAGAATATATTTTTCTACAACTGCATGTGAAACAAGATTTTCAAACTGAATTCTTGTAAAATCACCCATTTCTGAGAGAATCTCCTTTTTGGCTAAGCTAACCATCTGCTTGTCATAGCAGTTGGATTACTTTAAACTTGCTAAGCAACTGCGCATGAGCAGGAGATTTACTTTACGCTTGCTAATCAGCTGATGATCAGCTGAAAAGCAGCTCACCAAGTAGGTCACATCATAACCCTTTAAAAAGTCAACAATTGTTATAGTACCGGTTCTGCAATCATGGATATTGCAGTGAAGACAAATTATTAACTCCACAGGATATAAGTGAAATAGAAAAGGAAGTATCTCTAGATTTGCTGCCAAGAAAAATCGAAAGAATATTTATGAAAAGAAATACAAGGAGTTTGTCAATTGGTGCACAAAAAGGAAATTAAGAAGATATCTGAGAATGTGCTATTGGCGTACTTTTCTTAAAAATCCAAGTTATTGAAGCCATCCAGTTTGTGGGGTACATACTCAATGTTAAAATCCACGTTGAAAGTGAAAAAAGACATTGATATAGTGTATTTTATAAATTGATTTATTTTCTTAAGCAACAGTCTGTCGGCTATAAAGCCGTGCGGTTTGACGGAGGGAGGAGAGAGGGAGAGGGAGGAGGAGTTGTTGCAATACTAGGGTGACAACAACGTGACTTGATTTTTTACTAGAAGCTCAAACAAGATTGTTGATGAAGAAAAGTTGTTTTGATTTTTGGGATAGCAGGGCTTGCCAAAGGGACGAAAATTAGTCAAATTGAGTAGGCGATGTTGAAAGAGAAGGATTCAGTAATCATTGTTACCATTTTGGTTCTAAAGACACATAAGACAAGAATTTTCACGATAACCAACAACGGTACCGGTAGTAGTAGTTTGGATTATTTAAAGTTATGTAGGCAGTATTTCAGTTTGAGGCCCAAAAATCCCAACAACGAATCGTTTCTTCATTGTTACAGGAGCAGGGCTTGCACAAATCAGCCAGTCAGCATGAATACAATTGCAAAGATCCCCCTTATGAGAATTGCATATTTTTCTAGGCTTGCCTGAACCTGCCCATTATACTGGGCATTGCTTTCGTCGGACGTCGGCTACATTGTTGGTGAATGGAGGGGGTAATATAACTCAATTAACGTCACGGCGGCTGGAAGAGCCACTTCTGTAGCTGAAGGCTACATCGATGACACCTAACAACAAAAAATGCAACGAGTCAGAAAATTCTTGGGAAGTCCTTGAAAAGAAAATAGCAATCCGTCATTGATATTTGGGTTGAAAATTTCCAAAAAATATTCATCAAAATCAGAACCTTCCTCAAAAGAATACTGAATCAATAGGATCAGGACTTTCATGTTCAAAACTGTAACAATTGTACATTCAACATTACAATCAACAATCATCAACAATAGTCTAATAATATCAAGTTTATTATGACAAATTTATATAAAATAAATTGTGTTTGAATTGAAAATATCCATTTGTAGCCTATTTATTGCATTCTATGCAGAATTGGAATATTAATAATCTTATCTTTAGTAGTGAAATCAAATCTATTAGAAATGAAAAATGTGAATCTGTATGTGAATATTGGCACACTCATATCTAAAGCTCTTGTGAGCGATCTTGGCTACGGCGTCGTCAACAAGACGCAAGGAATGAATCCAAGGTTCAAATCCCGTGTTTGGCACATTTTTTTAGTTTTGATAGTTCTGTTTTTCTTTCATATAATTCTAAAATATATAGATAATGAAAAAATTCATTAATATTATTTGGATTGACTGAGCCGATTAGTCCAATTCACTATTGATAAATTCATAAGAACAATTCAATAGTTTAAGTATTTGAGAACTGAAATACTGTAATTTAAAATTGTAGTTTTATTGCAGTTGTAGAAAAAATTTTGTATGTAATTCGCGCGTAATGCTTCTTTATCGCTCTTGCAAAATTATCACGCGACGCGAAAGCGTGATTGGTTTGCGCGAGCGATAAAGTCACAGCATTACGCTCTTAATACATAAATAGCTATTATCATATCCAATATGGAGAGTTCCTTTGCAATTGTGTTTATGGAGCTGAATACATATCACGCTCAAAATAATATAGGAAGTTAATTTTTTTCATTACTTTTTAGTAGTGGAACACAGATCTCAAACGCCCCAATTTAACATAAGCTTACTATCGAAAAAAAATTTAATTAGCACATTTTATTATTTTGTTATCTTTTAAGTAGACTAAGGAACATTACGCACAAAAAAGTTTTGTATTTTACCTTGAATTAATTCACGTCTTTGAGTGTGAATAACTGAACTATTTGAAAATATGAAAGCTAAGGCTCTCAAAATGCTTTCATTGGGGCGTATTTTTCTACGAAAAGACCATCCAGACCCCTTTCTTCTTAGCATAGTGATATTACCATTACTTAAAAACACATTCAGATAATCAAAAAGAAAATAATTTACCAAATACATAAACAAAGCTAACTGGTTTTTATTCAATCGAGCGCATGGAAAAATTTTCATCTACAATTTTTTAAATTCTACTACACCATTCCAGTCCTTTACCAATAAAGAAAAATCCTCAATGATTATCAATGAAAGCTCAAATTAGCAGAAATTTACAATTTTACATAGCATTACAGAGCTACTATTATAAATACAGTAACTTAGATACAAAAAATGTAGGTAATAACCACGGTTTCTCTTCTACTACCATCAACGCAACAGTCCATAATATCCTTCCTTGGAATTCTTCAACATCTTCGCCTCCTCTTCCCAAATCTCATCCGATTTCATCGCCACCACATCACCATTGGTTCAAATAGGCATTGGTTTTTGTCTTTCATTCAATTAATGTCACAAATAATGAATGAATTACCGTGATTTATAATGTCCCTCCTGAGAATTGAAAAATGAATTGAAAATGGAATTCGAGATTCCATGAAAAATAAATAACTTGGGCCAACGGTAGCGTCCAAGCAAAGCATTCTGGCGAGATGAGAAATTGACTCGGTCAATATTGGTCTCAAATCTAAGGGGAAACATTCTTATCTCCAATATGGAACCAAATTTATAATTTTTGAACCAATATGATCGAGCTTGAGTAATTTTTCCATTTTTTCTTCTTTGTCAAATTACTTGAAAAATTCAGGACGGGACACCGCCCGACTCCCATGCAGAGCAGTCTGAGTGCCCCACACATGCACAGGTACAGGTAACAAACACACACACACACCCACCCCAAATTCTATCCCCAACCCTAAACCCTAGCCCCTCCCTTTTGAACCCTTGAACACCTAACCTTAGCACGTCGCCACAGATACAGACATAGTCGCCATACGACTTTTGGCGTCAGCTTTAATCTATCATGAATTAGTAACAAGTCGTTCTCTCTACTTTTATAGAGGAAGCGCAGAGGAATAAAATCTCTTTAATTTTCCATATGAGGTAAGGTCGATCCAATCATATAGAAAAATGACTCCAGCTCGGTCAATATTGGTTCAAAAAATTATAAATTCGGTTTAATATCGTAGATAAAAATGTTTCCTATTATTTGAGACCAATTTTGAACGAGCTAGAGTCGTCTCATCTTGCCAGAATGTCTTCTTTCCTTGGACAGGCTATCGTTGGCACAAGTTACTAATTTTTTTATGGAATCTCAAATTCCATTTTGATTCATTGTTAAATTATCAGGAGGGACATTATAAATTTTGGTAATTCATTCATTACATTTTAAAAAATTAATTAAATGAGAGGAGAAACCAATATCTATGCAATAAGCGACAATCTTACAAAATTATCAATGCCAAGAGTAGGTATGGTAGTTTATTTGTAGGCTCATCGATGGACTGGACTATCTATGGCTAAGAAGCCCAGACTAAATACAACGTTGTATTGTTATTTCGCAAAACTTGACTGTCTGCTTGATAATTATTAGGTAGGTTAGGTTATACAGGTAGTAGGATAATTATGGGTAGTTGTGTACACAACTACCTATTATATATTTTTGTGTTAGAATAAAATAGTTCATACTATCTTGTTTAATATTTATAGAAAATCATTATCAAGCAGACAGTCAAGGTTTTTGCGAAATATTACGTTTAGCGAACAATATCTAGGCAAAGTTTATGAAAAAATTGTTGCGTTTGGACCGGTCTTCAAACACATCGGTTATAGGCCAACTTTTAATTTGATTCATAAGAGATATGGGAAATGACGTTGGCAAACAGTTAGTTAGAAATAAATATATAATTCCTAAACCAATACAGTACTTACAAATTTCAACAGATTGCCAAATAATATTATTCGATTGATTGAGCAGGTTGAATGAATAGGTGATTGGCGCTCAAAACTTGTTTTGTTGTCATAAACACGCCTATAAACTCTAGGGTTAATTTCGACGAGCGTCTACGCGGTTAGAAATGCTCATGAGGGAACTACAAACTGGTCTAAAGCAAAGTGGTCTAGAAAAAGACGAAGTCACAACGTGCCTCAAAAAACACAAACTCCACAGTTTCCCATTCTCATGAATATTCCCATTTCCATACAATTGTCAAAATTTCAGTAGTTATACATAATAATGCATGATAATATATTTATAATAATCCTAAATATCTCAATAAATATATACACACAGCATTTCTTTCCGATATTTTAGTACACAGCTCATTAACAGTTTTCGCATTAAATTCATTCTAAAGCTGGAAAATCAAGTGAAAATTATTGTTTTTCAACAATTATATTCTTTTAATCTCTTGATGGAAGATATCAAACAATTGAAACTTAATTTTTTTAAATAAATTAGCGTTGAAAAAGTTGAAAGTGCACAGATCGAGAAGGCATTAGCATGGTGACGCTATCTTGCTTGTACCAGAATTCAAATCGCATAAATCAATCTTGAAAATTTATATTATTCAAATTCTAAGCACTGAAGATTCCTACATTGTGTATTCAAATTAATATATCTACATGTATAAGTATTATTTTATTTAACCAACTTTTGCTGTTCATCTTTATCTTATGCTCACTACATCGTGCTTCAATTAATTCCTTAATTTATAGAGCTCAAAAAAATTATTTAGGCTAGGTACTGTATATTAAAATCATTCAATATAGTTATTTCAGGGCATCTAGGGACCAGTGGCAACTTTTTCTCCCCTGAGGGGAATCTGTTGTTGCCCGAGGCGTAGCCGAGGGCGACAATTTCCCTGGAGGGAGAAAAAGTGCATTTAGTCCCGTGATGCAAACAACATTTTTTCCTCCACCTACATTAATTAGCTATTGATAGGAATATATAGAGTGTCCCAAAATTAAAGTGCCAAACTCTGGGAATACATTCTATGGCTCAAAATAAAGGAAAAATCACGATTAATCTTCTTTAAAAAAGCGATTTGTTCACCAGATATCCGCCTTTCTGCATTTTTTACAAAATAATTTTCATCTTCAAATTCTCTTTTAACTGATCTTTATTGTTCTGCAAGTATATTCATATAAAAGAAAATCAGCTGTAAAATAAATCCAACTTGGTTCAATCTGAAATCTTCAAACTAGGAAGCATGGTAGGTAGCTGCTACTTCCCAATTTATAATTTTTGTAACTACAAACTAAACAAAACTGGTGAAATAAAAGTATGACAAAATGGAATGACTGGCAAGTCAACTTATATAGTAATAAATAAAAAGGGAAGCAAATAAGTTGATATTGCTTCCAGTTTTTAAGTAATGATACTGATAATAAAAAAAGTTATGAGAAACTAGATTGAGCAATGAAACTTCTATTTCAACTTTTGATTAGGCTAATATGTAGAACTAAAGCCTAATAAAAAGAAAAAGATATTCAAGCAATCAACTGAATCATTTCAAATTTACTATAATAGACTTCATTTTAATTTACGTTGCATTAGACATGTATGAAAGAAGTGAAAACAATCTTTTAGTTTTAATCCATAAGCTACAAAAATAAAAGAAAACAAAAAGCATCAATAAAATTCTATTTATTTCTAACAGATATCAGGCTACTAGCTTCCAGCAAGTACATACCGTATATTACAAATGTTAAATTGTAAATTCAACTTTCAGGAGACAGTACAATGTTTGAAGGCCTATTTCGTCCACAAAACAACAGTAACCGATCGTGAAAACCTGTTCATTAGGACAATTAAAATCCAAATAACATAATATTTCCTGTGTTGATACAACTCCATACAAACATAATAAAGTGCTATCTAATGGAGGATATTCGTTTAAATTTATGTTGAAAAGTCAGGTTTCAAATTTGGGAAAAACTTTAACAATTTACTAAAGTTTACTAACTTTAACGATTTTACTGGACCTCTGAATCTGCCATATAAAGTTGAGGTTAACTATACTTCCAAACCTCAAAACCAAAAGTCTAATTCAACAAAGACATTCTTTTTATCATTGTTCCAGTATAATATTACAGTGGACTATTGATAATTTAGTCGAAATTAAAACGATAAATACACTATTATAATAATAAACTTAAATTATAACACACAGATCTCAAAGTACAATAAACCATTGTAGGAATGAATAATTGAATTCGGATTCTATCTAATTCTAATCGATTCGATAGTCGATATTCGATAGTGATCGAGAATTCTAGCTTTTAAATCATGAAGATTGTTTTTACTTTTGGTACTATACTTCCATATGTATACATTTTTACATTTCTATAAATTTATGAATAATATACAAGTATTTAACTTTCTTCCATCATGATCCATTGTTTTATAAATATTCCTTCAAAAATATCAGCGTAACCAACCTTTCTTCCAAACTGTGCACTCTATACTGTTTACTGTTCTACAGTTCACGCCTAAGTTCCAAATTTAAACACAAAATATCATAGAGATGCTTTCCCATGTTATTTAAATGGGCTTACTTTATTCCCCTAGGGAATTTCAATCTTCTTTCTCTCCGAGGGAAAGAATGAAGCGCTTTAGTATTCGATTCCAGGGAGTGAAATGCAACTTTAGATAGTAGGTGGAGGAAAATTATATTACTATCAAATATGTAGAATAATTTGTTAACTTCTTCCAGACCCAACATTGAATACTGACATTATTATACTTTGGTAGGTCTAAAAATATTTGACAATTATTATTATTACAGTGCCGTAGAGATGCCGTTACAAAATAATTTTAATCATGCCCAAGTTTATTGTATGAAGCAAAATCCAATAAGAAATAACAGATGTTTACAAATATATTTGGACAATAATAGGCCATAACCATCTATCAATTCTCAGACCTTAATGTACCTATCGATTGTAGGAAAATGGCGGACGTAATTGCCCTACTCCAAATTCATGATGTCATAGCGTTTTGGGTTTTGTTGACAAAAAAACTATTTTTATTATAAAATAATTTTGGAACATTTCATAAGTAGGCTACTGAATGTTTACTAAGTTGACAATGGATTACACTTGGATTCGTCTTGTTTTAGGTTAAATAATATGGCATAATTTCTTGAGTATTTGATAATTTATTACAGAAGGGTCGTCTGTGTTGTGTTTATGAATGTGAATATCCAAGTATGGTAATTCAGTTCATATTTCTATTTTCACGTTTCCCGAAAACAAACTCTCAAAGAACATATTGGTTAGAAAGGTTTTCATCAAAATTTTGAAGTGAAAGACAGTTCGATAGTTTGTATTAATCATTTTGAAGACAGTTTTATTATCGAGGAGGAGTTTTCTTGTCATAGACGGTTAACTAATTGGATTGCTAAGAAAACATTGAAGTCCAAGAGAAGTGATGCATTTCCCAATTCCAACAAACTAGCCTATGTGCTTTTTATAAAAGTGAAAGACAATAATTAATGAAATCAGTGATCTGCCTTGTGTACCAGTTAGCTTCAAAATATCGAATGATTAGGTTACAAACAGTGCGTAATTTGTGACTGTAGCACAATACTGAGGCCTATAAGGGACCGGACCCCCCAGAGGGGGAGGGGTTTTAAAT